>VXBU01005400.1:734721-1213832 GCA_013400315.1 Bombycilla garrulus
ATAATCGGATCGTCGCTGTGCGGTTTTAATTGTTGGGTTTTTTGGAGCCGCCGCTCAGGTACCGGCACAAGTTGCCCTCCGCGCTGCGCGTCGTCGGAGAAACTTCGAGGGCAGCGGCGCGTCCGGCGCGGAGCCGCTCCGAGCCCTGCGGAGCCCCCGCCGCCGCTCCGCGCCGAGCCCCGCTCCTCCCGCGCCGCGCTGCAGCCCCTAACTTTTATTTTTACAAGCCCGTAAACCCACCTAGCGGGCCCGGATCGTGCTGGGGGAGGTGATGCTCTGAAAAGTTTGGGTTTTTTAGGGTTTTATTCCCACGCCGCCTGAAATTGACGGGTTCCTGTAGAACATCAACAAGCGCCTGAACGCGTGGCTGCAGTGTTACAGAGGGAGCCGGGCGGCTGCTGGGTTTCGGGCTGGGTTGGCTGCCTGGAGGCTAGCCGCTTATTTTTCTGCCTCAATCCCCCGGTGCCAAGTTGAATCCGTGAGGATGTCCCGAGCCTTCTGGAGGCTGCTCAGGAATAGCCCCGATGCGCTCTCGTCTAGCGAGCACCGCTATAATAATGGGGCGATTTCAGATTCGAAGCCCGCTATCCTCCCTGAGACCCTTTGAAATGTTTCCTAATGGCAACATCTTGCCAGCCGCGGTCAGAGTCCAACAGAGCCGCCGCTTCCTTGCGCTTCCCATGCAGGAGCTGGCATCCGTCTCCCGAGAGTGATTTTTAAGCCGAGTACATTGGCTTGTGTTCTGCTTACTAAGCTCATCCGAAAGGACCCTTCTCTGCTCTCCCCTCGTGTGTGTCTAACGCAGCGCTGTCGGTGTGCGGGAGTGTTTGGGGGCCCGGGGGTTTGCGGTGCTCCCCCGGGGGGCAGGTGCCCGCCTGGAGTTGCACTTTGCCGGGGAAGCGCCGCTCCCGCTCCCCCGGCTTCAGCCGGCGCTGCCGGGGCTGGAGGCGGCGGAGGTGCCGCTAGCAGCGCTAAGCGATGCTCTGGCTGGCTTTGCCGACAGCCCGGGCGCGTTAGAAATCCCCTGCCACCAGCACTTGTTAGTGCGTAAATCACCTGGCACTCGCTACGCATAAATCACGGGCTTGTGTGCTGTCAGCGGGTTCCTTTGGAGCCGGGCTCTGGGACCTTCCCTGCCGGGGAATCCCAAGGAGCCTGGGCTGCTGTGACCGGACTGCCCTGTCCCTGTGCCGGGGGCTGCATCCTCTGCTCAGTCCAAAGTTGCAGCTGAGTGTTTCGTTGGCTGCTTTTCTCAGGGTGCTGGCACGTTGTGCACGATTCTGTGCATCGTTACGTTTTTTTAATGGGAATCCCCTCCACCCCTTGTCACTGCTGGGGCAAGAGCAGAGCCTGGAGGGTCCCAGAGGCAGCAGCAGGCAGAGCTTGGGGTGCTGCTGCCAGGTTGAAGGGGAAGGAAAGGGTGTCCTCACCTGGTCGCAGGCTCCTGTGTTTCTCCCCGTTCCCTGCTGGGGTCTGCCCAGTTTCTCAGCAGCAAACCTGGGTGGTTTGGATGTTGCAACATCAGGCCTTTGCATGTCTCCAGTGTGAGCACGGCGCCTTGATGAATTGCTGCTCTTTGTTTCCTCCCCTCTTCTGACAGTGCCCAGTATTCCAGCCTTCCTACCAACAATGCTCTCTTGTAGTCAGGCAACTATTGCTGGCCCATTTTATTTTTTGCAGCTACAGTATGGATCCACTCCAACAGATAGGCACTCTAACACAAGCAACTTCTGCTTGCACACTGCTTTACTGTTCAGGTTTGCTCATGCCTAAACACTTCATCGCTGGGTGCAAAACGTTTTCCCAAATGACAAAAGTCATGGTGTGCATTTTCCTTGTTTTGTTTTTGCAGGCACACAATGGGGATCTTACAGTTAGACCCACATGCAAGCCTGGCTTCTCAGAACAAGACTACACAGCATTCATCTCCCAGAACATCATGGAAGGGCAGAAGTTACTCAAAGGTAAGTGGAATAAAAAGCTTAATAGCTTCTGCAATAACTGTGTTTTCAGGAGGTGAAAGGAGGCTTAAAGATGCTGGTTTTGATGGTGAAATTGTCTGCAGAATTATGTTTGTAGGAGGATGAAACACTAAGTGGTTTACCTGAGCACAGTTTTGAATACAGATGAATCATTCCAAGTCCGTGTGCTGTCTGCCTCAGGTGGATTGTTTGTTACGCTACGGGAGGTCATCACTTCACTCTTGAGTCTCCCACTCCCACCCTGTCTGAAGGAACTCTGCATCTGATATTTTAGAAAGTATTTTTATATATGAAATTCAAAGATCCCTAAATTATCTCTGCTTTGAAATGGATGATAAAGCAGACGTTGTTGTTGGAAATGTGGTAAACAAGCCTACAGACATTCTGTTCACAAATGTGGCATTCATTTTCATTACTGCCCCACTGACAACATGAAAACACAGGCAAAAAGAAACTACCAATTAGCTTTATAGTAATTGCAGGATTATAACCACTTTTGTGATTGTAAACTCTAAGATGTCTTCGTAATCCAAATGACAGTAGATTATCCTGTGTATTGATCTGTCTCCTTTTCAAGTTAAAAAGAATTAAACTTTACATTTGCATGACACAGAAAAATGTTTTATTCCAAGAGAGTTTTTGAAGATCAGAATCCCACCCCCCCAGTATCCCAGGAAGCTGGGGAGCACATCAGGGCTGGGTGCTCTACTCAAGGCTTTGTAAACCTTTGCAGTGTTCTCCTGAGTACGTTTTGCTCACATGCATGTCTTTGTGCCAGAAGCTGGGATTTCTGTCCTCCTCCAGAGCGAACACCTGCTCTGTTACTTTGATTTTTCTCAGAAGAGAGGGAGAGTTGTCAGTGTTCTCTCTGGCTTCAGCAGAATCCAGGGCTGGACATTTTTGCTCTGCATGAGCTGGCAGTCACTTTTGTTTCTGTGCCCAGTTGTCTTAGTGTTGCTGTTCAGGAATTCTCTTGACTGGCCTGGCATTAATTAGTAGACCTTGGGGAGTTTATTTTTAGTTTGAAGGGTAACCAAAGAGGGAATTGAGATGGACAAGCTCAAGATTATGCAACCCTAAAGAGACTAAATACCAATAGTTTACATATTTCATAACAATTTTTCCCAAACATAAGGGCAGCTTTACAGGTCAGTCTGGAAAGTGACTAGATTTCATGCTCTTTTAGCTTTGCAAATTATTTGATAAAAAATGTTCTCTGAGTACTGTAGGAAACCATGTCATAAATATATTTGCTCAGAAGAGTGGTTTTTTGCAGTTTAGTGCTTGATAAATTGTGCTGTGTTTATGGAGGTGGACAACAGGGATGGAGCAGAAGGGTCTGTTCAGAGGCATTATGTGGCTGTGACTTTCAAAACAGCACAGTGGCTGTCATTTCATTTCTGGTTTAACTGATAGTTTTTAAATATGAAATTATATTTACACAGGCTGTCAAGTTGATTTGAATGAAAATGTATTTCTATTTGATTTATCCTTTAGGGACTGGTTGAAGTTTTACATTAGTCATGCCAAACCTGCCTCTGATTTAGAGCTGGACTCACCCTGGGGACATTGTGTATCCATGCCCAACTTGTAAGATTCATGTCCTGATAACACTGTCACAGGTTCCATGATTTAAAAGCATTTTCTCAACAAAAGGAAGAAGAAAAAAAGTGCAAGTGCTGTGTTTGCTAATAAGTAAACTATCATCTTTGCACCTTTTAATCTACAGTCAAATACATGCTGTTGTTTATCATAGGAGGCAAATATATCTAATTAATTTATACAATAATGGGTGAGAAAATTCTTCTTCATGCTTCTGTTGTTCTTTATATATACTCTAGCATGTAAAATTGGTAGTTCTCCAGTTTAGGTTTAATTTTACTTCATAGCACTTGATGTGTCTGAAGCATAAAATGTTTATCTCTTTCTTCCATCTGGGTGAAGTATTGTACAATAGTTCAGACCAAAAATGGGTTCAGATTGCTTACATTATCATGTTTGATAGATTGACATATGTACTATTTCACACCATCTCACCACGCAGAGCTCTGCTGCCAGCTACCACCATCTTATTCATCAGCATTCAGTAATTCATCTGCAGGCCAAATGGGACTGTTTGCCTGAATTAAAAAAAAAAAAAAAAGAAAAGTAGGCAGAAATTCACCTGTCAGTGCTTTCATGGAATGTGGGGGGTGGAAAAAGCGTGGCTGTAGCTTGGATGGTTCTTGGGGGATTTTACGGAGCGAGCATGAGGTTTTTATGGATAACACTCAGTTTGTCCTTAGGAAGGTGACGTGGGCAGAGCTGGGACACTTTATCCCTAAAGGTTTGTCCATCAGCAGTCAGTGAGCGTTCAGACCTCAGCATGGTGGTGGAATTCCCCCACACCATGGGGAAGTTTGGATGTTCTATGGTGTGGGATGAGCTGTGTGGCAATAAATAAACCTAGCATTTCCCTTTTAAGCTCTGCAATATCCAGCTCTCAAATGTATGCACTGTTATGAATGCATCAAAATGAAAGTGTTAATAGTATTCTAGGTTTGAATCAAGTTAAACAGATAATGACTGCTTATAATTGGTTTATTCCAATGGAAATAGCTTAGCCTTAATTTGACAACAAGAGCTTTTACAGAGTCATTGTTTTATTATAAGTATGCCGTGAGCTATTAGCTACTACTTTGTGGTTCGTCTTATTTGCCTGAGTCAGCTCTCTAACATGCTCAAAACATACAGATTCTAGCAGGAGCTATTTGTTACACAGTAATTAACTTGTTTATGATAAATGGATGGCAGAAATGTCACGGCATTTTGTTTTATGTATAAATGAAAAGCATCTGCATTCTAAAAATTTCATGTTAATTAGACTTAAAATAGTTTTCCCCAGTAGTGCCACAAATACCACACACTGCACAAGTCTGCCAGCGCTGTGGGCTGATGATGGGGTGGTGGCTGAGGTGATTTGTGGAGCCAGTGCCTTCCTCAGAAATGCCATCACTGCATCTCTGAATGAAAGCTACTGGGGTTGTAATCTGTTACACTTTTTTGTCTTTGTTTTTATTTGCAGGATAATAAACTTAGTCTTGATCATTGATGCATGATGATGTTTAAGATAGCTTTGTTAAGTATTTTCTTCTTTAGCCTAAGGGCAAGATCTCCATGTCTGCAGTATGGCAGAGGACGATTGCGGTGGGGGAGATCTTTTCCTCTTTGTTAATTATTCATGTTAACTTCACGTGTTGAGTACATTGGTCCTGAGGGGTGGGAAGCAGGAACATGTGGGGCTGCTCTGAAGCAGCTCAGCAGTGTCCCAGGGGATCTGATTCCTGACGTGAACTCCGTGTTTGGGAGCGGTGAGGACCAGCGGCCTCATGGGGAAGGAGGGAGAGAATGAGTAGGATGCTGAAAGTGGTGTGCAATATGATCCTCTTGCTGTTGGCTGTATGCCCTTTTTGACTTTTTGTAGTGTTTTTTAAGATTATAATGAATAAAAAGAGACCTTTATCAAAATCAGGAGTTTGGGTTTAATTGGCACACTGTGAGGCTGTGGTGCCTAGGAGCGGGTGCAGTGACGTCAGGGTGTCGAATGCTTTATTTCTCCTGTGGCCCCACCACAGCTCCAGCACCTCTCAGACACACCTGAACAGCACAACTCACAGCAGACATCACAGGCACATGAGAGGTGCAGCCACTTTTTTGTGTTTTCTGGGCATCCCTTCAGCTGCAGTGATTCATGCTGCTTTGCCCACCCGAGCAGTGCCTGTGCTGCTGGAGCACAGGAACTTCACTTGGGGACAAGTGCGTGGCAGCACAGTTTATTTTCATAGGGGGAGATGAATAAACTGTGCCAGCATGTTCTTCTCTGAGCGAGTGTATGAAAGAAAAGGTAGCCAAGCTCATGCAAATGCATAAAAATGTAATTGCTTCCATTCTAGGATTTTTTACTAGCATGGTTTTTGTTTAAAAACTAAATATATAAAAGCTTTTTTGGAATACTTTTTTTTTTTAATAATTCACTATGGAGATCATATCTAAGTTTTTTAGAGGCAGGATGTTCTTCATGGTCAAAGCTATTTGTTTTCTCCACTGACATTTCAAAACCTCCATCCTTTTTAGCCTTCACCACATCCAATATTATCACTTAGGAAGGCTGTAAATACTGTTTAGAAAATATTGACTGCCTAGCCAGCATCCACAATCTCCTTGGGATAGTGAAGAATACTGTAGATGGTGTAGGCTTCCCACTTTTCCTGGGTTTAGAATCCAGAAGTTCCTCAGGTACCCATCTGCTGTCAATTTTGGCAGGAGCTTGGTTCCCACAGGCAGGTCAAGGTGTGTCTCTGAAGAAGGTGAGGATGTCTGAGGCTTCCCTGCCCACAGTCATACCTGGTGCCCTCCGGTGTGTCCTGTGGGTGCTCCTGGGAAGGGAGGAGCCTGAAGAATGTTGGGATTTGTTCTGGTGTTTGGTGAGCCCCTGTTAGAGTTGCTCGGTGCTTGCAGCACCTCTGCTCTGCTGCAGGCTCCTGGAGTAGCCAGTGCCTTCTCCAAGCTGCTCAGAGTTGAATAAAGCAGAGAGGCTTTTCCGTTCATGTTTTCATTATTTTCTGGTCTGTGATTCTGCATGAAAAGCAGTTACTGAAGTTATTGTGCACGTAATTAGCTTCACAGTTCGTAATAACATCGAAAGCAGAATGTCCAGCGGGAACCCAGAGCTCTCACCCTCACCTTTCTTCGTTTCTCTCTCAGAGGAGAGAGAGGCAGACAGGCATCAGCTCTCTGTGTTCAGCTGTACAAGCTCCAGTGCAGCTGCCTCTCAGAAAACACTTCTCACATTCTGCAGGACTTTTAAAAGCAGTTTCTCGTGATGGGCATGCTGCAAATCAAAACCACAATTTCCATCCCGCGTTCCAGGGGAGACCCCAGAAAGAGCTGTTGCAGACAGGGAACTGCTGATGCCTATGTATTTTTAATGTTGTTCTTCAGATCTAACTTCTGACACAAAAATTATGTTTAAGATGACATTTTTATCTAAATAAAACTGCAGTTAATGAGACTGGAGTAGTCAATAACACTCTGTAGAGTTAATCCCCTTACAGTGTTTAATAACTGTATATATTGCTTTCTAGTTCAGAGCTTTGAACCAAATTCCTCAAACCCAAGCAAAATTACATTTTTCTGCATTCTGGGGAGTTAACTGATTTTTATCTGAATAAATCTGCTTCTCCAACAACAGACTTGGAGCTTCTCTCTTTTTTCAGGGATTTGTCTGTTGGAGAATTGTGCTGCTTCAAATTAGGCATTCTAAATAGGTATTAAGGAAGAAGATGAAACAACAGTTTCTGTTGAATAATTTATTCATTTCTTTATTTATGCTTAGGCTTTTAGGAAATAAGCTGTGTCTGGAACAGTATCAATTAGTTATTGTGAAATACCTGTTGTTTTGAACACTAAGCTGATCATTTTAGGTCTTTTAATGTTGGAAAATGTTAATTTTAAAGTCAGTTCTTTGTGCAGGAATTGATTGTCACTGACAGAGCTCATGAGCTCTGATCTCTCAGAGCAGATGCTGAAAGCATTCTGGAAATTATGGTTTTTGCATGTGGCAATTGAAATTTACTTATTCCAACAGTGAAATATTTTCTTGCCTAATTTTCATTGACCTAATGCCGGTTCTCATTGCCTGATTTCATTGATATTTACGTGCAGGCCTCCTTCTGCCTTAATTTCTAGTTTGGAAATGGGTCTCATGTTTTTTTAGAGGGAGCTTATTTCACTGCAAACTCAAGCTGGGGAAGTACTTGGTTCCTCAGCAACATGGGCCATGTGCACAGCTCATAGAATATTTTAGCAATATAGATAATACTTAAAAGTCTTATTTGAAGGGCAAGAAGAGATTAAAACTACAGAGGATAGGATTTCACTGGAAATCTGCTGCTTAATGTTTCTCATAGAATGAATTTGAGTAACATAGGGAAAGAAGGGGGTTTCTGTTTGATTTGAGGTTACTGGTATATTCAGGATTACGGCCGTTGCTGTATCAAGTGGAATTTTTTATTTTCAGGCAAATGGAAATAGTAAGGACTAAGACCAGAGAGTGGTGTTTGAAAAACAGAGACCAGCCCTTGCCTCTGGGAGCTCCAGCTTGGAGTGGTTTGGCAGGGATGAACCTGTGGCTGTGATTCCAGACTGATTTCCGAGGATCCTGATGTGAGCACTGCAGGAGTCTCTGCAGGCTCGATGGAATTGATCTGTATCCCTTTTTTGTGTATGTAAACCTTTGCCCTAGCCAAAGATTCTGAAGTGGATTTGGCTTCATGTTCTGTTTTCCTTTTGGTGCCTCCATGACCCCAGGGTTGCTTTTCCAGGTAAAACCCAGAAGTGTCCTTGGCCTGCCCTGCCGTGGCAGGGTTTTCGTACTGCTCAGGGTGCCATGATATATTTGTTTATGTATTTTGTGTTAATATTTATTTATTACTATTTCTGAAAGGAGAGGCTGAGTGCTGGGGTTGTTTAGCCTGGAGAAGACTTGATAATTGTGCATAAATTCCTTGTGAGGGTGTGTTGAGATGAGGTGCACAGAAAAAAAATGGAAATGCAGGACAAATGTGGGGAGAGACTCTCAGAGTGAGGGTTGTCAGGCACTGGCGGAGGTTTCTCAGAGGTTCCATGAGGTCTCTGTTCTTGGAGGTACTTGGAACCCCCCTGGCCGTGGTCCTGAGCCTGCTTTGGCTGTCCCTGTGCTGAGCAGGGGCTTGGGCGAGCAGCTCTGCAGCCTCTGACCCTGCAAACACTTTGCAGGTGAATGGATGAAAAGACGGGGATGAACTGAGCTTCCTGTCAAATACAAATCACAAAGCTTTAAATGAAAGCACTGCAGCAGCCTGCAAAACATGATCTTTACTGGGAAATTGTGTTTCTTTAATTTCTTGGAAGCCCAACCTCTAAAGAGGGAATAATTGAAACACCAGGGACCAGCATTCAGCTGTTTGCTTCCATTAATGTCCAGACTTAACCTAGGCATAGTTTGTCTCCTGGCATAAGGAAATGTTACACTTAAACTGAAAAAGCACTCAGTTTCCGCTTTGTTTTTAGTAGAGTGAAAGAGACTATGTGGAGTTACAGTCTAAACCAAAATATTTGTCTTACAACCAGCTACTTTGCTTCTTTCAGGAGGATGTTTATTTCCTAAGCAAGTTCTCTGTGACATGAAAAACGCTTGGGCTGAACAAGATCTCTTTTTGCCACAGGCTTGCGATTTTTCTTGTTTATGTTCATTATCCCTAATTTATTTATTAATTTTGGATTGCAGTCGCACAGAGGGAGCGGGAAGTGGCAAATGCTCTGGCATATGGGCTGCACTGTCATTGGGAACAGTCAGCCGCACTCCTGACCCCAGGCTGCAGCATCCACATTCCCGTCTCCTGCTCCCTTCCAATACAAAATTCTAATTATTTTTTTTTTTTAAATTACTGCTACTGTTCCTCCCCACTTGCCAGGGCTCTGTGACAGAGAGCCAGGGGCAGTAACTCAGGGTTGTGCTGCTGGCAGGGGTCACATCAGCTGCAGCCCATTAACACCAGCGTGGCAATGGCAGCCACAGTGGGGGTGTTGGAAGCTCCTCTATGGACCCTGAAGAGATGTATGGGCCACCCATGAAGGAGAAAGAAGTGAAATAGATGCCCTTTCTGCTTTGAAATGAGCCAGTCTGTTTTCATTGATACCCAGAAGCACTGCAGTCATTAAGGGCTATTACTATGCCTATTATAAATCACAATTTCCTAGCAGTTCAGAGGTTAGTCACAAAAATTACTTTTAGTCTAAAATTTTGTTTCAAGGAGTTTGTCTCGTACTGATTCCAATCCTTATTAAATGGAATTGTCTTAAAACTAATCATGAATGTAGCAATTATTCAAAGATAAATAGTCAAGATTACAAGAATATTTCTGTCCAGAGCATATATGTATCAACTCTCTCTGTCAGTTCATGTCTAGAGAATTGTGAAAGGCAGGTCAGTGAAACAAATGTCTGTTAATTCCCTATGTAGCAAGAAAAGCATATTGGAATTATTGGTATATAAAAGAAAAACGTGCACATTTGGGAAGGTGGTGGAAAATAAAGATTGCTACGGGTGATAAGTGCAAATCAGGACTAGTTTAAAGTATGAAATTTAATAACCTGTTTGTTCCTGGTGTAGTCAGTGTGGGTGAAGAGATAACTCTGTATAATGTCACAGTTTTGTCAGTGATTCTCACTGGTTTCAGCTGGAGCTGTTTGTGGTGTCACCTGGACCTGGGTGTTGATGTTCCCTGGGCTCAGAATCCAGGCTGGAGGAGCTCAGGAGGATTTCTCGTGCACGCTCCTTCCCCAGGGCACGAGCAGCTCCTTTGTCACAGGTTTGTCCCTGATGGGGGCTTGAAGATGCATTGGTGGGGACCAAAGCCAATACATTACATTGCTTTCCCTTCCTTCCTCTAAGCGGATCTCTTGATGCAATTTAAACCTGTTTGTATTTGTCATGGACACACTGAAGAGTTGCTGATTTTTTTTTTTTTACTCCCCCCAACAATTGAAAATCTATTTTTTCAGGTTCTCTAGGCTGAACCTCTTATTTGTTGCCTTTTGTGTGTGGTGCTTGGCTCCCTCCTCTGAGCCCTCTTTGTTACTAACGTGACAGTCCAGGTTGATGTGATGCTGCCAGCCAAGTCTCACAGTGCTGATCAGACAGGGAATATTGCTTTGCCTGTTTTGCAGGCAATACTCCACTTGATTTATCTAATGTGATGATTGCTTTTTTCTTAGCAGTATGATACTGTTGACTCATGTTCAGCTTGTGATCCAGTATAACCTCCCACATCGTTTTTTGATGAACTGCTACCTACCCAGTCATTTTCTATATGTGTAGTTGATTAATCCTGCTGAATCGTGCTACCTTGCTCCTCTTCTGTTGAATTACATCTTATTTTTGTTTTATCATCAGCTTTATCTAACTGGTTTGGATTGTTTTGAATTCTGCTCTTGACATCCAACAGTGTTGCAGTTGCATCCTGCTTGTGTGTGCTTTGCAGATGTAACAAGCATATGCTGCATTCCTTTATTCCTGTTAATAAAGGATTGAACAAACCCAGTTCAAAACAGGCTGTGGCTGAGCCCATGTGATAGAGCCTTCTGCTCTGACCATGCGCCATTGAAACATGCTCTGGGTAAAGTTATTTCAGTAGCTAAAATGGGAATGGTGGCTTGGTGAACAGAGCCTTTAATGTCTTGCTGTTGTCTTTTGGGATCTGTAGAAACACCATTCCAAATATCTTCAGTTGTCAGTACTTTTCCTGACTTCTATGAGAATTCCAAACATTGGGACCTTTGAATTTTCACCCTCTAGAGACATTCCAGGTTAAAAGCCTAGATCAGGTTTATGGAATTTAAAAAAAAATACTTTTGCTGTTGGAGGGGAAGGACTGCTGGAATTCTCTGCCCACTGGGTCATTTAAGTGCCCCAACTCCACTGCTGGACCAGAAGTGTGCCCAGGCTACAGGACGGAATGTTCAGGCTGGCTTTCCTCAGGAGGCTGAAGGTCTTCTCCTTAAAATACTTTGTTGTTGACAGAGCTGTTGCAGGATTAAATTAAAGCTGAAGTGGTAAATGGCAGTGTTGTACCTGGATGTATAAATACATGTATATATGTGGATGGATATATTTGTGTATACACACTCTGTACCTGGCGTATGGACTCTGGTATAATCTGTTCCACTGGTGGCTGGGGATTTCCACCTGTGTGTTCCCATTTCCCAGCTCATCTTGGAAGGTGAGGAAGGCAAGGTGTTCACCCTACCCAAGCCAGCTGGGTTTTGCCCTGCCTGTTTTTATAGCTCTGCATTATTCACAGAGCTTTTTAGGAGGCCTAGCCCACACTTAAATCTTTTACTGTTCAGTGTCTCTCTTTAATTTTGCCCATCACGCCTGTGTGTTTTGGTAACTGAAGAAAGGCAGATGCCTGCTGCTCCCTGTGCTGGAGGGAGAGACTCTGCTGAAATCTTCTGGAGCATCTCAGTTTAGAGGGGAGAAAGAGCTGGGCTAGAGAATTTCCGGTATTTTGCTCCCAGTGAAAATCCTTCCCTGGAGAGGCAGAAAAAGTCATTGTTTCTGACCCTGTGTGCCCCACTGCTTGTCTTTTAGGAGCCTGATGTTGCTGGCTGGTTGCTTTGCTCCCTTCAAAACAGGTTTACGCAATTACACATGAAAAGCGACTGTTTTGCTCATCTCCATAAACCCTAAGTATTTCTATTTTGTGCCTGAATTATTCTGGAAATTAAGCTTCCACTTATTTACCTTTGTATGGGCTTCTGAACATTTTTCAGTCGATTCAGTGCTTCCTTTTGGTCCTCTGTGGAGGCTAAAGCAATGTGGCTAAATGGCATTATCAAAAAAAGTGTTTTTCATGGTGTTTGGATTTTTCCTTTGCCTGTGGACAGAAGGGACAGGTTGAGGATGAAGAAAAATGTGTATGGTTGAAGGGATGAAGGAGAAACTATAGGTCAAGGCAAGATTTGGAGTGATGAAATATTCAAGGACGGCAGCTGTAAAAAATGTTTGGATTGCACCCAAAGATTTCCCCATCCTCTTTTCAAACTGCAAGAAGAGACCCTCATCAGGAGAATCTTAGCGATCTCTGGAACGCTAAACTCTAGATGCCTGTTCAAATAACTGAATAGGAGATTGATTATCTCTGTGCAAAGTTTACTGAAAGATTTTTTCTTCTTTTTTTTTTTTGTTTGCCTGGAGTTTCAGATGTAAGAGAAATTCAAAGTTAAAAGGCCGGTTGCTATATCTGCAGCGAGCAAACTACTCCAGTTGTACCAGGTGGTTTTGATACCTCACGAGAGGAGGAAGTGCAGAGATTTAGGCTGGGCAGTAGAAAAATCTCTTCACCAAAGAGGTTTTTAAACACTGGCACAGCTGCCCAGGGCAGTGGTGGAGTCACCACCCCTGGGGGGATTTAAAAGCCATGAGGCACTTGGGGACAGGGTCAGTGAGTGGCTGATGACCTCAGAGGGCATTTCCCAGCTCAGGAATTCCCTGGTGCCTTCCCAGAAGGGCTCTGTGGGCACGGGCAGTGCCTGGCTGCTGTTGGCAGAGGTTTGATCCCACCCTGCTCGCTGAGTGCCCAGGGCACGGCACTCTGGGGGTTTCTGGGGTGCTCAGTTTGCTGGGGTGTTGACCTTTCATCTGGAGCAGATGGTGTTTCACCAGAATGGATTTTTATGTATTTTCAATAAAACTGGAGTGTTATTTTCCCTTTCTGCTGTGAGTTGAGACATAACATTGGCTGTATCTGTTCAAGAGCAGCAGAGCCGAGCAATGGTGGCACAGCCAATTTTACCTGTGCAGTAATAGAGCAAGTTTCATTGCCTGGAAGATGTGATGATGAAGCAAAGTTCTGTTAATGCAGCAGCTGAGTCCTTTGGCAGTGCACCTGTAAGAGGGAGAGTTTGACATCTGTGGAGTGGGGCTGTTCTGGGAAAAAAAACCCAGAAAATTAAAATAAGGGTGGGTGGGAAGAAGAGTTGTGGGTGCCTGGAGCCCTGGGGACCCCAGAGATCTGCTGGGGGTCTGGGCAGTGCACATTATGGAGACTTAAAGCAAAGACAATATTTCTACAACAGTTTATTAACAGTCTAAGTGATTTTTTTGACCTTTCATCTGCATTGGGGTCCCTTGTGAGCAGTTTTTTATTGCAGTTTATCTGTCTGCACTTCCAGGAGAAATTTGTAGGGAATTCACACACTGAGAAACCTGTGGTTGTTAGGAGAGCTGTCCTGAAAGAGGAAAAACAAAGAAAACAAACAGACAAATCCAACAGCAAAAACTCAAGAAGAAACCTCAAGGTTATATATCAAAATCTGTAACACATGCTCAAAAAAGTTAATATCGGTGAATGTCAATTAAGTACTTCCTCAGCTAATAAATAGCTTAGGAGGTATAAAGTTTAATACTCCTAAAATTGCAGAAGCCTTTGAAGAACACATTTAAATTGGACTCGTTGGAAGAAGGAGATTTAAAACTGACCTGTTCAGAGTAGTGAAGATGTGATGGAATGAGGCTGCATTCCTTCAGCACAGAGGCATTTTGCCTTAAGTTTTTCTTTCTTGAGGTGGCCTTTGGAACAGTTTATTTTTAAGTTCTTGTGTAAGACACCAGCTGGAGTGCACTGGTAACAGTGGCCTGTTTATTTAAAAGCCTATTTTTAAGTGTTTCTGAAGGCTCACTGGGCTGGGAGTGGGTCACCGTGCCACAGAAAGAGTTGGAAGAGCGTCTGTGTGTAGTTCATTCCTATGGCTCCTGCTCACTTTTGGTCTTAAAGCATCAATCTGCTCCCCATTTCAGGATCTCAGACACCAGATTGCCACTTTCCTTCTGTTCTCTCCCCATCATGGTCCTTTGGAGGTAACAAGTGAGCTGTATGCACGTTTCTGAGGGGAGGGCTAGGCAGATTTTTTAAAGTTTGATGGGTTTGTCTTTGCGAGGTAAGCAGATGAGCAACAGAAACTGCTCTGATGTCACCAGACATGTTGTGCTCGTTCTGAGTTTATTTAGAAATCTGAGCAAACCAAACTTTGCCTACTTGGCTTGCTTCCTCATGAGCAGTACCCCCTGTTTTTTTCCACTTGTGTGTTTTTTTCCTAATCCCAGTGGCAGTCATTTTTTTGGCACTTGCAGTTAGGAGAAAAAATTAAGTAATACATGGCATTTGTTTTGGCGCTGGTTGTGACTCATAAATAGGGATAACATCTGTGCTGATAGTTTTTCGTGATATATAACCAGATTGAATGAACAAAGTTTTCATTTATTGCTGTTCTTTTGCCATTGTTATATTTAGGGAGCTCCAGTGTAACGAGTGAAAATATATGCCTATGTATATTGCTCATGTATAGATCAGAATTTATATACATCCTGTGAATTTCAATTTGGCCACTGTATGTTTTTAAACTAAAAATGGCTTATTGCCATTCCCTGAGCCTAAAACTTTTTCAGGATCCTTCCCAAATCTTAGTCTCTTGAAGGCTCATACTGCTGCCAAGTCTGCACCATTCTTTTAATTAAAAGACAAAAAAAAGAGAAGTGAAATTTCCAGTGGATGTAAATCCTGATAATCCTGAAATGATGTAAATCGGTGCAGCTCCTTAAGTCACTGCAAGTATTCTGACTTACATCTACTGAAAATCTGGCACATAATATTCCTGCTGGTTCTTTCTTCTGCCCAATAGCTGCTCTACACAGAGTTGGCACGGTGGACAAAGCACTCTCTTACGAGCTGATAGAGGGTGGCATGGCTTCCAGCTCTGCTGATTCAGCACAGCAGAGGCCATTTTCCTGATTTCTTTGTGAGTTAGATTAAATTACTCTGCAGGCTGGACTGGAGCCACAGGCCATAGTTTTACAGCCTTATAACATGGTATCCTAGCCCATGGCATCTGAGAGGTCTGGCTGTGTGTGAAGCTCTTCTGCTTTGCTGCAAAGGGTTTTTGGATTTGGCGCTCGGCCCCTTTGTGAGGCTCACGGCAGCAGGACTGGAAATATTTTGATTGTCTTGTTGAGATACACTAAAGTGGGGCTCCTTTAATGGAGGGAGGGGGCATCATGGGCATCAGGTTAGTTTGAAAACTCCACTGTGTGTGTTTGTCATGGTAACATTTCTTTAGCTTGGCCTTACAGAAATGCAGGATAATAAACAACAAATGCAGGATTTAATG
Organism: Bombycilla garrulus; assembly: GCA_013400315.1. Lineage (NCBI taxonomy): Eukaryota > Metazoa > Chordata > Aves > Passeriformes > Bombycillidae > Bombycilla > Bombycilla garrulus. The sequence goes on from VXBU01005400.1 coordinate 750,450, forward strand.
AGTATAACACAACAGGAGCACCAGTTAGGCAGGGGGCTTGTGCCATCAGAGCTGCTCCAGCTTAGCAAAATTTGGGGAAATCCACTTCCCTTTGTGTCTCAGTAGAGGTCCATTGCTCATCTAATCCGAGCAGATTTGGAGTTGAACCAAGGGGAGCAATGGGGAGCGGTCACCCTTTGTGGTGAGCTGTGTCCTGTTCCCATCCTGCAGAGCTGGATGCAGGATGTATCTGCTGTAGCAGCCCATGGGCAGAGGCTGAAGCATGTTTTCTGTTCTCTGGCAGCCACTGGCTTTGTGAATGTCCAGAGCAGAGCCAGCTCTGCTGTGCTGTGCTGTTGGGCTGCGTGCTGCAGCTCGCAGTGAAATTGGTCCGAGTGCTTTTGGCCGAGCTGCGCTCTTGCTCTGATTTACCCTTTCCCCTCCGAGCCTCATGATTTCGAAAGGGGACTCTGGCAAAGGGAGAAAACAACTGTTAATGAGGAGAGAAAAGGTCAAACAGATCAAGTAAAAGTCATCCTGCCTCCAGCATAGAGAACAAGCTAAGCTGATCCTGTCTAAGCCAGGTGTTGGACCGAAGTTGAGCCCAGGCTTAAAGAATTTTCACCGTGAATTCAGGAGCTTCATTCTGTCCCTTCTGCCTCACCTGACTTCCAGGCACATTGTTTTGTAGCTTTAAGGGGCTTGCATTGTATCAGGACGGGCATCCCACATGTGGTTATCTTGAGCTGTATTATTGCCTTTCAGCTTTATCTCTGTAGTTTAAAAATAAACAGAAAAGCACCGCTGAGCAAACCCCTTTGGTTTTAATACAAAGATGAATATATTTTTTGCAAATAAAAAGTATTCTTGATTCAGAGCATGAGGCAACAATTCTCTGGGTGTGGTGCGGAGGTGAGGTTCATGTTGCAGGTTTCAGTGCAAAAACAAAAGTGGGCAGATCAGGAAATTTGTTCCTGAGTGGTTTGTTCTATTTTCTGAGCCCTAGTTCAGTCTCATGGACTCTGGTAGAGCTGCTGCACAGAGGGTTTATCTATTGATTTCTGAATGTATTGTGCTGTTAATCTAAAACCTCTTTCCCCAGTGGAATTTCTATTCAGAAGGCTGTAGCCAAGCTCAAGAAAGTTATTTGATTTGGGAAGTTTGAAAGAATAATAAAAGAAGGATTGATGCAGTTGGATTTTCATGAGCTCAGTCTTCTAGTAAAATAGACAGGCTTCTTCCTCCTGTGTGCCTGTGGTGGTTGGCTCATTATTTAGGAGGAAAGCAGAGTAGGGAGATCACTTAAGTTTTACTGCCTGAGAATTTTGCAATTATGAAACTGGTTCAGAAGAAAGTAATGAGAATGGTTTTGGTGATATAACAAAATATAAAAATTAATGAGTTAGTGCAGCTTTGTCTTTCCATAAATTTGTCTGCTTTATTTCTTAGCAATTGCGCCTTTTCTGCTAATTTTTAAACTAGTAAAAAATTTAGTGCCAGTATTTGGGAAATCCATGTAATTTCCTAATAAGACATATGTGGCAAGGGAATTGCACCATATAAACCAGGGAACTTTGTTCCTCAGATATTTCCACCATCCTTTTAAGTACTGCAGATTAAGTAAGCCTTTTAAAAGAGCTGTGACAGGAGACAAGATGGTGCTTTGTGGATCCTCTGGTTATTAAAATGTTCATTACTTTTGCTGAGGACTGAATATGGGAATAAATAGTCATGTATTATGATAAAAAAATCCCAGAAAGTATTTTTGCCTCTGAGTGCACTGGTGTTGTCTGTAATGGAGGAGTTAATGAAGCAGACAAATGCGATGACATTGGTAGTTAAATGAAATAAAATTGAGGGGTTTTTTGACTTTTTGGGACTAAGGTCCTGTCCAGTTGACATCAGTTGCCTTTGACTTCACAGTGCCCATGGCTGGTCCAGTAACGGCTTTATTCTGTTTCATTAGGATGTTGTCAAGTTAAGTCAAGGAAGGTGGACTTGTGTCTAAAAAGAGGTTCCTTGTGAGAATTCCCTGTCTCTAGAGCACTGTAGTTTATTAGACATGATTATTTCTGCCTTGGGTTTGGAAGCAACTTGTTGCTCTTATTTATGCAAAAAATGCAGCTCTCTGGAGGTATGTGATTAACCTGAGGTGTTATTTTCTTGCAGACCCAGGTGGGAAGCTGAAGTTCAGAATATGCATGAAGAATTATCTGGGTATGAGGCAAAATGTTGTATTAACTGTGCAGTTAGTCTTTGTCAGCAGCATTTAGAGTTTCTTCAGCCCTTGTGGTGACTAACCTAGCAGAATTTATTGGTGAATAGTTCAATTTGCTTAAATGGGCTGATTTTCTTGAGTAGGCAGAAATTATGTCTTATTTCATGCCTCAGATTTAGTTCAACTAAAAGGCCAAATCCAGATTTGACTTGTTTTTCTTCGCAAATACCTGTTTAAGCACTGGGTGAATAGGACACCCAGGATTTGGCTGAGGGACTGCTCAGAATGACTTAATTGCTGGAGCTGGGGTAAAGAGTTGCATTTAAGACGGGTCGAAAAACTCAGCTTTGAACCAGATAGGAAACAAGAGATTCTTTTTTGTTCTTTTTTTTCTGTTCCCCCCCATGTAGAAATAAGTGCTGTAGAATATCTGAAACATCTACCAGTATCATTTCACTGCTGAGAATTGGGTAACTGTGTAAAATTATATTGACCTGAGGGGATTGAAATATAGAAGTGGCCGTGCGCTTAACTGTGCAGGAATCAAACTGTTTTACTGATAACATTTTATTGATTCATCTTCTCTCGGTGTTACAAGTAGCCTGAAGCCTGGCAAAATGAGCTGGCAGTGTTTCTGTGTTGTGGACGTTGCAGTATTGCAGAGCTTCATAGGTATTGAAATTTTATATATGGGCTGCGAGCTCACGTAATTATTGTGATTTGTAATGACTGAGACTGCAGATGGGGCTTCCCAGAGGCTTCATTTTAAGCTAGATAACTGGTAATTTCTCTTTTCTGTTTAAGAATCTGTTGTCCCTCCTTTTCTCTGCAGCTGCTGAGGTTTTTCTCAGTGAAAAGCTGAACCGTATCTCTGACTTAATGAAGATGCGTAAAATGATTGAAATTGCCTTAACGAGGCAGCGCTCTATCCAGAGCAGCACTGAAAATGTCTTGCTGTTTGCAAGGGATACTTTGTCCTTTTCATAAAGGAACTGCGCCTTCCCACCATATTATAAAAATAATAACAATTAAAAAATATTCTTCTTCTGACAAAGCTTTAAGAAAATGAACGGCTTAAAAGACCACCATGGCAGATTGTGAGTTCAACCTGCATGTGTTGACTAATTAATTCTTTTGAAAGAGCTAATTTCATGTATTTTATTTAATGAAAGCTTCTTTAAGATTTTAATGATGTGGGTCTTTTCAGCAGAATGCCATATTGACTCGTGACATATTTTTAGATGGGCTTCATTCTGCCATGAACAACAGTGGTTGGAAATGTGAACGTCTGATGAAGTATCACTAAATTAGCTTATTGTAGTTGCAGATTTTTATTATGCTACTTCACCAAGATATGAATTGATCATGTTGTACTTGCTGGTTTTAAAGGTGCAGCTTTGTTATTGATTGTGCTACTTTATCTCAGGTGTTCCATCAGCCTGCTGGCAAGCTGGTTCCCTCTACAATTTTGGAAAGTACTGGCTTTGTGCATTTTTTTAATTCTGTGCCTTTTGTCTGTGTGCGTGTCTTTTTTTACTGTAAATAGCCTAAAAGAGATCCTGTTTGGGGTTGTACCGAGCCCTTGTGCTCTGTGCTCTGTCCTGGGGCTTTGGGTGCTGCTGCTGCAGGGACGTGAAACAGTGGGATATCCCGTGTGGAAGCACTGCTGGATGGGATGGTGTCCTCAGTTGATTTCCAGGGAATTTATGAGATTTACCAATGGGAAAAATCAGTTCTGCTCAGTTTATAGAGTGTGCATTTGGAACAGGGGTTTTGTCTGTTGGTGTAATTGTTGGTAGCATGATGTATGTCACAAATAAAGTGAGAAAAACAAGAGCCTACATCTTGGGTAGTCAAAATGTTCTGATATTTTTCCACATTAACTTGAGTAGTGGATTTCTTCTACAAATCTTGGAACTCCCAGACCTATTCCAATACTAAGTGCATTGGAAACGGATTGCTGTCAAGGCTTGTCCATCTAATTAAATTCCCTTATTAGCACCAGAGCTGCAGTCTTCCAGAGAAGACATTAGTTGAATAATCTTTCCAACTTATCTAGGTTAAAACGAGATGGCCTTTTGTAAAATGCCGAGCTGAAAGTTCAGCAACAAAATACGTAAGTTCTCGTCCCCCTTTTTGTGTGATCTGTGGTAATTCAATATACTCTTTAAATATAAATTGGTATTTCAGCTGTTCTATGAAATATTTTCAGACTTCAATTATCACAAGCTCTCGATGCCAGGAGGACTCTGTCACCTCACGCTTCAGGCTGGGGGCAGCCCAGCAGTGATGGCTTTTATGCATTAATAAAGTTTGTCATGATTCATTTTGGCATATTTGTAGCCAAATATAAGCATCTTCTTGTCATGAGGTCCTGCTGATCCACAGAGGTTGTTTGTGCTCCATACTGGTGATTGTTGTATCTTTACAGGGGAAGGGAATATCAAGATTCTGACAGAGAACCAAAACACGTGAGGTTTCGTAAGAGCCCTGATGGATTTTCCAACAGGTGGGGGGCTTGTCCTTGGAGGGAGCCACCAAGTGAAATGAAATACGCTTTGACCCTTGAGCTTTGCAGATGGGGACTGAGTGACTCCCAGCAGAATCCAAACCTCTGGAATGTGAGAGCATCCAGGGGTCCCAGTGCCCCTCCCCTCCCATGTGGAGGGCAGGGATGGTGCAGGTGGGAATGCCTTCTTTCTTTCCAGAAATGGAAGGGGAAAGTTTCTTTGTGTCAGACAAAAGACCCACAAGAGCTCAGGGTTGGGAATGGAGAGCTTCATAATAACACTGAGCAAAAAAATGTTTAAAAATTGCCCGAAGTTTCAGGAAACAAGATATTTGTGCTAATTAGACTATTTGCCTGTCATCTTTATTCACTATTTAAATAACAAAAAGCCCTCAAGTGAAATCAAAGCGTGGTGGAACATATTTCATGAGTCTCCTTGATCAAAGCTTATAGAAGGAGGGGAATACTGCTCATAACTATTCCTTCAAATTCAGATGTGAGATAAATTCTCTATTGTAGTCCTCTCTACTGAGGACTTGTGTATAACCTGTGGCAAAGTGATGGATGTCTGTCAGGTATCAGACATCCTGCTCCTTTCCAGGTGTACATGTGATGAATTACTATTAATTCTGTCAGGATGTGACAGAAACAAATGTCTTCAGATGAAAACAACCCACAAACTAAATGTGGATTGTTTTGTTCTTGCTTATTAACTAACACTGGTTCAGTTGTGCACTTGTCTTCCTGTGTATCTACCTCTTGATGTTTTCTTAGATTGCAAATAATCTCTTAGATGGAGATCACAGTTTTCCTGATCTGGGTTTATAAAGCAAATGGCATAGTGGGATCCTGGCCATGAGTGGGGTCTCCCAGCTTTTATCTTGAAGTCAATAATTAATAAAACAAACAGGAGATGCCTTTGGGTGGCTGTTCAGTCTCCTGCTCAGATGATGATTTAGAGCAGGGTGATAACAGAAATACATTCAGGAATTGTTGTTTTGTTATCTTTTGGTTTTGGTTTGGGGATTCTGTATTATTGTTGTCTTTAAGGACGTGGGTTTTTTCAGAAAGGGAGGAAGGCACCCTCTAGACCTGAATAATTGAAAAAGAAGATGCTTCAAGCTTGATCATCCATGAATGGGAGAAATGGAGGCCTACACCTCTCTGGAGCCAGGTGGGAGGCAGTGGTTCCACAGGACCTTTAGAGCAGGACAGACAACCCGAGCTGGCTGGGACCTTGCTCAGGTCAGCACAGCTGCTCCTGTGGCACTGGAAGGTTTCCCTGTCTGGTTGTGCAGTCCTGAAGGGAGACCAGAAAACAGCAAGGAAAATGGGAAGAAGCATGCCATGACACGAGATAAGGGGAAATAATATCTGCAGTGGCAGAGCTCATGTGCTGTCAGCCTCTGATGTGCATCTTACTCCATTCTCAGCTTTGTAATTGGCACCGGGACGCTTTAGCAGAAACCAGCTGATTGCTTTGTTTCTTTTCATTCTGCACCTTCTCGATAAGGGAATGAAAGGATTCCTCCCTAGATGTGTTACTCAGACGTTGAGGCTCGTTGCAGAACCCAGCACAGCATACTGAGGAGAACAAAGCATGAGTGTGATGCCCCAGCTCATCATCCACCCAGACACGATTTTGTCAAGCTCGGAATGCCATCAGCCCGGAGGATTTCCTGCTGTGGGAATTCCTCATCTCTGCTTGTGTAGCTGACTCCTCCTGAATTTGTAGGCCACAAATTGTGTGTCATTTTTGCACAGGTATTTTAAAGGATATTTTAAAATTTGTGTCCTTTAGTCCACTACTCCTACATCACTTTTTAAAGAAATAGGTCAAATCACTTGGAAGAAGAGTTTCCAGAATGTGCTTATTAATCTGTGAAGAATAAAGATGAAGGTTCAAATTTGGGTGCTCTAAGTGCTTTTGGATTGGCTGCAGCTTGATTTTTTAGATCTGCCTTTTGAAATTTGTCACCATTAAAACCGTACAGTTAAATGTTTTTCAAATTCATGGATTTTTCTCTTCTTTCCCTTGTTTTCCCAGCTAGATGAATGCTTAGAGAAGGGTGTGCCCTTCTCCTCATGCCCAAAACTGGAGATGAAAAGGAGCAGGGGGAACTAGGAAAGTTCAGTCAAGTGTCTGCTGGGTTTCAGGAATAGTTTAATTTATGGTGATAACTTCTCTTCAGCAGTTGACTTGCTGTGACCTTAAAGAAAGCTCTTGCAGACGGAGCTTTCACTATTTCTGGGAGAAGTTATGTACTTTGTGTGTGTGTGGTTTACTGCCACAGATGGGTCCCCCTGAATTTGGAGGCCAAAGGCAGTACCAGAAGGTTAGGAGATGGCACTGCTGCATGGTAAGTTTCTAAAAACAAACACAGCAGTTTTTACCAGCACCCTGTAAAGTCTGGTTCAAAAGATATTTAAAAACTGGGAAAAAAAAAATCCACAAACACACAAGAAAATGAAAAAAAAGGATGTGTTTGCCTGCTTGCATGCAAGTATCCCTGAAAAGTTGATGGGTTCATTTTTACTTATTTATGGGCAAATTACAGAGGTGCATCTGTTCCTTCTCTGTATACAGCCAGGCATCTCAAATTTCTAAGATACTTCTTGACATTCTTTGAAGATTTAATGCCAGGTGGAAGATCAGTTAGAATTACAGATATCTTGAACTTTGAAAATAATGCTTCTGCTGAGAACTTTTTCTACTTTTGCTCCCAACTTTAATGAGGCACAGTCTAAACATCATAGTGAGGCAGCAGAAAGGCAAAAAGAAAGCCAACCCGACAATTCACAAGAAAATATTTTCACATGTTTACAGTAGAGCCAAAATATTTGCGCTGTGTTTATTTAATTCAAATGCTTAGAACTATGTCATGTTATAAAAATAGTATTACTTGCAGTAGCCTGCAAGTCAGATATCTGAACAGGGAACACTCAGCAGGAATCCAGTTTTTATAATTTTCACAAGTTGCTTATACTGCTGTCTGTAAAGAGGGCAAATAATTTTAGATCAAGCTCTCTTTGGCTGCCATTAATTGTGAGAGTTAAGGATGTGCCTTTAGGTAGCAAACAACCCAATTTACAGGATCAGGTATCCTGTAGCCTTTCTACCTCTTGTGTCTGCCACGGGGGAGTTTTGGTATAGAGAGCACACCTCTAAAAGTGAAGAGCACCAGGCTGGGCCTCACTGGGATTTTGCTTTGCTTTGCCTTTTTCCCTTCAATTCAATCACTCATTCAAGTAAATATATATATATATTGATATATGTGTATATATATCCCTTGAAAGCATGGCCCGAGGAGTCTGACACTGGCCATCAGTTAGTGGATTTTGCTTAGTAATTGCTTCATCTATCCAATCCTATTGAAAATACCCTTGAGCAGAACATAGCTGCAGGGGAACAACACTCTAAAGCAGCAACCTAATTAATGAATCTTATTGCCACTTAGATGAGCATTATGCAGCTGGCCTTGGTTGTCAGGATGGATCTGTTCCTGCGACGTTACGTGTTTGTCCGGGAAACTGGTGCAATTATTAGAGAAATGAACGAGGTGGGGTTTGGTGGTTTTGGGTTTGTGGAGGCAGCAGGTTCCCTTTCAGTGTGCAGTTGCACTCCTGGTGGTGCAGGTGTCACCAGCATCTCGTGTCTGTGTGGAACAACAAATGAATTCTCCTGGCTTTTATGTCGCTAGCCGTGACCGAGACTGTTCATTGCATTCAGATGAAGTGAAAACAAAGTAGTCACAGCCAGAGCCTGAAAGCAGGCAAATTGTTTTCATACAGTAGAAGGGTGAGCATAACCGAAGTAGGGAAGGATTTTCTTATTCATTTATTATTTTAAAAAACACAAGCTGTTGTGTGTGTCCAGAGGGCGCCTGGGTTTTTGTGGATGGTGGTGTGGAATGTTTGTCTCCAGCGGAGGAACTCAAGCAGTAATAGCTGCTGGTGATTTTGTGTTTTCTGAAGATCTTTTGAAGGAAATTATTTCCATAACAAATTCTTCATTCCTGCCTCTCAAAATATTGAATGCTGTGTTTGGGATCTGTATTGCTGAAATCATTCTACCAACAAAAACTCTAGCTCCAGGTGAAGTCAGAGCTTGTGTTTCTAATTGAAGTCATAGACAACTTACTGAGAGATCAGCAAATAAAAATTCTGAGGTTGTACCAGCCCATTCTTTGATGTCCTTCCAACCTTGGTTACTCTGTGATGCTGTGAAAAAGGCAAAAAAACACTTGTAAGAACTTCCTGTTGCACAAGGGACTACAGTCACCTGCTTTTCTCTCAGAGGATCTTTTCTGAATGATTCCAAACCTATTGCAAAACCCAGTTCTGCAAGTCCCCACTATCACATGGGGATATGAGACCCCGCATTAAGGACCCCCATAATGCTTATAAATCCTTTAACTTTCTGTGATGTTTTAAAATGTAGTTTTCTGCTTCTCAGTGGAGACTCGCTGAAACCTGTGATTTTTACTTGGCCTTAGAGTTTTTGAGATAAAATAATATTCATTAGAAAATTTCTCTGATGTGCTTATGAACTTCTAATGTGAGATCATCACTGAACCTTTTTTCTGTTCTCTGAAGTGACCTTGGCACCTGGTGAGTTTTGATCCTGGTTTGCATGGTGGTGATTTATGTGGCAGCTTCTCTGCTTCAGCCTGTTCCTGCTGCCCCAGCTCCTGCCTGAACTGCTTCAGGTGTTCTTTGTCTGCATTGTGGTGTCAGCTCCTCGCTTGCTCTTTTTTTTTTTTTTTTCATGTGGGGCAACACCTGAACACACCTCAGTGTGAAAATTTCTGAAGAATTTTCAATGCAGGTGGCACTTGAGTGGGTAATTCCAGTAACTCTGGCAGTCAGTTGATGAAGCATTCTTTGCCTTATGATTTGAGTAATAGAAGTAGTTGCATCTGTGGTTGTAGATCAGAAAGATAGCTTATCCAGCTCTTTTCAGTCCCTTTGATTCATTGGACGTGGCCACAAGGCTGTTTAGTGCTGGTCAGTCGTTTTCAAGTCAATGAGCATCTGGGTTGGTCATTAGCCAGCAGAGAAATCAATTAGGGCTGCTGGGGGTGTGTTTGGAGGAGAGGATTGAAATACATGAATTCTATTGATCCATTGTCCTGGGTAATCAGCATCCCCACCAGCAGAGCTTAAAGCTGGGTGAGGACTCCACGGAAGTTCCTTTCTGCTCTTGAACCTCTGTTCACCAAGAGCAAATCCTTCAGTCAACAAAGATGGCAGCTCTCCAAGGTTTCAAATTCCCAATTTTGATAAAGCAAGGAGCTAATTAATAAAGCATAAATTGATATAATTTTTCTGTGGAGCACTGCCGAGGATCCATTATTTTATTTAGTGTATTTGTCTTAAAGTGATTATGTTACTAATTATAAGGCTCACTAGTCTGTTTAACAGGAGTCCAAATAATTATAATTTGTTTGCATTCCCACCCTGTGTATTTTCATGCAATAAGGAAAACATTTTGTTGAATGATTAATCTTGTGCATGCCTCTCTGTATGTTTAGTAAAATTAAATGTCTCATTTTTGCTCTAAATGAGAGATTTCTGGTGTTGCTACTCTTGTTCTCAAGGTGCATTAGTAAATTCTAAAGAAACTTAATGATAAAGCCACAGGGAGGATGATGGGCTCTTAGGGATGGAACTCAGTATGTTCCCAATAAAGTCTATAACAAAATTCCTTTCAGTGTCAAATTCTTTAGCATAATTTGTGTTTAAAAAAGAAAATAGGTTGAAGTTCTTGTTTACAGGCTATCTTGAAGCAAAAGAAATCCTTCAGCCTTGGAAGCAATTTGGCAGCCAAGTTCCGTTGCTCTTAGCAGAGTAATTTGAAGGACAAAATTCATAGCAGGCTTTTCAGTAAATGCTCAATTTAGGGCACCTTGGAATCAGCAGCAGCATCACAAAACCCTGTGTGAATTTGCAACATCCAGAGAATATGTTGTTTAATGTTAGGAAAAAATTTGTCAAGATTTTATAAAAAGCTCATCAAATTGAGGCAGAAGTACTGAAGTCACTTTCAGAGCTGTACTTCAGAAAATGGCTCAAACGAGATGTCAGCATTGTGAGATAACTCCTTGTTTTATGGCAAAAAAGGAAAAATTTTAAAATAGAGTTATGTCTAGGAATCTACTTGGAAGTTTGCTGAAGTTTAGGTAGTGAAATGCTTGCTTGGAAAAAAGACCCAGCAGAAAAATCACAATTTCAAACTCAGATAATAGTTTCTGAAAATAGCTGGGCTGCCAGAATGTCAGAGTCAGGAATGAGAAGATTGCTGAGGGGAAATGGCAGAGTAACAAGGGGCCTGAGGAGACGTGAGGAGCTCGCGGCTTCATCTTGGTTTGAGGGAGAGAAAATTGCTTAGTGCTACTTAGAGCATCTCTCATTCAGGGATCTCAAAGCTTGCTGAACCAAACATAATCCTGTGAAAACAGGTACAGGCTGATGATCAGTGTGCTTGGTCTCGTGGTGCTGCTGTCCCTGCCCTGGAGCATCCGGATCTCTGGGCACGGTGGCACCACGGAGCTCATTCAGCACAGGGGGGAAGAGGAAAATGCACTTGGGAAGAGGAAAATGCACTTGGGAAGAGGCTGGGGCGACAGAACACACTGAAATGCCATCACTGAAGTCTGGACACCACCATGCTTCTAATGAATAAATAAATAAGTCATCAAGTGCAGGTGAAGATATTTCCTTTCTTCTGTCATCCGCATTTGTTATTCTGCCAAATGTTTCCTTTACTTGGGAGAAAATTGGAGCAGCCAAGATGCCTAATATTAAAAGATCTCAGCGGAACTGTTAAAATTCCGTTCTGTTCAAAATTTTAATGCCAGTTGGCTGTATTATCTCTTTATGATTTTCTTCTTCAGTGCATACGTAACTGCATTAGTTGGTCATTTACCAACAGGCTTGAAAGACCAATACCATTAGCTGGAAAAATAGCTAGTTTTTTTTATGTAGGAGAAAAATGGAAGTGTTACTTGCTTTTTGGTGATGGCAGTAGTGGTAGTATTTATCTTTTTTTCTTTTATTTTTCCCCACACTTCCCCCATAAAGCATGAACTCCAATTTTATCTGCATTAGTGTGAATAAAAACAGTGCATCCTCAAGCGAGATGCATAAATATAACCCCTTTTATTATGCAAGTAATAACTGCACTTGCAACTCTCGCAAGGGCTGTTACAGTGCATGAACAGGTCCTGAGAGCACATTTGTCATGGTAATTTCAAATACAGACCTTCCCTGCAGAGTTTGCAGCCTGCTGAAGGACCTGGCGTGTGCAGGTCACACTCGGGGTGCAGGGCTGGGACACGAGGAGGGGGAGCAGGGATAAACTCTGCTGTTAATCCAAACCCTTTCCCCGAGCCTCGCAAAGCCCTACGAGCAAAATCTTATTTGATCAGTGCTGATAATACATTGTCAGGCATTTAGGGAACATAAAACTGTTTATGCCCAGCTCCCTGAACCAGAAGGAGGAGGAAAGTTCCAAATGAACCTCCTGGAGAGCCGAGCCCCAAGCGTTGGGTCTTGCACTGTTTTTTCATCTGATGCCAGACGGTTCTAAATAGGTCTTAAAGCAGCTCCAACAGTTTATGCTGTTTAATAAATCTAATCTGTAAAACAGGTCACGTAAAAAAACCTGAAAACTTTTCTTCTAATTACACTAAGATTTTATTGAATGCACATTATACATATAGATCATAATACTTATTAAAAAAAGACTATTAAGATTTTACAGTTCAAGATTTTACAGGCAATGGGAACAGTGGAAGCCTAATGCTTTCTGAGAATCATATCTGCATTAGCAAGATAAAGGACAATTTAGGAAGATTACAAAAGCAATGATTTAGAGTACAACATAAAAATCTGCTGAGAACTAATTCGCAATGCCAGCTGCTGCTAAGCTTCTTAATCTTTATCTAGTTCAATTAAAATCTGAATGTTTGGGATTTCATTAACAACTGGGGACTTGGAAATTACATGCACTTTTACACTGTATTCAACTGCTTATGCACGTTACTAGAAGTTGCCCGAAATGTCTTCAGGTAGACTTGAGATATAATTAAAACTTAAGTACTTAAAGGATAATGCAGAGGTAAAAGAGGATTATTTTAAATTTTCTGTCAGATCCAATTGACAAAAAAAGAATCTCGCACGAGTTGAAACGAGTTGCAAACCAGTCAGAATTTTAATGCAGGGGATATTTATGGACGATTGTGCAATCAGATGTGCAGATCAAACAGCCTCATTGGAGGGCGGAGTGAATTGGATATTGTAATTGTGCCCTGTACTGCTTGTGTTTTTTTTGTGGAAAAACCACTTCACATCTATCATTCACTGCTGTACTGATGTAACCACGCTGCTATCAATTAATTATGCATTTCAAAGAATCTGCAAGTAGGCCTTTCTAAAATTAAACTAAGCAAAGTGATGAACAAGCTTTTAATCACTTAATACTGTGTATAAAAAATAGTTTCTTTCCATTAATTCCTCAAGAATAATTCTTCTAAAAGTTTTTCAGAAGTAGAAAAAAAAGCTTTTTTTTTTTCTTTTTCCTTCTTCATTACTTTTCTTCTATTTTCCATGAAAAATTTGCCCATCATTGCCATACCTGCTGATTTAAAGGAGGGAAGTGAAATGGCATTAAGCTGCTCTGTATTTTTGAAGCAGTTGAAGGCTGAAGATTTGGGTATTTGAGGGTGTACAAGAACACTGACTTTTTCTTGCCTGTGTGATGGAGTAGATGTCGTGCTGGCTGTGAGGCCATGCTGTATTTCCAGGGAGAGCTGGGTGCTGATGGAAGTGCTGTGGACATTTATTTATCTATTTATTCATTAGAAGCATGGTGGTGCCCAGACTTTGGGGTTTCTGCTAGTTAAGCTCTGGGTCAAATCCTGAACTGGTTTGAATTTTCAAACTGGAATGGATTTCTTTCTTTTAATTATTCAGTTTTAATGATTGTAGGTGCCACAATAGGATGTGGAGGTAAGAATATTTCCAGAATGAATGAGGGTGTTAATGGTGATGATGTTCCTCTTGGAAATGTTGAAGAGGTGCAGTGCTGCAGGATAATTGTTGCAAGACTTAGAGAGAGCCTGGACGTGTTTAAATGGTTTGTTTTGCTCAAATTAACTTTTAAACTGTATAATGATAAGAAGAAATCATTCAGTAGCAAAATTTCTTTAAAATTTTGGGGAGTTGGTGTTAACTTTTGTTATGGTGCTGTTCTTAGCAAACAAAGAGAGTGAAACTTTGCCTGCCTGGCTACTTAATGGGTATTTTCCCTTAAAGAAAAAAAAAAACAAACAAAACAAAAACCAAAACCATCCCTGGAAAGCAAAACCAGTGTGTAGGATTACTGCTCTATATAACTTTAAATAGAAACCAAACATTTTTCCCACCTCCCTGCTTTCATCATACTTTTAAGTGGAAATGTGTGACCAAGTAACCCAAGGCGAGTGGAGAATGCAGGAAAACAAAGTGAATTTTGGGTTGAGCATCATTTGGCCACAAGGGTCACTAATGTGTTCTGCTGTCCTGTGTCCTACTTGTGCCTAGAAACGTCTTCACAAGCCAGAAAAGGGGATGCAGATATCCACTAAAAGTCGTTATTTTGAACAACTTCAGAAATTTGTGTACAGTGGTTTTCTTGCCCCAGAATATTTGGATTTTGTGTTTTAAACAGGGATGCTTTTTATTTAATTTTATTTAATAAGGCAAACTGTGGCTTCAGAATTAAAACCAGGCTTTTTGCATTCACATCTAAGGACTGGAGTAAAGACGTGTGGATTGCAAGAGTTAAGTGCTCCCGAGGCAGCACTTCAGTCTGTCTGGGGCTGTGCTGTCCTGCAGGGAATCCCTGAGCTGGTTCGCAGTCAGGACTGCTGTGCTGGAGCTGCAGAGCAGGGAGGGGAGGGCAGGGTGCAGGCAGGGGTGTCTGAGGGAGGATCGCTGTGTGTGTGTGGGGCAGGGTTTGGTCATGGAGAGCAGCTCTGGTGGCTGGGGCTGCCCTGGAGCTCTGTCCCAACCCCGGGAGGGGCAGCACAGCCAGCCTGGCTCAGCCCTGGCTCGGTGACACTGCGAGCAGGGCTCAGGGGTTCTGTGCTCTGGCGCTGAGCCTGTGGCCTCAGTGAGTTGGGATTTACCACAACATTCCACATCTGAGTGCTGAACACAGTGAGATCCTAATACCTGCTGGGATAGGTGTCCTCAAAAGAGCAGAAAATCTGCCCTTTACTCTTGTCTGCAGAGTACTTTGAGTCTTCAGAGGCGTTTCTTTAACTCCAGAGTTGATTGTGTGCTCTTAGGAGGGATCAGCCGTTGTTTAGGTGGCCTGGTGTGATGATCTGGACTTGGGCTTTTTCTCCTCAGATTTGGGTCCTGTCAGAAATGGAGGGGTTGTTATCAAAGATTAAAATCAGCTGCCTTTCTTTTTTTTCCTTGTAAAGAGAAAGCTGAAATAAATAAAATGAAGGGTATTGATATGTCACAAATGGAAACAGTAAATGTGTCACTGGGGAGATGAGTGGGAGTTGAGAGCAAAGATAACTACAGACATGAGAATTATCTGTACGTTTGGCTTCAGACACCGAAATCTGTGCCATGGATTGATCCTGCAGGAATAATAAATACACATTATCTGTAATTATTCTCGAACTTCATAAACCTTACTTTAATAACATCCTTTGCATCTTTTTTTTTCCCTGAGATCTTTTATTTTTATGACACTGTCAGGCTTTTTAATTTTAACTCCAAGAAAATTGCTCCAGCTGTTACGGATTTTGCCCCACTTCTGTTCTCTGGAGGCTGAGAGTTCCCTTTGGAGAGTTCTGGTAGCAGGTTGGAAAGTTTCTATGTCTGAGATGAATTATTTTTTTTAAAGAAGATAGCAGGCAGTGAATTTGCAACTTTTATTACAAATAAAGTTGTGAGTGTAAAAATGTTTATTTTTTAACTTAAATCCCGCAGTTACTGTTTTTTTAATTTAAAAATATGATGTCAGATAGAAAAATCATTCTTGTTGTATGTGTTCTAAAGTGTTCTCTTATCAGTGGACACAGTGGAGTGGGGTTTGAGTTACCAGCCCTCCCATGGTCGCACACTGAGCTGGGATCAGCATGGATATTGAAACTGTTTATTGGGTTTCTTCTGCTGTTATAAGTGTGATCACATTCCATGATGTCCTGAGGTCTTAAAATATCAAGAAACAGTAGTAACCAGAATTTCAAGTTCAGCTTTTCTGAAGAGCAGGAATTAAACGTGGGCCAGTGCGTTCCTGGTGGTGTGCTGGCCACGTGCTGTGAGCTGGGGATGCGCTTGAGTTTTAAACCAAAATGTGAGTGCACAATTTCCTAATAGCAAAAAAACCCCCTCAAACTTCTCTCATTTCCATCACTCAGGTCTCCCCCCATTCCCTAATGACGTGGGTACCCAGCTGTGGGCTCTAGGCCACATCTGGCCAACTAAAATTGACTGGGCTTGTGGCCATGTGAGCGATCCCAAGGGAAGCAGAAACATGAATTTTAGTGAAAACCTCCAGTGTTTCACTTGTCCAGAATAAAAGATTGTTTTCATGCTAAGGTAGGTCTCTGTATTGCTCTTTCTTTAACTTGTTAAAAAATAAGCTAATGTTTAGTATGAGAAATAAAACCAAACCAATGAAAAATTCTCTGTCTTCTTTTTCTCTTTTATAAAATGTAACTGGAGTGATTCTAAGTAAATTCTGAGGAATTTCAGCCTTTGAGTTGATTTTTTTTCTCTCATACAGTTTTAATTTGAAATTTCGCATTTGCTAATGACACATTTTTACTCTATCTGAAGATTGCCATCTACTGGCATATAAGAGCTTTTGGGGTGTGTTATTGTTCGTAAATTTGAAAATCCAATAAAGTTTGTTATTTTCTCAGTTGATTTTGTTGATTGCATTATGCTTTGCAGGGTAGGGGCAATAGCAGAGGAAACATTAGCAACATTTACTTGATCTTACCAAGTGCTGTGCAATGTCTGTTTAATTAAAAGCACATTATAACAACATATTGATGCTTCCCACATGAATGAGCTCCCTATTCCTCCAAATTAAGCCATATTTCATATTTCTATCCTATAAGAACAGAAGAACACATTAATAAAAGGTTAAAAATGCACATTTCTTCTAAGCATTTAAAGTGATTCTGACCTTCTGGCACGGTAGCAGTTAGGTAGCTCAATAAACTACAGGGGGTAGAATTTAATAGTGCAATCCCAAAATTGTGGGGGACACCTTTCCCTCCTCAAGTTAATTTGTAGTTAATCCTGAAATTCTTTCAATTTCTAGCTGCTGGTGCTTCCCAGCATCCTCCCCACTCAGCAGAGCACAAGGGTGTCCAGAGGAGCTGAATTTCCTCACCAGGAGCAGTGAGGGGCTGATGGTTCATCCCCCAAGGCCTGATCAGCCGCAGCTGTGATGCTCTGCTCCAGGGCTGAGCGTTGGCTCGCACCTGGAGCCAGAATCACCTCCAAACTGGGTTCAGCTGTGGCGTCATTGGGGTGATCGGTTGCAGGTGTGTGCCCTGCTTATAAGGAGGCCGGGCAGGGCTGGGAGCCATTGTTTGCTCTGGGAGGCTGAGGGTGCAGTCTGTGTGTCTGGCAGGGGCTGGGACTGGGACTCTGAAGCAGGTAAGAATACCCTCAGGGTAATCAGAATTCTATTTTCTTGCTCCATTTTGTTGATACATTGTGGTGGTGAGGTGCTCAGTGTGCTGCCTGTTTTATATTTTACATTTAGATGTCTATTTTCTGTAAGGAGGGACTTGGCCTCCTTGCGTGTGGCTTTGCTTTCCTTCCCAGGGATGGGACACCAAAAACTCAGCTTTAACTGGGCTGGCTCATGTCCTGGCCTGCTGCTTGTGACCTGTGTGGAATTACAGCCCTGTGAGCAGAGGTGCTGTGGTTGTGTAGAAGGGACTGGGCTGGTTTTTGATGGAAAGGTGGTGTGAAGCGATAGAGGTGTTTTTGCTGACCACAAAAGCAAAAGATGAGATGGGAAACGTGGATTTGCTGCTGCTTTTTCAGCTGATCTGGAGAGCACAAGAACCTGCCCAGCTCTGTGTCCTGGGGGTGAGATGTGGGCAGCAGGTGATGAGGGAGCTGTGCTGTAACTCCCTGAGCTTTCTGGAACTGGAAGGGAGACAGTTGTGTAAACCCTGTGTAGCTTGCAGAGATGTTAACTAATGCCATCCTGGGGCTGCCTTCACATGCATGCGCTGAGGTTGTTGATTTCTTATTTGCTATTCTGATTTATTTGTTGCGTTTCTGTGTTGGTTGTCTTGATGGTGTTCACCCCTCTTAGTATTTGTTGTTTCTTTCTTATATAAGAGGGCTGATCTGCAGAGAAAGATGAAAATAATGGTAAAACAACATGTAAATTTGCATTAAAACACGTCTTGGGGTTCTTCTGTGTGAACTCCATGAAGGGTTTTTATTTATTCTGGATGTTGTTAGCACTACCCTTTGATTTCTGCTGGATAGAGAGTTGTCAGTTCCATGCTGGAGATACATTCGCTGCTAATTATAAACAGCCTTCTTGGCTCCTAAAGGCAAGCAGCCTTTCCACCATTTGCTCACAGAAGCCTGTTTTACAGTTCTTTGGTGTATAAGTGTTTGGAGTGTAGAAGAGTGGGGAGATTTATTGAGAGGCCATAAGGCACGAGCTTCCAACCTGCAGCGAAGCTGACTGTGAAGAGAGCTGGCTGCAAAGAGTGAGAACAGAAACCTGCCTTAGCTGGGGGAGATGGAGGGGGTTTCTGGTGTGCACCAGATCCGTGCCAGGGTACTCCTGGCTGAAGCCCCTCGTGCCCAAGGGACGTGGCAGTGTGAGCCCAGCCATCAAACCAGCTGCTCCCAGTTCCATCCCCTCCTAAAGAGAGAATTTACCTCAGGTTTTGGGGTTTTTTTTACCTATTATAAGATCAATATTGACTTTCTCAGTTCTTCAAGCAGCACCCTCTGAGAGGCAAGTGTGGATTCCTCCTCTTCTGTAGCAATCTCTACAAAGTAAATGCATGTTTACAGTGAAAAATGGAGCAGCACATTAATGTGGTGATTGATTGACATGAAAATGCACTTTTGTGATTGATGAGACAAATGCATGTTGCTCACAAAAGCTCTGAGGAAATGTGGTCTATACTACACTTGTTATTACAGATATTTAGTGTGGGTTTTAAATTTTTTTTTATTATAAGCAGTCAATTTACTTCCAATTACAGTATGAGCTGCAGTAGATCTTGCTGCGGTAGCAGTGGTTAATCACAGATCAACAGGCATAAATCATATCAGACAAGTCTTGGCTGTTAAGGGATGGGACCATTCATTAACAGAAGCACCTGCATTGTTCTGCTCTCCTCCCTGGCGCACACAGGTCTCATTTCCCTTGAGATATTCACAGTGCTAGCGTTGCCCTGTAACACGTTTCAGTATCATTAGATGCACTGTGGACTGAAAGTTCCCTTGCCTGTGTGAATTAGAGGAGTAGTTTGAAGCTTCTCTGCTCTGAGTTGCTCCAAAATTCCTGTCAAAATACAGATCACGAGTTATTCAGGCATACACCTCTTCTGTGGATAAGTGTATTAAAATGTGGTGGGATGAGAATGTTAAATATGGGGAGAAACTCTTTAACTTTTTTTAGTAGTGATAGAATCTTACCCTCAGTGTATCCTGAGCTGAATTTTAGCAAAATCTTCACACAGATAATTTCAAACTTGTGAGTTGCTGTTGCTCTTGTGGTTTGTTTTAATTTTTTTTTTCCCTAACAGTTGGGATGATTTTGGATAAGGTGAATCCAGTTGTACTAATGTCTTGTTGGATAGTTAGTTCTCCGGAACAGTGCACAAGCGCTGTTTTAAGTGAAACAGACTAGATCTTTGGCTGGTGTGTAGTAGGGGGAAGGGTAGAAAGAGGAAAGAAATTCACAAAGGAACTCACCTCCTTGTAAACTGCTTGATTTTTTTTGTTTGTTTGTTTTTGAGAGGTCCTCTTTTCATTGAAAAATGTTCCGTCTTCTGAGAAAACAAATCCCTGTGTTTTCTAAAGGTCCTGCAGGCTGCCTTTTGGTGGTGATGATTCTGCAGAGTAGTCATGTTTTTGACGGATTCCAATGTTTGATAGTAAATAAACTTGTTAACAAATGAAATGAAACATGAAACTGAATAACTGAAGGTCTTTCCCTGCTTTGTTTACTGCTGTGAAAGGGGATTTAGCAAATACCTGTTGAAATCTATAGTAGCCTGTGATTCTGAGGGATTTTGGAGCAGCATTAAAGCTGTTTACAGCTTTTGCTGAGTTTATTTACAGGAGGGTGTGCTCACAGGTGGCTGGGTGCTTTTCAGGCCCCTCAGATGTTTGACTGCTGGCTGTGCCCATAAACCTGACCTTTAGTAACAAATAGAAAGGTGGGGAAGGGAACTGCTTGGTCTCCAGTGCTCGGTCTCTCTTACCAATACTTGCAAGAGCAGGAGCACATCTCTCAAAAATAGAAGTTTTCTTGCTGTGTTTTGTTTGCCTCAGTAGCTCCTTATCTGTGAGCCCACAAAAATGAGTCTGTGTCATGGATCATTTACTGTTTGTGTTTGGGTTTGCATTCTGGAATGTGGCTCAGATGTGATAATGGGTTCCTCCTCTAACATGGCATCTCTCCCTGGCTGCACACTATTACCTCCCTGCTGCGTGGGGAGCTTAGGGGTGCCCTGAACACTCCTTTTTTTGTGGGTCTAGAAATCATGTGTATGGCCTTGGGAGGTTTTTGTGCAGTTCTTCCATAAGTGGCTGAGATGATAAAGCTTCCTTAACTCCTTGTGGCATTTCAGGGATAAATTCATACATCAAATAATCTCCTTGCTGGTGCTGTTGTGTTAAACAAAACTGGGAATGTCCATCTGCGTGTTTAACTCTGTTCTGTGTTTCCTTGGATGGAAATTTGTTCAGTGGAAGCATTTTATACAGATCAGACTCTTGTTCTGTACAGACCTGAACAGCTGTGGTTTTAAAAAAAAGAACTAAGGTATTTGCATGACTCCTTCTAAAACTAGGAAATGCATTGCATCTCTGTAACAGGTTATGTGGCCTTGTTCCTTTTACTGGTAAAATAGAAAAGTTGATTGACTACAGAATTTATTTTACGAGCTGATGAACCTCCCATCCCTAAATCTGTAAAACAGTACTTGCACTATAGCACGTTCCCACAAAAGGGCATCCCAGGTCATGGTTTGATCAATCTATATTTATGCAGTATATTGTTTATTGTATGAAAATTTGACCTCGTTAGCTGTAGTCCCTTTCCATCTCAGTTGTTATCTGAAGTGTGTAATAATGAGGAGAACATCATCTCAATCTATCAGTGCAATCAGACAAAGAGATTCTGTTGCAAACTCGGGGAAGATTGTGTCCCAGATGGGAACAGCAAATTTAATTACTGACAATGGAATGAGTATGAAATGTTTCTGCACGCACAGTTTTGGACAATGCGCTGCTTCAAACCCAGGCAACTCGAGTTGTGCAACATTAGGCTGGGAAGAGTCAGAGGATGGTAATCCCCTAAACTGAGGCTGAGTGAGAGTGTGTGTGACTGGAAAGCTGGAGAAATGCTAATGAATTCATTGAGCCGAGTCAGTGAAATAGCTAAACATCTAAAGAGCAAATATCAAGCACTGATATTTATGTAGAGATAGCACAGAAAAAACTGTTCGCCTCAGAGAGACCCTGTAAAGAGGGGTTTTTTTTAAACATAGAGCTTTATTTTGGGTGTCTGCCTTACCCTGAGAGCTCACCTTGGTGGTGGTGTGGTTTTTTGCTCTGTAGGAAACAAGCGTGGGTGTGTAAGGTAGGAGTCGCTGAACAAATACTGCAGATATAACCCAAAAAATCTTAACTATGCTGCTACTTAAGAGCTGTTGTTGGAGGCCATGTATCCAGGCTTCAGCTGCAAAAAAAAAAACCAACCTGACCAAAAGTTGATTACAGGCTCCAATTCTTCCAGGAGTTGCTGACCAGCTGCCTGTTGGCATTTCTTGCAATCCAGGAGATGAATCCCTGTGTGTGCTGGAGGTAACGACCTTCTGGATGCTTTCTAATAAAACAATGAAGAGCTGACTTTATCATCCTTAAAGCAAATTACTTCTGCAAAATGCTTTACAAATACCAAGGGTGCTCTTTAGATAGGGATGTCTTCTATTAAAAAGTCTTGAATATTTTTCTGCCTTTAAGTGGAGAAGCTTTCTCAGGCCAGTGAGGTGTGCAGGAATAGCTCATAGAGAGAAGGCAGGGGTGTCTTCTGTCAGGATCTGTCTACAGGAGCTGTGCTATCCAATGGGTTTGATTGAAGTTAAATTAGGATTTTTATTTTAACTTTGTCCTCTTCAGCTAATTACATCACTTTCATTTCTGTATAAAAATGATCTCGGTAAAGATGTTGAGATAAGTCCATCAGTGCCTTAAATGTTTGTGTCTGTGTGATGGGAAGATGACAGAGGTAACCCTGCAGGACTGGGGTTTGCTGGGATGGAAATGGAGGCATTTCCTCGTCAGCTGGAATTCCAGAGCTCCTGTCTTGGGGTGGATTCTGGTTCTGCAGGCGGCTCCGTTCCCAAGTACTGCACTTATCTGTTTATGTTAATATTGGATAAGAAGGAAAACACGAGGCCTGGCCCCAGTGTACTACCGTGGGCTTCCTGCTGGCTTGTTTACGCCTTCTCATCCCACAGGTTTGTCTGTTGTCATAGTTTCCATTTTCTTTCCGTTTTCAGAAGCAGGACAGGAGGTCTCTATGGAGACAGGCATCAGTTCCACTCCGTGCACTAAACTGTAGGGGTTGCTGTAAGAGCAGAGCTGTGAACACGCTCCAGCCCCCGTGGCAGCCACGAGCATTGCCGTGCTGACATCCCCGGTCCCCGCAGTCACCGGGAATTAGCATTCCAAGGTCGCAGCAGTTTCTCTGTAACAACCCTGTGTGCTCTTACCTTCATTGGAGCAGCAACATGGTCACAGAAACATTGCACGACTCCAACTCTCAGGGCTTTTTCATGAGCTGCAGAAAAGGCACCATCCCAATGTGTTTTTAGAATTAGTGTGTGTGAATTTTGTCTGAAATTAGTGAGTTAAACGTGACTGGGTCAGGAGGGGGAACAAACTTTTTGGAGATGGCTTTGCCGTAGAGAAGGATGTTCATGAGATCTTTTGGCTGCTGTGTCAATGGAGTCACTCCAGCTCCTTCCCAGAGGAGCTGGGTTGCTGAGCACTTTGGTATAAAAGATGTGACTGATGTCTCCTAACCCCTGTGCACAACAAATCACTGGAGACAGGGAGGCATCTGTCTCACCTGCTGTCCTTGTTTGGGGCTGAACGTTGTTTTTGTTGTCAGCCCGGTGATGGATATAATGGGAAATGCTGTCAGGGCTGGCTCCAACAACTTTCATTCCTGTAATGATGTGGTAGGTGTTACAGGGGTAATTTTCACAAGTACCCAAGCAGCTCAGGAACCAAAATCCATCAGAGGTGTAATCACTGAAGTTCAGGTTCCTGCATCACTCACTGCTGCAGGTGTTACTCTGTCACAGTTTTGGTTTGTGCCTGTCCTCACTGAGGACCAAGAGAAGTGTGTGTACATAAATATATATATATAAACACACACTTATTCCTCCCTGACTGCCTTTCCTATGTGCTTATCTGTAATCACAAATAGCTGTACGGGAGAAGCCTTTGCTCCCAAGGCAGATAAAAAGGGGAAGTCATAACTGCAGATGCTGTGAGAACAGAAGGATTGAATTGAGGAGGCTGAGTAGAATCTGAAAACTCAACCAGACGAGGAATAAGAGTTACCTATGTTTCATTCTTTTCTCCCAATATGAATGGTACTGGTCTTCTAGAAGGTTTATGTTGGTAGTCCTGATACTGACAGAAATATAATTTCTTATTAGTTTACAGATATGAATGCAGTTGAATTTCAAAACCAGTTTCCTGGATAGCATTTGCCTTACTGCCTAGGTGTACTTTAAATAGTATTTTGGCTAAGTGAAACCCTAAGGAATGTTTTAATAAAAAAAACAAAAAATCAGTGATTGAAAGCGGGCACTATTTTGTTCAGTCTTACGACCCCAATTAAAAAAAAATTAAAATTCCAGGTTCTAGTGTCAAATAAAGCATCCAAAACTTACAAAAGCAGATCAGCAGTTTCCACTGAAGGCACCTGAAGCTGTCCCCAGCCTGTCACCGGTACCACAAAGCTTTGTAGCACAGTGCCAGTTTCAGAGGTAGAACAGAGAGCCTGACTGTACAGGATTGGTTGTGAAGTAAAGGTCAGGTTGTGCTGTCTGATACATCTGCTTTCTGTTAACCTCCTTGTGGGCTATGAAATGAAGGTTAATTCAGATGAAGTCATCAAGGAATATTTTGGTGGGCAGAGGGTTGGCACGGTGACTTCAAGCCTGTGCACAGGTCACGAGGGGGAGCCGTCCCCGTGGGCTGCTGGCAGGAGATGAAATCCTCCTTTTGCTCCTGCAGTGTCAGCTTTGTGCCTGTGCTCCTCGCCTCCCACCAGGCGCAGGTTGTTGGGGCTGGCTCGGTGTGCAAGTGGATCAGGTTAATTCCAGGTCCCTGGGAGCTCAGCTGCTTGGCGTATTTTCAGGAGCAGAGGCAATTAGGGGGATTAAAACCACCTTTGTGTTGTAATCCAAGTGTTCAGGGCTCCTCTTGTAGTACAGAGGGGAAAGTCTCCAGGGAGGTTGGTTTTGTGTCCAGTGTGGTTCATCCTCTGGAAGTACTTAGGAAAGGTCCACTGAGAATGATTTATTTTGTATTTCTTTATACTTTTAGGATGTCACTGTTCCTCTGCTATTGATGAAACATTGTTTATATTTTAATGCTTGCTTGAAGCAGTGACTCTGGCTTGTGTATGGTATTGAAGGAGTGACATAAGGTTGGGTGGAAAAAATGAACAGAAAACTTTTCTGACTTACTGACATACTTCCATTTTCTACTCATTTTTATAGATATGATCAAATATAAGAGCTGTAGATAGGAGCAAATAAAAATTGGCACCAAATCAAATAACAAAATTTTGAAAAGGTCAAATTAATATATTTTTACAGCCATCTCTCCTGGAATGAAGGAAGCATTAAAATTCTGATTATAAGTTCTCGTGAGAATGGATTGTAATGAGAACAGGAACCAGCACATTATAAATCCGCTCTCCTGGTAATAATTTAACTAGAACAGTAACTGGTACAAATGTAATTCATTAATTCATTTTTATCACAATTTAAAGACTGAAATCTGGTGGTTATTGTGTGGCCTTCCTGTGCCATATCTGGGCTGGGTTTTTTGTAGCTAGAGTTGAAGTACTGAGATGAATCATAAAGCAGATGGATGCAAACCTCCTTGGAGTTTACCTTGCCACAATTGCTGCCTTCTATGAAGTTCTTATTTCACTTTAGATGAGGTTGAAAGAATATTAAAAAGTAGTTC
Source organism: Bombycilla garrulus (assembly GCA_013400315.1). Lineage (NCBI taxonomy): Eukaryota > Metazoa > Chordata > Aves > Passeriformes > Bombycillidae > Bombycilla > Bombycilla garrulus. Next base: position 775,673 of record VXBU01005400.1, read on the forward strand.
TGATTTGTGTTTATTTAGGACAGATGGCTAATTTAACTAGGCTGATCTCAGCTTTTTTATTGGACTTCATCCAGCGGTCCTTGATAGTCTCATATCTGAATTCCACATTTCCTGGAGTCATCAGATGCAAATAACAAAAGTAATTAAAAGACTGCCTCAAAGTGTAAATATGCATTTAAAAAGTGTGAAATTTTTGCTAATAACATTTGTGGAGCTTTCGATATTTTGAAGAGTTTTAGTTGCACTGACAGTAAAGACTGACACCAAATATGGTGAGTGGTTTTATTTGTTTATTTGCTTTTTCTTTTCCCCTGCTGCTTCCAAAGTATGTTGAAAAAGACTCTGTAACGTGCCTGATGGTTGTAAAACTTCTTGCCCTTGTTTTAGCAGGGCGGTGAAGGGAGGGATGGTGGGATTTGTGGAGTCAGGGTTGTTTCAGGCTTTAGGATTGATACTCTCAGTATTGCTTTTTATTCTCTACGGCTTCTGCCTGTGGTCCTTTGGCCGGTCCTTAGGGCTCTCTGTGCTCCCTCCCGGGAGCTGCTGATGGATGTGGCCTGTGTGACTGTCACACAAGACATTTATATGACAAAATTATTGTCATCTGTCAATTTAAGACAGCGAGTTTTGCTTTATGGATTTTCAGGTTACTTTAGATGTGTGCTGCCTTTGCCACAATCAAGGAGTACGTTTTTTTGTCAGTAAATACTTGTGGCTGGGGAAAGCCCTAGAACAATTAAAATCTGTATTTTCATCTGTAGTGCTTGGACATCACGAGCAGAACTTCAGCTGTGCTACAGCCAGCAACAGAACTCCTCATTGATTGGAGCTGGGTTGGTATTTAGCCTACAGGAGAGGGATGGAAGATACAAAATTGTAAAATCCCTGTTACTTGATTCTTTTTGTTGTCTAAAACACCCCGCACGGGGCTCTCCCCACCCTGCTGTGTCAGGTCCTCTGCCCTGTGACTGTTGGCTGCTGGTTTGCTGTAACTGGATTTTCTGGCACCTTCGCCATGGGATGTGGAGCCTTATCTTAATGAAGATGTCCCCAGGAGCTCCTGCCTGAGGAAAGGCTCCTGGAGAGCCTCCCTCTAACATCGCTCACCTGTACCAAATGGGCAGGTTTCCAGAATCTTCATTAATTTTATCAGTGTTTGGAGACATTAATAATGGTCCCTGTCCTAAGCAGCGGCTTAATAGAAGATTGTGCAGATAGTGTACCTGTGTACATAGGGTGGTTTTACAAGGATTGCTTTAAAAATTGATTGGAGAGTAGTAGATGTTTTAATTATTAACTGTAGATACTGATAGGTCTTCCTTGCATATAAAAAGGTGTTTTCATGAGGTCTCTTTATTGTGCTCTTTGGAAGCTCAGGTTCTTCATTGTTTACCATGTATGCTAATTTCATCAGTGAAAGTCTTTTTAGACCACAGAATTCCCCAGGTTTTATATCCAAACTTTTTGTCCTTCCCACTCCTTCAGAGACAGTCTTTGTATTACATTGCAGGTTTGCTGTTTTAAAGATATTTTTATATATGATAATGCTGAGTTCCTAAAAAAAAAAACCCAACAAAACAATTAAAGAAGAAAACATTGCAGTGAACAAAGCTGCAATCTGAACACGTGGTGAGGGCTGCTGAAATTGAGTAGAAGCAGTAAATATTTCTCATAAGCCGCAGGCTAATGGAGCAGGGGCTGTAAATGACTTGTGGCTGCAAGAAACAGCAGTGGCACACGAGTCAGGAATTGTAGGTGCAGGTTTCCAGCAGCAGGGAGGGCTGCTTTGATGCTTTGTTTTTGCACAGCACTGCTTGTCAGCAGAACAGTGGTGGTTTTAATTTAGGTTTTCGCAGCCCAAAACCGTTTTGACTACCCAGGTGTCACCCAGAGGGGAACTCCTTAAGGTCCCTTCCAACACAAACCATTCCCTGCTGCTGCTTGCTCACACTCAGTTTCCTTTCTCCTGTGAGTCAACACAGCTTCATTGAAATTCAGGTTTCCAGATGGAGAAAGTGGGAAATGGCTTTGAATGGTTGATTTTGGCTTGTAGAGACTCTGAAAGTCCCAAGTTCCAAATTCTGTGAAGGTCACTCAGTTGCTGGGAACTGGCTCTGCCTCAGATGCTCCAGCCAGAGAAGCTGCACAGGAGAGAACCCTGCAGTAAAACCTCTTGATTTCTGCTGTTTTCATGACTATAGCAACTTGACTGTGCATTCTGTATCTCAGAAAGGCAATGCAAGGTTTGTTTCTGTCAAATGAAAAAAGAAAATAAAAATACAGGAAATACTTGAGCTTCCACTCCAACCTCAAAAGATCTTACGAGGCATTTTTGCCATGGCAATATTTTGCCACATCAAATCTCCCACAGTTTTCAACAGGGTACAAGCACCGTTTCTATTTTAATAAACATGATGACTGAGATTTGTTGCTGAGTGAAACTAATGAGATGAAGGATGTTGACAAGTCATGGATTTGTATTGTTCAGCCTGAGTATAACTTGAAAGCTCAGCAGTACTGGACAAGCACAACTACTGAAAATGTGAATGTATTTACATGATGGGATGTGAAACATTGAAGCCAATTTGTTAATGGACAACTTCAACACTTGTTTTTATATATTGAATAAAAACCAGTAGGTCAATTGTGATGTAAAAACGCACATTTTATTTTGGCTCTCTGTTTTTAGCGCTAAGCCACATATTCAGTATAACAAGAAGAGAGCAATAACCTTTTGATTTGATGATATACAGCACCTTTTATGTAAACCCATGAAAAGTGATTACTGGTATCATGAGGAAACAGCACCTTGGGGAGATTAGCAGGCAAGGCAAACAGCTGGAACCCATAATCTCCTAAAAGTCTGATTGTCTGTGGATCTCCATGTCTACCCTAGGGGGCTATAAGTAATACTTCTTTTTTAATTATGCAAAACAGTAAATTATTTTAAAATTTTGAGTTTAAAATTTTTGGTAACCATGAAATTTAACTGTGTATTAAGCCAGATGTTTTCAACAAAAGCTTTAAGTTTAGGACACTGCAAAATTTGTTTTTGAATATAAATGACATGTTTCCTATTGTTTTCTTGACATTTAAGTTTAACTATTCTAGCAGTTTACTTGAAGTTTAATTTAACTGGAGGAAGAAATACTTCTAATCCATTGGATGGGCTTTTTTTTCCCAAGTTAAGTTAAAAGAAATATAATTGCATTTTAACTGAAGTAGGCCTAGCTTTGTAGGTATTTGTAATGATTTAATTAGATAAGCTTAAAAAAAGGGGGACAACTTGAGTGTAGATAGAGCAACTGTATTTTTTGTTTTCTTCTAGAGTATAAATCTCTTGAGAAATGTTCTTGTCTGTTGACCTGGTGGTTGTGGGCTGTTGTTGCTGCTGTGGGTCAGTGATTGGGAGGCTGCAGTCTGTCTTTCCCATGGGCTTTGATCTGTTCAAATTCCCTGAAATTAAGAAGCACAATGTGTGCTTTGAAAGAAGTGAGATCATTCTCATAATTCTTCCCCAATGGAATTTCAGTCTGATCCTAGGAAGGTGAGATCCGCAGATCATCCCTGCACATGCAGGGAACTGAAGGAGGATGTTTTGAGCAGGGCCCTGAGCTGCTCTGGGGTGTGGACTGCGCTGCTTCTGAGGAGGGAGAGTTTCCCTTGGTGCTAATCACAGAATATCCAGCTCTTGAGGTGGTGACACAGTGCAGCAAAACACAAATTACTGTTTCCAGCCAGGCGTCCTGCTCCCTGTTGACTTGAACGCCCTGATGTCAGGCTGCATGCTGCTGACTCCACAAGTGCTTCGGAGAGGGATTATCATAAATTCAGATACCTGCCCTTGTGTCTGCCAGCTCTTTCAGGATGCTGATTTTCCTCGCAGTTTGTATCACTTCTTTGGATCTCTGAGGGAGCTGTCCAAGAGGCGCCTGAAAAAAAAAATAAAGGTGTTGGAACTTCTATTGTTAAAATTTTTTCTGAATTTTCCAGGAGGGTGTTCCATTATCTCTGCAGCTAGAGGTGCTACTGAAATCTTCAAAGCCAGCTGTTGGACTTAACAATATAATTTTCACCTGGAACTTTTTGTTCTAGCAGGTGATAATGATTAGGAGTTGGATATTAAAACTTTTGCCTTTTTTTTATTCGGGATGAGGTTTTAGCCAGACATCAACACAGACAGAATGACTGTGTAGCTGAATGCTGCCTTCTCTCATCTCAAATGCCCTGTTGCAAATAGCTACATCTTTCTTAAAATGTCACCATAAAGCTTGTCAGACAATTTCCATCCCTCAAAGGCAAATTTGAGGTGATCTAAGTGTGTAATTTGCATGTTAAATGTGTGAAATGATTTGGGGTCAAACCCCCACAGGTTTGATGAACGCATTTAGAGAAGGTTATCGGACGTTTTAAGGTGAGTGAGGAACAGGCATTGTGTAAGGTCAAGATCCACAACTTGGCACTTGTGGGAGTTTGTTAGGAAGCCTCAAGTGCAGGCACTTCCATTATCTGAGTACAACTGGCATTTCCTTAAAGACAAATAAGTGTCTAAGCATATTCTTCAGGAATAGCTATGGTTCAGGAGAGGGCATTTCCAAATTGGCATCTCAGTTTATGATCAATAAGTTTGACAGTTCGTGAGTAAATTTAGCATCAAATGCAATTTTGCGGTGTGTAATTCCACCTTCTCACTGGTGGAATTATCAGTTACTCAAGATTTTGAGCTTTCTTTGTATTGGAAGTTCCTGTGTAGCCCTGAATAGAGAGAACAGTTGAAGTTTCTCATCTATAGGTAAGTTATAATACTGAGAAGTTAAATTTTCATTAAACTGTGCTCAGAAGTCAGGGTAAAAGGTATTGCTGTTGTATGTTGGGATTTTTTTTTTTCTTTAAACAGTTAAAATCTATCCTGTATTGGTGTGCTAAGGTTCATTTGGCCTAATTATTCTTGCCTCCTCTAATTTCTCTATTTTTATTGTAGCTAGGTCAGTAAAAATCCTTATGGGCAGAAGCTTCACATGCCAGCTGCTGGACTACTCATAAATTCTGCTCTGGGACCAATACTTCTCATTCACCTTAGTTGTAGTCTGTAATTTTTGCTAATTCTTTGTTATTCTTGCTTTTAAATGCTTTTCCCTTCATTTCCAAATTAACATGCTGTGTGATGTCCCAGCCTGAATCATTATGGGATGTTAGAGGGATCCTGAGGTAGAGCAGGACAGGCACTTAACCTCAGTGGGAGGGTGGGGTGGTAATGATGGTTTAATGGTACCGACACATGTAGAATTTTAATCAGTTTACTCCCGGTTCAGCCTGCTGATGTTAAGTAACAAAAGTTCACAGAGTTATGTTGAAATAGCACCTGAGAGTGTCATTGGTGAGCAGCCCAGAAGTTGTGTTGTCTCTGGACTGAAGGAACTCTGATCCAGCTGTGAGATCTCATGGACAGCAGCAGAGGGAAGGTGTACGAAAAGGAGCTGAAGCTGGAATGAGTGCATTTCCTTGTTAGGTTTCAGCTTTGAATATCGAGAGCTAATTGGTACAACAAGCTTACAGTAAGATTCAGTCTTTTCTGTTGCTACCCAGTGAGCTACAGAAACACCAAGCAAGGTTTCTTTGTGGTTTTGATACCTGGAGTTGAGAGAACACTTACAGGAACTGGATTGTGAGTTACAGCCATTTTAGCACTCCATATTTTTGCATGCTGTGTCTTGCTTTGGAAGGTCTGGAGAAATAAAGCATAGGTGGGGAAATAACTTCCATGGGAGCCCTGAGCAGCTGCAGTCCCTTTACGAGGATCTGCAGCCCTGCTGGGATCGGGCATCACAGAGTGACTGGTTGAGTGGCACCTGGGGGTCATCTCCTGGCACTGCTGCTCAGTGCTGCAGGTGGTGGCCAAAGCAAAGCTGTTCCATGGCTGTGGGGCTGTTGCTGCCTGCTGGATAAGCCAAGAAGGATTGGCTCTCCACCCTTGTGTGCACACCCTTCCTGCAGTGCTTTAAGGTGGTCTGCAAGGTTGAGATTTGTGGTTCGTGCAGACAGTGAGACTGTGGATTGCAGACATGGATTATGTGCATCCTGTGTGAGAGCAATGTTGTGACAAAAATGACTGGGATTTGGATGATGAACATCTGTGCTTGTGGGAAAAGCTCCTGAAGCTTTGTGTGATGCAGCTGGACACGGTCACTCTCATCTGGGAGAGGAGGACCTGGCTGGGAGGAAGAGGGGCAGGTGATGCCTCAGCTGGGCCGATGACACGAGTTCAGTGGTCCAGAGTCGTCACCAGGCTTCCAGTGTGCCACCCTGACCTTGTGTTTGCAGAGATTCCTTCCTGCTGGCAGCTGCCGGGGCACCGGTGTCCCTGTCTGTGAGCTCACCCAAACTCCTCCTCATCTCCCTGGGTCCTCCCGGTGTGCTGAGGCACCCGAGGGCTTTGGGAGCCCTCACTGCTGGGGGTGTTCCTGGTGCTCTCTGGGTTTTGGGGTGCAGGCACAGCGGGGCTGGTACAAGCTGTGACATTGCTTTTCCTTCAGGGGGTGTTGGGAGGAGTATTGATCTACTTCAGTCTCACTCGCTTGCTTACTCCTGTGATGAGATTTTAATCTCTTTTAAAGAAATACTAAGGTTACAAAGCTTGAAAAAAGATGCATAAGGTGTCTGTAAACCACTCTGGGAATTTTCTGTCTGGGAGATGACATGATATGGTTCACTATTTTTCTTATTTTTATATCTGTAACCTTATTTTAAAAAATCATCTACATATTTTACCTGGAGAAATTGTGCCAGAGCACAGTTCTTGTGAAGTGTTAATGAAATTAACAGAGACCAGCTCTGTATTTCTCCATTCAGGATCACAGCAGAAGCTGTCTTTAAAAACAAATGTTTGATTTTTATGACAGCATTTGGAAAAGAATCTTGACTAGGCTGCTCCAGCCTTGCCCTTTTGCTTTACTCTTTGCTTTATTGACCGAAGGGCAGTGACAGAGATAGCTGTGTGAAAGGAGTCCATGCCTCTGTAGTCTTTGAAAATAAACAAAAAAATCATGTTCTTATGCTAAATGGAGCTGCTTCAGCTTATTTAAATAACCAATAGGCTGTTAAATGTTTTTATTTGGAGCAGGGCTTTAAGTAATTCTGGAGTCAGGTTGGTAAACACTGTGGTCTGGCAATTAGGGAATTGATTGGGGCCCTAATTCACTATAAAACAGTCCATCTTTTGCTGGGCCTGTAAATATCTCCTTATTGCTTAATTCTACAGTCTCCTTAATGGAAACCTGGTCATTTGTGAGGAATCAGCTGTACATGTGGTAAGCTCATCTGTTTGTCCTGCTCTTTTTTCAATGCTGATTTGCAACAAAAGCAATTTGGTGCAGATAAAAAAAGAGCAAATGGTAATGGGCTTGAAGCTGAAAGCTCTTAGCTTTTAACACTCAGGCACTCAAAGAGGAGGATTTGGGGATAAAGAGACTTTACTTATGGGTTAGAGATCTTTTGTTCTGTGCTTGACTGGTTGTTTTTCTTTGGCTTGGTTTTGCTATAGTATTAGTAGATGGCGGGCTGCTTGTGAAGTAAAGATCCTTAATTCTAAGGTCTCAAGCTCATAAAACATTTTTAAAAATGCAAAGGCAGCACTCACTGGAGGCCCTTTGGCACCCATGACACTGTGTCAGGATTATGGATTACTGCCAGTCGTGCATTTCAGTCTGAAAAATTGCAGTTTGGCTTTCTGAAAACACGCTGATTTTAAAAGCTCTTGGTGCTGCTTGTACCAGAACCCTGGGCCTCCTGCATTCGCGGGAGCTATTCCCATTCTGAGTTTTGTAGTATGACTTCCAAGTGATTTAATGAGAAAAGGAATAAAATTAAAATGTAATCCTTGAAAAATACATATACCGAAAAAGATGATGTGTTGCTTATATATAATGCTTTTTCATCAGACTTGAAAGTGGCCAATTTCAAGGTTAAGCAAAGCTTATTATTGGATCCAAACAGCGTCTCAGTCAATTGTAAAATGAACTTTCAAACCCTTGGCTTTTTAAACCTATATTAGGCAACAGGGGAGAGGTATTAATTGTCATGGAAGTGCAAGCATGGGCTTCATTGTGAAGGGGCAGGACTGACGTTTGCAGTGTCTTGTTGGAGCTTTAGGAGAATCGGCTCTGTGAGCCTCAGGCTGTGATGGAGTGAGCTGTGCCTGAGCTGAGGGAGGGGATCCCTCCTGGTGGAGCAGCCCTGAGTGGACGGATGGCTCTGTGTTCCCCTGGTGGCTCTGCACTCCTCCTGATGGCCCCGTGGGCAGCAATAAAAACCTGATCCAGCCTCAGGGGTTGGCGCTCGGTACTTCACACACCAGGGAAAGGGAGGAGACTTTCCAGGGAGTGGCGAGGCGCTGGCAGCAGGTTTGACCCACAGGTGATGGCTCTGCATCCCTGGCGGTGCCCGAGGCCAGGCTGGACAGGGATTGGAGCACCCTGGGATGGTGCACGGTGTCCCTGCCCGTGGCAGGGCTGGGATGAGCTGATCTTTGGGAGCCAACTCAAACCATTGCAGAAGGTGTGCCTCCATCACTCCGAGGAAATAGAGAAGTGGTGTTTGGGAGGAGTTAAGTGTGTGAGGTGTTTTTATAACATTTGGCACTTGCTCTACTCACACTTAACAGAGGAAGAACAACACAGGATGTGGACTCCTACGATCCATCTCAGCGCTGCCTGAATATAAATATCTGTGACAGGCTGCACAAGGATGCTTTAATGGCAGTCGTCAGAGACATTGAAAATGGATTAGACCTTCTCAATTTTTTTCCTCGAATAATGAATATTTAGTGAGACTTTTAAAGCTGTTAGTTATTAATTATAGAACCTAAAAATACGATGGTGTTCAGTCAAGTGGGAATCAGCACATGACTGTATGCAGAAGTATGTTCTGTGTTGAGCTTTTTGTGACATGGTTTACTACTTTACATTTGCTTTATAAATACAAGAAATTATTTTTTCATGATGACAGCTGGTGATGAAGCAGACTTGCCCTTGAAAGTTGTAAGCAGGCTGGGAATATTAAAACTAAGGAGGTAAAAGAAGAGATTAATAGATAAATGTCCCGATACTTAAATAATGTATGATAAAATTAGATTTCCATAAATTTAGTTCTGTCGTAGATGATATTGTTCTGAGGCTAGAGATCCAAATGTGGCAATAGAAGGTTAATATTTGCATTAATAAAAATGCAGACCATTGTCCTTTGCTGCCTGTTGTTGCCGCTTTCTGCAGATAAGAAATCGCCTTTCTCTTTAAATTAGTTTATACTACCAAGGGTTACTTTTGCATATTGGAAATAAATAGGGTTATATTTCTACAGCTAAAATAAATGTTTCTACTGTTGAAATAAATGTCTTACTCCAGCAGTAGAAAGCTGATTATGCCACTGATAAAGAGGCCGTCAGTCAAATAATTCTCATTTATGTATTCAAAAATCTTAACTAATAGTAGAGTGAAAAAAGCTCTAGTAGCTTTATTAAATTCTTGCTTTTCAGGGTGATTTTTTTTTCTTTGTAGCTGAAAATCATCTTCCATTTGCAGCCTGCTGTCATTTAGCTGAGTAAAGTGTTGGAACAAAGTAAGGAGGCTTCAAGTCTTTGTTTTGGTTACGCTGTTTTATTGGTGTTTGTTTTTTTTCCTTTTCACGCAGGTTATTCAAGCATTGGGAATCCAGGATCTAGTTGTAGCCTGTGCTGGTCTGTCTCTTTGGAAGAAATTTCTTTTGTAGGAAGGAGCTTGGCAGTGCCTCTGTGCTCCAGGGAGAGCTGGCCCACTGACCTCCTTTAGTGATCCATCTCAGGCCCTGCAGCCCATCCATCTCTGATTTGTGACCTCCCAGCTCCATGGGGAGCAGGAGCTGCTCCTGCCCTATTTTCCAGGCTGAAGGATTGATTTCCTCTGGCACTGCCATGAGAAGTTAGACACAGAGTCGGTGTTGTTTTGGTGAGCTCCCCTTGGTCAGGAGGGACTGGGAGAAATGCCCTGAGTGCTGTTTGTCCTCTTCAAGCTTGGATTGAGATGAGTCTTAATTGAGACTTGCACAAAATCACATCAGAAACGTGTGGTAGGCCAGTGTCCTACACTTGGATTTTTGTTTGGTTTGTTCTTTGTGGGTTTTTTTGTTTGTTTTGTTGTTTGTTTGGTGTTTTTTTTTTTATTTTTATATCCTGACTTGATGTCCTGGCCCTGGATCTTCCTCTGCTCTTGCCCGAGCAGGAGCTGTGGCTGGAGCAGCCTGGCTGTTGTGTTTTCCCTAAGGGGCAGCATCTCAAAAGTTCAAATTCTGCTTTCCAGGCCTTTTTATCCTTGCAGGGCCTGTGCAGTGCAGTTGCACCCTGGCAGTGGAGGCCCAGACTGAGTTCGTTCCAAGATGTGAAGCCAAGGTTCTTGGGTGTTGGTGGGAATGGGACTGGAGCCTCGCCTGACATTCCAGCAGAGCATCCTTTTAACTTCATGAGAACTATCACAGCTCCAGGGAGGGTGGGGGGTGAAATTTTTCACTCCCATGGATTGCTGTTCTCAAGTAGCTTTTACTGGAAGAAGTGTGAGAAAATGAGAGCAGAGATCTTAGAGGAGAAATTTAATGGGCAAAGAAGAGGAAGAGAGCCCAAGAATTTATTCCAAGTCCACCTGTGTGCATGTGCATGCATTTATTTCTGCTTAGGCTTTGACATTCCTCAAAGTACTCTCGGTTGATAGCTCTGAGTGCCCTAATGATGATTGCATTTACACTAAATGTGGAGCAGCATCAATACTGATATACAAATAATTTAAAGCTGCCAGCCAGCCGTCCTAACTAATCAGATGGAGATTCCCCCCTGTCTCAGTCAGGAAAGACAAGGAAGAATTCATCTTTAGGCAAGAGCTTAAAGAAGGGTGGATGTGGTGGCCCTCTTGTTAAATGTGTTCTGGGAAAAAGGATGTGAAGAGGAGCAAAAGCTGGCTTGGGGTCTGGGGCATAAATTATAGCACCAAGACTTAGTTTTTAAAAAATGTAAGCAGTGATTTCATTTTTTCAGCTCTCAAACAGAAGCATTTCGGATTCTGTCCCATGATACACTTATGCTAAAAAAAAATAATTTAATTGCTATTATATTTGGAAGGAAAATTGGCTTTAACCTTGAGGTGCTGAAACAGCAAATAAGATACTGTGTTCAGGTAAGGATCTGTGACCTGTAACAGGTGTGAGGGGCTGCGGAAGTGACCTGCTTTTACTTCACAGCATAGAGTGGAGGGAACCTTGCTGAGTGCTAATTAATTGTTGCTTTCATGCAAAATAATTTTTACCTTCAAATAGCCTTGAAAAGAGTTCTCCCAGTTTTCTCATCTAGGAAAAGTTGATACTCAAAAGCTGCATAAAATAGGATCTAACCGCAAGAATTCAGCTCTTTAACATAATGGATCTGAATGGAAACAGGCTTGTTACTGTTAAAGCAAGCCATACACAATTTAAAAGTAATCCTTGTCTCTTTCAGGCATTATTGTGAAGGGTTTTTTGGGTTTGGTTTTTTTTCAGGGGCTTTGTTTTGACTATGGAAATAAGTATTGCAGGTGATTGTTTTTTTGCGTGCAATATTTCTACTGAGACAGGAATATCCTGACCCCTTCACTGACTCACACAGACTTTGCTCCTGGGATGGGATGTGGCGTGTGTTCCAGGGGGAGCTCCTGTGTGCAGGGAAGATGCACAAACCCCTGTAGCACAGGTAACACCGTTCCTGTGGCACCTGGAGTGTCCCAGCTTCACTCCAGGCTGTGCCACGAGCAGCTGTGTGGGAGAACCCACCTTTGCATTTGTTCGTCCTCTGCACGGCACACTTCATCCTGAGAAATGGGAACAGTTTTGTACAAAAGCAGCCACCCACTCCAAATACATAAATAAGACTCTTGGCTACGTAATCCTTTAAAATACGGCACAGGGGAGGTTTCTAGGGAGTGTTTATTATGGTGACAGGTAGAACCGAGTGAGTAAAAGCCTCTCTTGGCTCTCGGTTCTGGAAGGTCCTCATTTGTGATTATAGTCATGATGATAAAGCAATTAAATGCCACTGAACATATATTTTCCATGGCTGTGAGGCTTCTGGCTTAATTATATAATAAAAAAAGTGCCATTAAAGAGCAATAATGTTATTACTGCATCACTTGGAAGAAGTGCACAGCTTGGATGCTAAAAGCACAAAACAGCCCAAGCCCAAAACAAAGCCTGACGTTCCCAGATTGGAACTCGGAGCAGAAGTTTCATATCACAGCAGAAGCTCTGTGCCTGTTCTTGTATGTACAAGATATTCTGATGCACCACGGAATATTTGCACTCCAGCTGGCCAAGTCCTTTTTGCCGTGAATCATTTTAGCTTAGAAAGTCTAAACGTCAGGTCAGGTGCAGTCAATTAAAAGCTACAAGATGTGTCAAGTGATGACTGCTGGGTCTTGACTCACCTTGCCTCTTTCAGTAAAACTTGTGAGAGTTAAACCTTGCAAAAATGTGGAAATATATTCTCCTAGTGTGAGACCTGTTTTATTACAAGGGGAATGTGGATGAGTGTTTCTGTTTTTAGGCTTTAGACACTCAGTCACTGGCATGATCCTGTCTTGCATCCACCAGAATGTGCTGTGGTGTTAATGAATGGCCTAAAGGCTGTTTTGGTCCTGTTGATCCGTGGCCTGGCTCGTCCTTTTCCAGTGCTCCAGGAGTTAGACTGAGGCAGCAGACCTAGGATTCCTAATTCCATTTAATCATACAGATCAAAGAGTTCTTGTTTCATAACGTGCATTGTATTTCCTCTTTTTAACATTAAGGTAATTAATTTGCTCTAAACAGTATTGATGAAAATCTTCCAGAGGTGGAAGCATTTCAGTAACAGCTGAAAGTAGTCATGTAATAGATCTACAAAATATAAAATGTGTATCGAGACATCTCTGAAGGAAAAATGTTCCAAAATTCATCTGTCCTGGTTTGATGCTTGAGAGCATGGCCTGATCTGTGGCCTGGGTCACTGCTTGCTCAGTGTCACGGTGCTTTTGTGCAGCAGAAGGGCACTCAGGGGTGTCAGGGCTGCTGAGGGACTCTGAACAGATGCCCAGAAGGTCAGGCTGTGACTCCTGGCCATAAACTCCAAATCGCCTCTGGAAACTTAATAGCACCCTGTGGAAAAAGGGCAGAACCTTTATGAAGGAGGTCAGGTGTGTCCTTAAACTCAAACATAATAGTTTTGCTTATAGTCTTTTTGAAGTTAGGGTCTAAAAATCTGTAATTAAAAATAAAAAGGGAAGAAACAAATTACAGCTGTAATATTTTGTTTTCATTGCTGGCTAAGTGCCTTTTTAGAAACATTTTTTTAGGGAGTGCTGCCATCTGAGTGCATGCGTGTGCCTACTCCTTGTGTCTGAAATGGTTTTGTATGTTTGAGAATATCACAAAAGTACGCCATAAAAAGACTGCAAAGAGTTAGAACAATCTGCTAGTAATCTGTCTCAAAAGCCCAGTTAATTTTTTTGTGTGTGAAAGGTGGTTTTGCTGAATTCCTCAATGTGTCCCGATCTCTTCCACTGTATGTGGAGCCTGTATTTGTTTCACCACTGACTGGAGAACATCCTGCCCCTAATCCAGTGGGCTGAGCAAACTCCTCGTGAAGCAAAACCATTCCAGACCCATCAGGGATACACCAGCCCAATCTTTGGAGAGGATGAGGAGCCCAGTGTGGGTTTGGGAAGTGGGGTGGATGCTCTAGCTTGGGTTTGTAACAAGCGCAGGGCAAGCACCAGCTTTATTTAGACAGCACTCACTCACTCACTCATGTAACGAGCCCTTTAATTAGGTTTTCACAATGTGACAAAAAAATGTCTCATCAAAATATTTATAGTTGGGTTTTGATTTAAGTCCTCATTGCATATATAAAACAAAACTTGTCATCTGAGGTAAAGCATCTGGCAAGTTGGTAAGTGTTAGCTCATGAATCGAGCGTGACTATTCTGGGACTGGGGAATTACTCAGATGTAGTAGCGATGCATCCAAGGAGGGATGTGGATGAAAAGAAGATGTCAAGTTTAGGGTGTGATTTTTATTTATTTTTTTTCTTAGTTGTCTTTTCCCTTAATGTTTTATTCAGGGCAACAGGTTTATGCACAGCTGATCCCAGGTTTTCCAGAGTTTGTTTAGAGTTGATAACATGTCCATGGGTGCGTCCTGGTCATCCATAGGTGGCATTTGTGGAAATTAGATTTGTAAGGTGGGCTCAGGTTTTAGGGCAGTGGAAATCAGAGGTGTATTGACCAAATCAGTGGTTCTGTAATGATGGGGGAATATAGAATTCTTTATGTAGGATTTGAAGCCTTGCTTGTTTTAACGTGGTGGCAGAAGTCAGCAGAGGGAGAGGGTAAAGAGAAGTGCTGGAAGTTAAAGCTGAGGAGCAGAGTGTGGGGAGCAGCTCCGGGCTGTGCGAGTCCCCTGCCCCAGCCCAGCAGAGCTCCCCCTGTTTGGGGAGGGAGGGGAAGAGCTGCTTTTCCTCTGGAGTTTTCCTGGACTGTTTTGCATGTTGAAATGGAGCAGACACAACTGCATGATTAGCTTTAATTTTGGTGGAAAAGTTTGCCAGTGTTTCTGCTTTTTAATTTTTTGAGCGTTATTTGTAAACCCTTGCCAAAAGCCTCTCTCTTGCCCACAGCAACTCTTTTAAGAGAACTTCTTTGATCTGTTGTCTTATCTAAGATTATGGCTAATTACTCCATAAAGAACTTTTTTCCAAGGTCTTTTTTCCCGCCCTTTTAACTACCCTCTCATGGGGTGAAATTTCTTCCTCTTTTGATTTTTCTCCATCACAACTGAGCTTTCATCAAGACGTGTCTCGGAATCTGAAGGGAGCAGTTAGTGCGAAACGAAGCCTTTAGATTTTTCCCTTTCCTTTTTATGCTAAAGCTGAAAGATGAAGCATATGGAAAAGAAAATAGCATTAAATCTCCCACTCCAAAAGGAAAAGCACTGAGGATCTGGCCGCTGCAGGAGAGGTTTGAGCTGCATGCTTCATTTACTACTTTGTGCAGACATAACAAAGAATTTACTTTAGTCCCCATGGAACTCGCACAGCCGACTGCGTGGTAGGCAGAGGGAAAGCAGTGAGCCTTGTGTTACAGTACAGCAGCAAACTGGGGATTCAGGTGCTTTAAACACAAATGTTTCCTTAATAATCTCATTGTGCAGGCCTAGTTCCTGTTCAGTTTATGTTTCCCGTTTCTGAAAAAGGAGCTTTTGAGCATTGTGCAAATAGTTGTGTTTGAATGAAGCATAGAGTGGGGCCCATAGCAGAGATTTTGCTTAATAATTCAGGGGGAAAAAAAAAAAAGCAAAACCGAAGGAGTTCTGTCAGAAGAGATCTGTCTTTTAACAAACACGAGGCAGAGGGGGAAATGTCAGAGACCTCAAGTCAGATCTCGCTTGGTGTTTGTGAACTAGTTCTGGTAAGGAAGGGAAAATGCTGGCATGCCACAGTCTAAACTGAATTTTGGATTTGAGATGTTGTGATTTTGATGTTATGAGCCTCTTGGAAAAATCTCAGAGATGAGAAGTCCCCAAAGGGATCTTTCCCTGTTCAGAATGGGGGAGAAACCTGTAGGATTCCCATCAAAAACCCAATATTAAAACCTCAGAACGTGGGAATGCAGAGCGTGGCTCATCATTGCCATTAATTGTGGCATTGTGCTGTTAGGTCACAAAACACAGCACTGCCTCTGAAGTAATGGGAGTAGATAAAAAGGCTGCTTAAAAGGCAGAGGTTTTTGTGTGCACACATCTCCTTATATTGACAAGTGGGAAAATATTGAGAAGCGCTGGAGCATTTAATTGAGTTTGTGCAAAGTGTCCAGGTATGTGAGGCTGGGCTGTGGGGGCAATTTAAGAGTTTGTGCCTGCAAATGGAGTGGGCACAGCTCTGTTTCAGGCTATTTTTGTGTTTTTTGGCACTAGAAAAGCGGGTAAAGAACCTGCTGCTGTCTCACCCGTGCCCCAAGAACCACACCAGTTCGTACAGGTTTTTTTTTAATGAAATGTCTATTCTGACTTAGTAACAAGCTGAGAAAAATGGATTTGTCTATATCACATTGAGAAGGAAGAACGGTGGAAATAACGAAGTTTAATTAAAAAGAAAAGCCAAATGGATTCAACTCTCTTCCTGCCCAGGTTACCAGCATATCTTAGGTCAAGTTGGGTCTTGGGAAGGGAACTTCAGTTAATTCACACACAGGTGGGGTCAGTAAATACTGAAGAGAAAAGGAGATTATTTTAAAGCTCATGTTAATTGGCTAACTAGGCATACTCTGTAAAATAAATAATTCAAGTTTTATTTTCTTTGTGTTTTGGCAGTTCTGAGTAGGCAGTGCTGCATCAAGAACTTTTCAGCCTGTTCTAAGGAAACAAAGCTTGAGTGCCCCTTGTCTCTCCCTGACTGACTTCCCAGGAACTTTTCAACCATCTGAGCAGCTTCACTACCCTGGTTCAGATTTTTTTGGCAAGAAGTAGAAGTGTCAAAAATAATAAAGTACCTGCAAGGGTTATAGGTGGACATAAGAGGAAAAGTCTTACACTAGAAAGGAAAATCTCTAAAATCTTATGCCTTGTTTGACACTGGAGAATTGATGCAGCATCCAAAACCTGACAAAAAAAAAGAACTCAAACCCCCCAGTTACCTGACCAGAGGAAATGATATTTTAACTTATGTTAAAATAATATTTCAGCATTTAATGTGTAGGTGTGCAATGCAAAATATGGACATGATTGATTCAGTGTATTGTCTTGTCACAGCAATGCTGTGATTTCACCAGCAGCTAAATCTGCTCCCAGGGCTGCTCTCTGATCTGTAATGGCAACATAGTTCTTAATTTATATGGAGTTCTCTTTTAAGTTTTCACATAATTTGACCACCTGAGGAGGTTTTTTTCTCTGCAGGGATATTGAGGGACACTTTTTGTCTTGCCCGGTCCTTCATTGTGATATTAGCACTTAATTAGTTGTCTCTGTTTCAGTAAAAAAAATATTGAAAAGCTGCTGAATGAAATGAACAGAAAAAGCAGGTGTGCAGTGTCCTTTGTGGGCAGAGAGGTATTCACGGTATTTAAATTTAAAGGAATTTTTCTGGAATAGAATAATGATTGCTATAAGCTGACATCACTTCATTATTCAGAGGACTCTGCTATGCCTATCAGGCCTATTTCTTAAAATTTTACTGTTTTCTTGCATATTATTAGAAACAAGTCCTGTTTAGAGGTCTGCAGCGTGGCCTGAGATCCTGGGAGGTGTTGCCTTACTCAGACTGACAAAAGCCACAGGTCTAAGCATCAGGACTTACAAACCCAATTATTGTTTAAGTGTGTGTTTGCAGAGTGGCACCTGGAGGAAAAGTGAATAAAGGCTCCTGCTTCTCAGGGAGTGACTTGTGACAGGAATGGGGCAGGGCTGAGCAGAACCTGGGGCTGGATGGAGCCTGAGCCAGGTGTGTGGCAGGAGAGCGTCGGTCCCTGATGCACAGCTGCTCCTGCTTCAACATCTTGAAGCACATGTTGGCACTAGAGAGTGGAGAAATCTGCCTCAGTTTTGAACTTAACCAGATGAAAGAGAGTGTCATCTTACAGTTGGCTTTGGGGAAAAGATTGCCTCTTTAATTGTTCCCTTATTTAGCAAGTGACATCCTGTGTTTGCCTGTTTAGCCCAGTTTGGGGAGATCCTTTCACTTTCATATGTGAAAATGAAGTTGCATCCCTTGCATCCCAAACAGTTCTGTGGACCACTTTCTAGATTAGACACTGAAATTGGTCTTCTGTTTTGGTTTTTTTTGTGTGTGTTCAGCAACTGCTGCTTTTTCCAGCCTAGACTGCAGTTTAAGTCTTTATTTTTTTATGACCCTTTGCAACAAGGAGGTGAAATGTCAGATTTCTTACATAACTTGCGCAACTACTTGCGAAAAACATGTATGGATTTTGAGCCTCCTGTTTCCTGAAACTTCCCAGAGTCATCCTTGAGTTGGAGAATTTCTCACTTGTCACCACCAGTTTCCTTCTTGTGCTGTAATACCATTACCAACTTGTGGGTTAGCACCACTGCAAAATAAAGAGTTGGACATCAAGACCGTGGACCAAATGTGACAGACTGTGCCAGGAACCTGCTTGAGCTCATCAAAACCACCTCAATTTGCTTATTCAGTTCTCAAAGAAAAAGATTAAACATGGTTATTTCCTCCCAAATCATAATTTGGGTCTGACATACAGTTTCTTCTGATTTAAAGCTGGAATATGTGGCCAGAGCCAGACTGTGGCTGACAAATCCAGACTGTGGGCTGCTGGAGCAGCAGCTCAGCTATCTGGAAAAGCACTGAGCAGAGCGATTATGGGAGGGAAATGTGAACTGCACCTGAATCCTGATGACACCCCGTGGCTTCTGTTGTGACGGTCGCGGTGGCAGCCGGCACCACCGCTCCTCTGCCTGATTGCGAGCTGCAGGAAGCTGCTGTTCTCATTTATCTGCGTGCCACCGAGTTCCCCACAAACACTCCACACCTGCACGAGCTTGTTCAATAACTGAAAATTAGTTAAAGCCAGCTGTTGGAGTAAGGAGAGGTGCTCTGTCATTCAGCCTTTGTTTTTGTCATCTTACGGTGGGAGCTTTCTTCAGGCAGCTACTGAGGAAGTATTTCACAACCAAGAGATGTTCAGCGTGAGCACTCAGGAGTTCGGGGAGGTTTTTCAAGGAAGGGAAGATACATCACCTCTGTGGATATGGCTGTGTGCTCTGTATTTAAATAAGGGTTCCTGTATTTATTACCCCTGCCAGGGGGTTATGGTAGCCAGGCACTGCTGGTTGGGAGTAGGAATTTCACTTTTGGATGTGTGGTTAGGGCACTGGGAATTTGTCACCAAAAAGAAGCTCGTTGTGATGGTCAACCAGAGGAACTGTGTCCCAGCCCGCTTCTAACAAAACTTTTGATGCCTAACTTCGGCTACTGAGGTCTAAAAAAGTAACTGTTTAATTTGGATTAAAGTTAGCTAAAGGGAAGGCTTCTCATGCCATTTCTGTTGGCATCATCATGGCATTTCTGAATTCGCTGAAGTGTTTTGGACAACCCCTGTTTACTTGATCTTGCTCTCAGAAAATTGCTGCTTCACAGACAGTGCAGTTGGTCCTGTGAATCATCAGAATATTTTTTGATGACTGTTATTTCTTTGCTCAGATTTCAAGCGTGGCTGGAGGTTGAAGCAACTCATATTGAGTGGTGAAAACAAGGCCTCCAATAATCTCCAGAGCTGCTGATTGCATCGATTGTTTGGAACCTTTTAACAATGATGTTTTGCCACAAATATAATGAAGGTTTTCTTTTTTACTTCACATTAAGTCCTTTAATTAGAGGACAAAAATTTAGTTGCTACGTGTAACTTACTGTACCACAAGCTGTGCTGGAGTTAATACTGTATTAAACCAGTAACTGTTTCATTAACTGCATTAACAGGCCCATAGTCAGTGCATGGAAGTTTGATGTCTTCCTTTTAACATCCCTGCGTTCCAGCTTTGTTTACAGCTTTATTGGCTTAGCTGGTGTGTCAGCAGGTATTCTTACTTTATAGTTTGCAGACCTTCTAATTGCCCTCATTGTTGAGAAATTAATTTCTATTGAGTTTGGAGAAGTGATAGCTGCTGAAGCGTGTAATCAGGTTGGGATGTGCTCTGCAAACACGAGTCCACGGCCCCTGTTGTGACAGCTGCTGTGCCACCTTTGTGTCTTGCCGTGTGCTGCAGAGATATGGACACACTGAGCATCAAGGAAAAAGGAAGATGTTGGCTGGGTCAGCAAGCTTTGCTCCTGCATTTGATGAGTAATTAGGTGATGATAATGCTGTTGTGGTGCAGTTGAGATTACTCTTCCCCTGAATGGAAGTAAACAGCTATTTACTCTGCAGCAGGGTTGGGCTCTGTGGGTTTATCTCCCCCCAAAATTACTTTTCTGGGATGAAGTGTCTAGTGCTGAGTCACACTTTTTGAGCAGGTGTTTTTTTTCCCTTTCCTTCATATGAATTTGTGCATTAAATGGTATTTTGTTTTTTTTTGGAGCATGCAGTGTTATCTTGCAGTGTGTGCCTCAAAGGTGAATCCCCCATCTGCTGTTGGGCAAGGACAGCTCTCCACTTGAGTCAGACAGTCAGAGCTGCTGTATTTTACTTTTGAGTACAAAACCCCTAGAATTTTGATGGCTGCTGGTGCCATTGTAGCACTGTGACTGGTGAGTGTAATGGCAGTTCATAAAACTGAAAGTCCCTGGGAGATATGCAGAGATTAAGATGTTTGTGTGAATCTTTTCTAGGAAATCACTTAAGAAGGGATGTAAATAATTGGCTGTAAATACCTGAAGCATCCAAGAGGCTTGGGAGAGTCATCGTGGGTGACTGCAAAGGCACACTGATAAGTTTTTCCAGGCCACTTTGTAGCTGAAGAATAGGTGCCCTGTGATAAAACTTGCTGGATTTTGAACTTGGTAAAAACCCAAGTTCTCTGGGACACCGTGGGGAGTACACACTTGGTTAATCTTTATTCCTTCTCTTTTGCATTGAATATGTAGGAGTTCTGGGAGCCAGTGTTCGCAGTAATCCATCAGCTTTTCCATTTGATTTCATGCAGCCTGGCTGTGTGACTGTCAGCAGATCCCCCGCCACGCTCTCCCGTGGGGTGACCTGGCTGAGCGCTCTGCTCTGGGTCACTTTCCCTCTGCTTCTGCAACTTGTGGGGAGTCAGCAGAGGGGATCAGTGACTCTCAGGCACCACTGGGGAGGGTTTTTATCTCAACCCACAAATTTTCTCACCGTTGCTCCTTGGATTCTGTCCCCCATCCCACCGGGGGAGGCTGAGCTGTGGCTGGGGTTAAAGCACGCCATGCTGGGAAGATTGTTAATCTCCTTCACCCATTGCTGCTGTTCTGCCTTCTGTCATTGATAAAATCTCACTCTAATACTAGAGACAGGAAAATAACCCCCCAAAATGCTTTACTATCTCTGAAGGAAATAGAGGTTTTATTTTCTATATAAACATAGAAGAAATGTGTGCGCTGCTGCTGCGAGCACCACCTGTAGTTAAGTGGCTGTTGTTTCTGCAGAGAACCAGGAAAGCTCTATTTTTCCAATTACAAATGGGAAAATCCACAGGGTGATATTGGATTAATTGACAGACAGCCATGCATGAGTAATCCTGCACTTCCAAATGTAAATAACAAGTGCTTGGGAACAGTTAGAATAAAGATTTTATATTTATTGAAATTAATCCAGAACATGGAGCTGTGTCTGTACACAGTAAAGAAATAGGTGATCATTAAACAAAACCCACAGCCCTGTCTGTGCTGCACAGAACCTGTGTACCAGCCTTTTAAAAAATCATTGTTGGAGTAATTGCTTTTCTTTCTGCTTTAGTATGGAACAGCTCCACCATCACGGTTTAAAATGGGAAGAAAAATGTGCTTTAAGTGGTTTTACTTAACTAATTACATGGTTAGGCGCGTAATTTAAATAAAATGGCTTGATTTGTTAATAAGTTGTTTAAATTAATAGGGGGTAAAAAAGTGCTCCAGCAGTTCATCTTATACCCCTGCAGTTTAACATGGCACACAGTGTTTAATGTGGCAGCTGACTTTGAGGGAGTAATACACCACCAGCAAAAGAAAACCAACAGAACAAAGATATGTTCTGGCCCTGGTAAGATGTATTCTCTTCCTTACGAAAATAAACCGAGGGAAGGAAATCCCACTTACTATGCACTTTTAAAATTTTGTTTACTTTTATGCAAATCAGGCTGCTGTGGGGGAATTTGTTGTGAACTCCAGGACAGATTAATTTGATATTGTCCCAGAAGGATGTACACTGGGATATTTAACAAAAGCAACAATGCCAGTGAATGGATGACATTAAAAGTATTACTTTTGCATAATTTATGTTCAGTGGTGCCGATATCAGGCTTCACTTCATCACCTGCTTACACAGAGTGCTGGATGTTTCAAATCTCATTAAGCTATTTATTCATTGTAATGAATGATTTTAATGTACTATATTAGGGTTATGCCACACTGCACTGTTCAAAAATCTATCTTACTGTACATATTTTAATGTTTGCAGTCAAATTAATACCTTTATTACTGCCTCAATGGCTGAGTGGACACTGTTCATAAATTAATAATTGTTGTCTCTGCTTCATCCCACTCCTTTGCTGAAGTTTTTGATGCCACATTCCTTTATAGAGATGTAATGATCTGTGTGCAAAGTCCAGTGCCAGAGCCTGGCCATCATGTTTCTCAGATGTTCTGAGATCAACAAAATGTGTGGTATTTCCATGGACCTTGTCAGAAATACGTTAAATTTTAAGGTAATCAAGTGCACATCCAGCAGCCTCTGCTAACTTCCCCTCCAAAATGCTTTGTATTGTTGTCTGTGCACAGCAAAGACGGGCAATAATACTTCATTGCACCAACAGCAGGCAGGTTAAATTGAAATTCTTCTACTCCTATAATAGATCTGATCAGATTTTAGATGTAGGTGCTTTTTGAAAATGTGATAATTGCCAGGTGCCAATATTAGGGTGGCTGATAGGGATTTTGTACCTTGCTGATAACGCAGCAAAGGGCAGGTGTCAACTGTTACAACTGAACTTGCAAATTATTTATCTTGATGTAGATAATTTGATATGATTTAATAAATAACATCTTTTGAGCTGATTGTCATTCTCTTCCCTGGAGTTTGTTTACTCCTGGTTCTTTGACCTATGCAGTGCTTGAAATTCCAGCCATGTAAAGGGTGGTTGAAAATTGCTCATCTGAAGTGGGGGGGGAAGAGTTGGAAGTTGTGTTTTACTGGAAAATGTTTGTGGAAAATTTGGTTAAATGAGCTGTAGATAACGAAATACTGATTCTGGTCCCAAGACTGTGAATGATTTTGATGGCAGAGACTTTAAGGCCGGCAGTGTCAGAACATGAAAAATAAAGCTTCAGCTTGGATTTTAGCTAAATTGACTGCTCAAATGTTAATTAACCAAAATCTGAGTTTCTCATGGGGTAGTTACAATTAGTAGTAGCAGCAGCTTTTAGCCTAAATGAGTTCCTTAACTTCATGTAGTGCTTGTGTATTACAACAATATGAGAATAATGAAAGATTTTCCTCTGACGTTGTTTCCCATCAGGGTACAGCACAACAATGCTGGGATGTGTTCACTGCCCATGGGACAGGACTTTCATCCCTGTGCAGGAAATAAATGCTGCTTCTGTCTCTGCTCTTTCACGGGCGGATTTTTAGCACCTGGTTTTGAGGTTGTGATCTGACATACAAATCACTTCTGTAATTTAACAGAAAATATTCCTGAAGAGCCCAAGGAACACCTTGGAGATTGACGGGTTCCTGAGTTGGTCTCACTCCCAGCCTGTGTCAGGGTTGATGGTGCTCAGCCCTGACAGGATCAAACTGAATCCCCATCTGAGGTGGAGTTTGTCCCTTTTGGTCCAGGAGGACTGGAGAGACCTCCAGCTGGGGAGGGACAGTGAAATTCCTGTTCTTCTGGGTATGCCAGTGAAATTAGGAGGCAGAGGGTGCAGCCGCGTTCTAGTACGGCATTATGTACGTGTTTAAAAGACCAAAAAGAATTAGACCTTCTCTGCCCAAAATTTTCTCCTAATTTCTAAGCAGTGTGCTGCTAAGAGGCATTAGTGAAGTTCTTGGACTCCTGACAGTTTTCAGGATCAGGCTCTCTTTGGGAGTTTACCCTGGGCAGATGCACACAGCATTGGCAGGCTGCTCAGCAAGCTGAAAGAAATCCCAGCGATCCTAAATTTGGGCCAGGTTTTCTCCTAGTTGACAGAATGTCAGTGAGCCAGGGAAGAAATTTAAGGGGGTTATCTTCTCAAGATATTAAGCTCTTCCAAGCTGACAGCTTTGTTGCAGAGGTCAGCTAGGAGGAACAAGAAAGCGGCCCTGTGATCCAAAGATGGACTGACAGATATGATTTCTTTTCCCTTTATTGAATTATAATGTCAGTGGTTGTGTCCCATTACTCCTGTGAGGCTGGAAACCTCCATCTGAAATTGGAAAAAATGGATTTTAGTTGGTAAAGACAGATTTTTATTTTTTTTTCACAACCACTCTTCAAGGTAGCTCAGGTATGAGGTGCAGTGTGTGGGCTGGGACTGGCTGATGAAATCCAAATTAACTCAGCATATGGAATGGAAACAGAATGAATGCAAACCCTGAAGGTGGGATATTTTTCCCAGTGATGAATCTGCAGAGTTATCATCCTTGCAGCCCCTAGACAAAGGGGTCTGTGGAATTCAGTGCAGGAGATGCAAAATGCTGAGGATTTGATCTGTTTGGCTGGGCCTGTGTTTGAAGGCAGATCAGGTACAGCTTTCCTATGTAAAGTTGCTCCATGATTGCAGTGATAACAGGGTCCTTTCCTATTCTGATTTTCTGTCTCATTTCCTTCACTTTGGGTACAGCAGAAAGGTCATCTTGTCTCTTGTGCTCTGCTTTTGGTGGTGTTGGCTCCATTTTGACAAAGCTGCATCATCAGCTATGAGCAGCAGCCTTCTCATGTACTACAGAGAAGAAAACCCTTAGGAAAACTGCACTGAATGCACACAATTATTTTGAGTGACATGTTCATCAGAGATAATTGGCAAGTTTGAAAGTGCATCTTTTGAGCTATAAATGAAATGTCTAGTACAGTATGGCTAATACAGTAAATATATTTAGTGTTTAAGCTTTCCTAGCGACAGCTCTGCCTGGTGAGTAATGGGATCAGAGAAGAGGGAACAGAGCCACCCAATTTCTCTTTTCCAGTCCTAAAATCTCTTCGTAAAACTGGGAAGGCAATCTCAGCTATCAGAACGTAATGTATGAATTAACTAGTTATTTGTCAGAACCGTTTTTTATGATCTCATTTGTTCATATTACCTTGTGCTTTGAGTGTCAAAGGTGTCAGAACCTTCTAAGATGAGACTTATCTGGTTGAGTGTGGTGGTAATAATGTGAGCTGTGGCTGCAGCAGCTGAGCTGAATGCAATCTCATTCTGTAGGGTTGCTTATAAGAAGAAAAATTAATGAAAAAGAACACTATTAAATACACAGCGTGTTGTTATTCTTGAAAGAACCTATGTAAATACTGGAGATAATGGAGAATAGATGAGTTCATTAGAAAAGTCTTGTGGTTTAATTCTGACACCTGGGATTTGTGGATAGGTGAAAAAGTCCTGACTTCTCGTTATTTTGCCCTCCCTGAGAACTTTTTGTTAACTGTGAAAGTACGAGATCCTAGGCTTTGAGAGCTCTTTACTTTCCTTTTTCAGAGAAAAAAACCCAAAGTTTTTTCTGTAACTTTGAGTTATCTGATCTAACAAAGGCAAACATCCCCCAGGAGCTGCGGAGACAGCCCGAGGTACAACGTGCACCACGGCCTTTTCTGAGGGAAGAATTTCTGTTCCAGCAGCTCTTACAGACAAACAGGAACCAACTCCATGGACGTGGGAGAAGGCACAGAGGAGGTTTATTTGAGGGGAGATGGGAAGTGTAAATGCTTGGCCTTGGCTCGTGGAGAGCACGTTAACTCTGCCAATAGCAGGTGATGAGGACAGCGCCGGCCCCTCTGGGTTGTTGGCAGTGCTCTGCTGGGAGCACCAACAGCTTTTCCGTGGTCACTGATTTGGCACAGGCACTTCTGGCACTCCCTGTGGTGGCCCAGAATGGCAGCCTCCTGTGTCCTGTAAAAATGGTCCAAGCTCTTTATCAGATGGAGAAAAAAAATGAGGAAGCAGTGACATGAGTTCTGTGTAACCTGGAACACTTTCCGTGGATGCTTTAGTACAAATTCACCTCTTGCTGCCTCAAGAGACACCACACAGAACTTCCTGAAGGCAAGGCAGTGGATGTTTGTAGTTAGATGTGAGACATATAATCTATAGAACAAATTTTTTTTTCTTGTGAGGAGCCTCCTAAGTTTGATTTTAGGGAAAGATGATATATAATTGTTTCTGGTATGTGCAAAGTTAAAGCGGGAAGAACATTATTTCATCTGTGGAACTTCTTCTCATGAGAAGAATCCTTACATAACTCTCTCAGTACATCCTGTCTGTGATTTCAAACTAGTAGGGATGTTGTACTAAGGCACATTTCTGGGAATTAAAGAAATGTGGCATGAAAGAGGTTAAATCAATACCCAGATTTTCAGAAATGTATTTCAAAAGGAATTGTAGCAGTTGATTTTCTCCATTTTTCAGGGAGGTAATGAAAAATAAATGGGGAGACTACTTAGTGCTTCATGTCTGATAACTCAGAGAGCACATATACAAAGCTGTAGTCAATTGCAAGGCATTTGAGGAGTGATATTTATGGATGAAGGCAGCAGGGATGGTATCCTTGGCTGTCCTGGCTGGAACGGGGTGGGTGGCTGTGGCAGTCTGGTGACCTGGCTACGTTGTATTTTGGGGTTTTGATACTTTTGTGCCACTGATCAAACCCTCCTTATGTGTTTGTTTTATTTTTTGTGTTATTCCATCTTGGTTCAAGGAGGTGTGGACAGAGAATTGGGGGCCATGCTTGCACAGCTGCATGCAGACACTGTTCACAGAGCTAAATAAAAATGGAATTAAGAGGTGACTGACAGCCTACATTCATAACCTCAGTTTTAATGCTTCCTACCTTTTCAGTACTTCACATTGCAATTTTTATGTTCTTTTAATGCGTTTTTTTTCTGGATGTGGGTGGACAGCAATAACAGACCTTACAGGCATTATTTGGGAGTGATGTTACTCTGAGGGTGGCTGTTTTATTTTAGTGCTTTTATAGATGTAGTGTCTTCTTGTTTACTCTAGTGTGGATATTAATTGCATGCTAATGTGTTGTATGCACAATAAAATACATTACTATTACGTGTCTAATGGTATATTATGGATGTAATACATTAATATGGATTAATTAGCTAGGTCTTCACTTTGAGGTCCATCACAAATTCTTTAGCTACATGAATTCAATTCATCAAGTAATTTCACGAAATCTTAACCTCTGTAGTGACTAAAGGAAGCCTTGCTGAGAGCTGGAACATTTTACAGATAGGACTATTTATCCGAAGTTCTATTATTAGCCTGGAAAGAAGGGCTCACCATGTATTTTTATTAAAAATGACAACGTACTTAACATCTTTAATGAAAACTAACCATTGTGATATGAATTTAGGAACCCTGACACCTTCTTTTATAGAAACGAAGTCCCCTAGTATATTAAAATTAACATTTTTTAATAACAAAAAGTGATATAGTCCACTGGAGTAGGACTAAATTTATCTTATGATTGTACTTGTCACGGCTTTGAGTATTTATTGAGTAGTTTTAAAAGTTCATTAAACTCAAGAGATTAAATATTGCCCTGAGCAGTGCTCCATAAAAGAAAAAATATAGTGCTATTACTTGGTAAAATGTTGTGCTATGTTGTTAATTTAACTCCCTTGAGTTCTCATCTTCTGGCTCAAAAGACTTTTCTTCGTGCTGCTGGATGTGACATTTTCCATGAATTTCCGTTCTCCTGGGCTGTTGGTCTGTCTGGGCTGCAGGTGCTGCCCATGGAGCTCCAGGGGGATCCTGTCCTTGGGGTGGGAGGCTGAGCCTACCCCGAACCCAGAGCAGGGCTGTGCTCTCCTGGGAATCCCGAATACATGGCTGGGCTCTGCCAGGACAGCCCAGCTGAGATCAGGACACACCTGGCTTTCCTCCACTCCACCTTTCCTCCACTCCTGCCATGGAGTCTGCTCCTACCTCGCCAGTTTTCTCCAAGGATGCACCTTCAAAGCCTTCCACAGGCATCGTGTTGCAGGTTCTCAAGCTGGAAGTGTGAGTGTGGGGAGCTGTGTGAAAAGGCTTTAAATAATGCAGCTGGTGCTGCATGGGATTGCTGACACGTCCAGAGCGGTCGAGTGGGAGCATCCTCTGACAGAACTGATGAGCTCTTCTCTGATTTCTGACCGGTCATAGGCTCATTTGTCTCTAAACAATTTAACATCAATTGCAGGAGGTTGTTCTAAGCAAAAATCTTGTTATACTTTCTGTAGCTTAAGTAAAAGAATTCTAATTTCTAAGACATACCCGTTTTAAGAGTTATTCCAGAAACTCAGCGTAAGATTTCCTTATTTGCTGATGTGCTTTGTATTCTCTGCTCCCTTGAGTTTCTCCTCCCTTTCTCCTTATGCAGATGGTTGAGGGCTTTTTTAATCATTATTTTCAACCCCCAGATTCATATGTGCAGACATATGAGGTAGGTGGACATTTTTCCAGTTCTGTACATTTGTGCAGCAGTTCCTGCCTGGGGACGTGCACATTACCCATGCACGCCAGGCAGGATGTGTGTGTAAATCAAGGATTGATTTGAAAATTAAACTTGCTGGCCCTCCAGCAATATCTAAGTTTACAGTGACAAAACAATAACAGGGAATTAGAGAGAACCTCTCCTAAAATCAAATCAGGCTCTTGTTTTGCAGCAAGTAATTAGATTGCAGTTTGTTTCATTGCAAAACTCACCATGGCCAGTAAATTAAACTATCACTTGTCTTGCAAAAATAGTTGCCTTTGGACTATTTGTCGGTGGCCTTTCTTTGCCCATATTTTCCGGTTTTGTTACCAAATGAAATTAAGTTTTATGTTAGAATTGGAAGCAGCTGCTGCTGTTAAATTTGTAGTCTCTGATCTGTTACACAATTTACTCTGGGCTTTATTATGAATTTAACCTATTACTGATCTGTCTGATAATGTTATGTGTCTTGGGACAACCTGAATGCACCAGAATGAGTCCTGAATGAATTGCTTTATACACAAGGTAACAGTCTAATGGAGTTGCAGGACAGAAAAAAACCAATGTACAGTTCATCTTTTGCCATTGTATCCCTTCACCTCCTCTGAGCAAAATGTATTTATCAATTAGAGGAGTTACACAGAATATTCTATTCATCAGCCAGTTGCCCTTTTCTTGTTTCTAATGCATTTGTTTGAGCCTCAAACACGTTATTCAGTTCTGAGATGTATCTTCTGTCTGTGCAAATAAACATGAGCTTTAGCCTTTAGCGAGATACTTGAAAAGGAGATAAATACGTGTTTAACTCACTAAGTTATGCAGAAAAATGACAAAACAAAATTGGATGCTGTTGTATTGCCTTTATAAATGCAGGGGGCATGGGAGATGCAGCTCTTCCATGTGCAGCTAATAAAAGCTGATGTTTGGCCATTTGACGTCTCAACTCCTGTGCACCTCGCAGGCTTTAAATGGCTCATGGAGAGTTTGGGAAATGTACGAGTAGATGATAATTTTTTGAAAATCAAGTGTTTCACAGCTTCTTGTTGCTGTGCTGGAGCTTTAGCTTCAGCACAGGATATTTAGGGGCTGATCTGGCTTCCTTCTCATCCTGTCTTGTCCTCCCTTTCTGTCCCATCTGCAGAATCCTCATCCCCAGCACTCTCAGATGCTGACCAGGACTGAGCATTTGCAGCTCCTGAGTGTGTTGCCAGTAATTAGCACTGTGTTTGGTAAACCCTGGATAATTAATTCCTGTGGGGGTTTTTCCATTCTTTACAATGTATGGACTTGAGTATTAATCAGCCTTTGAATGCTGTGCCAGAATCAAGGTTAGTCACATTTGGTGATCACTTCTAGTGTGCGGTTCTACACAGCAGCTGTGGTTTTTTTCCTTGGAAACGGCTGGGAGAGAATTTGTGCTGTGGAGTGGGGGGGAAACTGAGGCTTTTATCAAGGCAGGAGAGTTGTTTGGTTTCACTGCTGGCTTTTTATTATGGGCTTATATTAGAGCCAGATAGCTTTGTAGAAATGGTCAAAGGATCAGTAAAATTGCATAGTAAATTTTGCTGTGGTAAGATCAGTGTGGAACAGCAGTTATGATTTGATGGCGTGCTTGTCGCAGAATACAGAGGTGTTTGTTTCAGCCTGATCAAAATACAAGATTGGAACCCTGTTGGAACAAACTGCAGGTTTATGCTTGTTACTTTATGGTTTATAATATAAAATGAAAACTCTACCGCATAACTTTTCAGGTGAGAATTTATTTTCACAAGTAACTCCTCACGATGTAGAGTAAGTTCTGAAATGCCAATGTGCTCGTAAGTTAAATATTCAACTTTTCTATTGGCTTTGAAGTGTTAAGTAAGCAAATTATTTGTGCTTGGTTTTTAAGTTAATCTAGCTCATGCCAACCCGAGCACAGAGTTGTGGTTCCACCCCGGCAGTGTTGGGTTCAGAAAGACAAGAGCCCCCAGTATTTGAAGTGGAAGGAATGGTTTAAAATGGGATGCCAGACTGCAGATCCAAACTTCTATCAGTTGGTTCTCTTCATTTAACTAGTGCTTACATGGTCTCAGCTATTGGTTTTGTTCCTAAAAGTAAAATATGAATGCTACAGAAGGCAACTTTTAGAAAACATGGAGACTTTTTTTTAAAATGAATTATTTTCTTGGAATATATAAATGACTGGCAACCATGGAAAACTCAAATGTTAGGGATAAGTACTGCTTTCACTTACTATTGACCATAAAGCTTATGGAGTTGTAGCAAATACCAGCCTGGTTTAAATTGGCAGCCTGACAATGAAAAGATATTTGCTAGTTTATTCTTCTACCTGATGCCATTCATTTGACTCAATCCTCTGTAGCAGTACAAATAAGAGAATTCCATTTTACTTCCCAAAGTGAGCTTTCCCTTTTTTCCCCTCACACAGAGGCAATAACATTGCAATGGCTGAGTATCCTTGACAATATCATCTTTGGAAGATTGAGCTAATTTATTTAATTTTCACAGTTAGCACACTCTGTCACAATGGTGGGTTGCTGTCACATTCAACATCAGAAAGATTTTACGCTTCTCAGCATTTCAGAAATGACCAGTGACATTAAAACTGTAGATAGCACCTGGCTTGGAGGTAATTCTTGGAAACTTAATTGCAATTATGATGGTTGCAAAGAAGCTGCATGATGATTCTTGATGAGGATTGCACTGGGAGATGGTAAAGCTGTCAGATGTGGGATGGCTTTATGGAGAATTTTCTCCTTTATGGTTTTCCCCCAGTTCTGTGATTTTACTGTTCTTTTATCATCTCTAGTGCCTTATGTGTATATAGCACACTTGAGAGAGAACTGCAGATGTAGTCAGAGATTAGGATGTTTCAGAAATTCCATGGTGTGCAATATATCGTGGGTGCATGAGGGTTTTTTTGAGTGGGGACGTTTTGTACTTGGTTTACGCTGAGTTGAAGTCAAAAGACCCCATGCAGCTCAAGTGAGTGCATTGAGAGAGAGATTATATATTTGTGTGTGCCTCTGTGTGTGTGTGTATATATATGGCACTAAAGGAGTGGTTGTCTCAGGGAAGCACTGATGCAATCTTGGCTTTTATCATCAAATTCCGCTACTGGAGAGAAGCCTTGGAGGCCCAAATGCCCTGCCTGGGCAGTCTGGGTGACAGAGCAGCCCTGCACGGCAGCAGCGGGGTTTGGAAATGGACTGCAGGGCATTTTGGAGTCAGAACTGAGCATCCAGCACCACTATCAGGGATGGTTTTCCCAAACAGCCCAGGCTGGCAGTGCACAGCACGAGAGGACGAGCAGTGCTGAGGGTCCCGTGGGCAGGATGGGCTCTGCAATACTCTGAGCACCCCAGAGTCCAAACTCGGCTGGGGCTGGAGCTCACACGTATCCAAAGGGGGGAAGCAGCCCATGGGTGGGTGCACAGGAGATCAGAGCTGTGAGAGGGCTGCCAAAGGCAGGGAGGAAAAGGGGCCTGAGGAATTGCTCCTTGTGGGCAAGATGGAGCACCCGTGTAAACACTTCACACCGCCGGCGCCCAAGTTTCATTTATTATTTTCTTAAAGGATGGGTTCTAGCAACTTCGTGTGGGAAGAAGCAGCATGAGCTGGCAGCACCGTTTTCGCTGCAAAACTGTTAAACAAATAAGTGTTACAGAAGTAAACCTGTGAGAAATGAAACATCTTTGTACTTTACTGAGCCAATTAAAAAAAAATCAGGGAACCCTTCCTACATGTATTAGAAATCTGTTTTAAAATCTGTTAGGTGGATATTTTCAGTTGAGGGAAGTTATGTTGCTGTAATGTTTTCTCATTCGTTTCATCTCAAATATGTGAAACCTGCTGTTTCCTAAATAAGTAAAAGCAGATGGAGCAGCCTCGGTGATAGGTTTTGCTGAATACTTCAGCTCTGTTAGCTCAATTCTCACTTATTTAATGCCTTTACATTTGAGATCTACTTGAAGTTTGCAGTGTGGAATGTCTCACAAATACAGCATTGACTGGGGAAGTTAGTGAAATATATAAAAAAAATTTATCTAATCTCCTTAGTATTTTTCTCCTAAGTATCTTTAACTGCAAAGGATTCATTTGGCCAAATCACATCATCAAAGTTGTGCCAGCCTTGAAATAAAGAAAAAGCTAAACCAACAACTCTAAACTTGTGAGTCAGTCTCCAGATGTTTGTGAGATTGGTGAAGGGAGACGTGTTTTCAAGTTCTTTATTTGTTTCTTGGTTCTAGGGACGTCAGATATACACTGATTTCCAGTCTTCCAACATTTGTATTGAATTTTTTGCACTCTGTACATTTAAAAGGAGGCTTTTCCAGTAACCTATTTTCCAGGATTTAGAAGTAGAAATACATGTTGCAGGGTTTTTGATGCCAGTGGTGACAGTGACTCTCAAAACCACAAAGTAATTTTCCCTTGATTTTGTTTATTTGTTTTTACTGCTTTCCAAGTGAGGTTGGGTCATCAATTATTGAAGTGTCAAGGTTAGCAGTACATTTTTAGTCATGCACACTCTGATTTGTACAAATTAAGGCTTTGACCTTTTGATTTTCTTTGCCTTCAGAGGGGAATTGCCAGTGAAGGTGTTGGATAGTGTTGTAGAGGAAATGCCAAAGGTAAGGAGGGAAGGTTTCCAAACAGAAATCAGTCTAGAATCACGTTCCTCAGTCTTTGTAAACACATCAAATCCAAACGTTGTAATCCTGCCCAGACTAAAGTTATCACATTCCCATTGTTTCCAGTAGGTGAGGATTTCAGCCCAGAGTGCTGCTGGAGTATTTTGAGCTTTGATGGAAATAGCTGCCACTGTCTGACATTGCTGATAAGGTGAATAAAGTGAATGTTGTGCAGGATAGTGAATTTTTCCCCGTTATGTCTCCCCTTTCTTCAGGTACAGCAATTAAATTAGTTCCGGATTTTTTGTGTGCTGAGAAAATCTCCTCTGAGTTAGATAAATTTCCTCACATTCTTTATTTACTTTATTGAAAACGTGTAGTAAAAATATCAACCCTAAAATTCATCTTCCTCTTGGAATTTGTTTTGCCATCTGGTAGTGGTGAAAGAGAGAAAATTTTCATTCCTGCTGGGAGAGCTGTGAAGGCCTCCCTCATCTTTTCTGTTTTGTTCAAACAGAAAACTTCCCATGCAAAAAAATATTTCCAAATGGCCACAATGGAACTGGGCTTCCACCAGCAGGACCTTGACTTCGTGTCTGGCCTCAGAGCAGGCATGGAGAGAGTGATGCTGCTCTGGGTTGTGTTTTTTGTTGGAGCTCAGTCTCGTTTCTGTGCACGATGCCCATGGAACTCATATATTTAAGGATAGTGGAGCAACTTGCATTTTCTTAATGAGGCTCATGATAGTCAGCGTTGGGGGCCTTTGGAAATGTTAGTGCAATAGCAGCTTTCTGGGCTGGGGATTGCATCTTCCTGTCTGCCTTAGAGGCTCTCTGGCAGATGGACTACGAGGAAAATAGTTTAAACGGGGACACGGGTTCAAAATAACTCGCCGTTTAATTGCGCTCTTTCAAAATCATTGTGTATCCTGAAGGTTTTACCACCAGTTAATGTTGCATTTACAGTTCTTAAGATGTTCATTATAGAAGCAGAGTCAAGAGCCTTTTCTGAAGGGAGCTGGCGAGAACATTCCCAAGATATTGTTGGCTGCGAGGCACAACTTTTTGTTTGGTTTGAAGGAAGGTACCGGCGCTTTGTGGTGAATTTTAATTGATTCCAGTTGCAGTTAGTTTTCAGCTTGTCATTGTTAGGGAGAGACTTGTTTAGTGTGGGGCAAAATATCTGTGTTTTTCATCGTGACATAAAGGACTTTATCCTCTTTTGGTGTAAATGAGCCTAAAGCCACTGATGTAATGAAACTCTGCCGATTTCTGCCACTTGAACTCCTCTTTTTGCTGCCTGACATGCAAAACACAAAGGGATTACTCAGTGTGGAGTGCCTGCAGAATCAGGCCCTTCAAAATAAATTAGTCACATCTCTGTCCAAGCAGATTGCAGTAAAACAAGAAATATGAGCAGTGCTCTTAGAATAATTTTGAACATAAAAAATTTTTTACTGTGTTTCTTCTCAAAGGAACTAAAATGTGGTCTCTTACAGATAAATATAAATGAGCAGACCAGTGAATTTGGATGAAATCATACCTTTTTAAAGATGCAAATTGAAAATTAAGCCTCAAAACAATAGAATCCTCCTGGGCCTTTCAGGAAGGATTGTATATTGCTCGTCAGACATTGCTGCCAGGTTGCAAATTTTATTTCACAGTGAATTCCATGGGAGAGCTGCTGGAGCTCGCTTTTATGATGAAAAGAGAAGGATCTATTGAAAAGATGTATAGCATTTTCCACAATCTGAATCATCTCTTTTAGCAAAGAGGTTCTTTTATGGGGAAGGAGCTGTACTGGGGGGTGTTGTGCTTCCCAAGTTTTGCCTGGGCCTTTGCACAAGAACCAGGAGAGTTATGTGGATGTTCCTCCTGATAAGGGAGAGCCTCTTCTGTTGACCCCCATTGGGACCCACAGCTACAGCAGATTTTAGTATTTTTTTTCCTCAAGTCATCTTAGGGCCATCTTTCCATCTCTTGCTTCCCTCTATTCCTTTTTTTCATTCCCATTTTTTTATTGGGAAGATTTTCTTGGGCTTTGTGATATCTTTTGACCACCATCATTCAAACTAGAAGTTCCCGAGACTGAAAATACAGAAGGGGAAGAATCTGTTCAGGAACTGTTCTAATAAAAATATAATAAAGTAATGATAAAGGAGGTTAAAATTAAGCCATTTACTCAGTTGGTAAACTCAAAGTGGAAAAAAGGATTGGTTAGAAGAGATGGGAAATTATTTCTTTACAAAATTATGGGATTCTAAGTAAGGCAGATTCTGCAGTTTGATTCCCTCTGGTAGGGACAGAGCAGGACTTTCAAGAGGCATTTTGCACTGATGTCATCCTGTTTCTGTCTCTGCTGCTTTTTATGGGATATGAACACTGGCCAAATGTGGGAAAGGTTCCAGAGACGGGTTTACAGGCATAAATCCTCAGGGAAAGCTGGAAGTGTCTCACAAACCTCCAGTTGGCAGTTGGCTATGTTTGAAATGCATCTCAGACCTAGACTTAAATGTTTGCAGCCATGGATCTTTGTAACAGAGTTCCATTAAAATAAGATACATAGAAGAGGAATGTTCTGGGTTTGTGTGGAATGAAAAAATAAATCATGGTTAGTACTACGCAGTTGCTGATCACAGAAAGCAGTTTAGCTTCAAGTGAAAAGTCTTAATTGTGATTATGAAGTAAATATTTCCACAGTTTCCAATACTGCAGTGAGAAAATTCTTCTGCTTGTGACTAGCTCCTGTCGATGCAGATCAGGTTTAACAATGCAGTTCTACTGGGCAGCTCTGGAACAAAGTCAGTAGTTAATAAGGCAGAGATTTGTTTCTAGCAGGAAAGTGTTCAACTGGAATTCAGCTGTTGCAGATGTTGTTCATGGGGAGTTTGACAGACTGACCCCTGTGCATGGAGCTCCAGTTTGGGCCTGGTTAAAGATATTCTGGTTGTGCAGCTGCAATATTAATGAGCCCATGAAACAGGAGAAGTGCAGCAGTGAGCTGGCATGGAGAGGAAACTGGGAAGGAAATGGCTTAAAAATGTGGCCTTGCGTGTTTTCAGTGTGCTAGAAATGTGTTTTAAGTTGCGAATTTCCTACTGCGGTGGTGTTACGAGCTGAGAAGGGGACTGGACCCTGTGTTACAAAACAGCTTTTTTTCAATAAATGGAGGTTTCAGACCAGCTTTAAAACATGTATGTGGGTTGGTTTGGTTTTTTTTTTTTCCTTTTCCCTTGTAAGTCAGTTTGTATTTAACTGCCAGTCCCAATCTGTCTGTGCACCCATGCTGGATATGGGCAGAAAAAAGGACATTTGTGTGAAGCTGTGGTGTTTGCTCTGGCTGTGAGAGTGGGATCAGGAGGTTGATCATCTCCTGGGTCCATCCACTCCGTCACAGCAAATTCCCTTGGCACAGCCAGAATGAGATGGACAGAAGCAGGGACCAGACATTCTTGGGTGGATTCATCTCAACAAGACTGTTTAGTTTTTGTAGTATTGCAGTTTAAAAGGCTCAGTTTGATGCAGATAATACCCTGCAATTAGAATTTAATTTCAGAGCAGTACTAGAGAGCATACCCTGACATGCCTCCCCCATAGAAAGTTTATTTCAGATTGTTGGGAAGATAGAGCATTAAGTAAATGAAATGTGAGTAATACCTTGCAGATTGCCATAGAAGTGTATGCCTAGGCATTTTAAAAGTAAGAGTAATATTTCACCAGCTCCTGAGAAATATATCAAAGATGCATAGATTTTAAGGCCAGGAGGCACTGTTAGATCATCTCTTCTGACAACCTGCATAACAAGCTAAAAAGTTTTCCAGTAATTGCATCAAACATACACAAAAAAATATAAAAGAAAACTGTTCTGATTAAACAGCAAGAAATGCGCCCCTTGAAGGTGTCGTTGTTTCTCCGGGCTTCAGTTTGCTCAAGTTTTGTTTGCTTGCATGATGCAAATTGGAACCACTGCCTGACTCATCCAGCAGTGCCTGAGTTTTGATTCCTTGTTTTATCATTTATAACCTTTAGGAGGATTAGATGATGTTAGAGATGAAGAATGTGTTTCACACAGGGGGGATTGAGTCCTGAAAGGGGGAATCATGAGCTGAGCAGCGGGAGGTACCCAGTAGTGCCAGGTCTGGAGCCATCTGAACTTTGCCCATTTCATTGGCATGATTTCTTATCAACAGCAAAAACTACCTAAAGGGGCTTTTTAAAGAAATAAGCAAGTAATGATAATTAAAAAACAAAACAAAACCCAAAAAACAACAAACCCCACAAATAAAAAAGCCTCTCTACTTTTTGAGTATCAGCAGTCTGTCTGATTTTGGAGCCAATTCTATTATTTCCTGCAGTTTAGGTTCAGTTTGAGGTCTTTGTCTGGGTTTTATACTGTGTGCCAGCCTTCCCTTTTTCTTGCCCTTCCCTGCACCCACAGTGATTTTATTTTGTTTGCTGTTGAAGTATGGCTTTACACAAACTCTGGGAATGGTATGCATATGGATCACTTACAAATAAATCTGTGTACAGAAAACATAGATTGCCAAGTAGGCAAAACATAAAGATGTCTGTGCACTCGTAATTTCCTAGCATTACTGTGTACTGCACTTAGCAGGATTAAGAGCTGTGTGTCTTCCCTGCAGAACATATGTTCAGGCAGGAAAACCACCTGCATTAATTTTTGTTTTCAGGTGTCACTGCACGTGAATCTTCACTGCCTGTCGGGATTCATATAAATGCCTGATGTAGCAGCTGAAGAGAACACGCTGTACTTGAGGAAATATTCTGTGTGAACTTAGGTGCTCTTAATATTGGTGTTATTTAGCTTCTCTGGACTCCATCTGCTCAGCTTTTCTCACGCAGGTCTCCAAGGCTGCTTGGGTGTACTCTCTTGGCTTTAACCATAGTTAAAAGGTGAGTTTAATACAGGATAGCTGTCAGCTAGGAGCCGTATCAAATTTTAGATTTCACACAGGGCACTTCATCAAGAGCTTTTCGTTACCAGTAGTGGTGTGCTGATGGTTATGATGAGTTTGTACAGGGATAAAATTGTTCAATGGTGCATTTGTCAACAGTGTCAAGGTAATAGAAGTGACTTGAACATCATCTCTTGCAGTTTATGCTTTGAAGGAGCTGAACTATCCTGTAAACATACTTGAATTTCAAATAATCCTAGAATCATCATTTCATTTTGCAGAATGTTTAGTAGTTGCTGCTCTGCAGCTTCATGTAGGTGCCATCTCTGTACCTCTGCATCCCATTCAGCTGCTGTGGTGCTGTCTCTTCCTCCCCTCCTCCTGCCAGCTTTGTTTCCATATGCTTGACATAATTGTTCAGGCAGATCCGCTGCAGACGGATCATGGGAAGCTCGCATTAGGATAACATGAACAGAGCTGCTCCCTGAAATCACTTACTGATGCCAACGTGGTGAGTGATTTGTTTGAAAATGCTCGTCGTGCCTTGGTTAAGTGTGAGTGAGCATGGATAAGTTTTCCTCTGTATTTAATAGTCCATTAAAGACTCTTTAAAATGCAGCTTTTCTGAGAAGCTGGGGATGGAAGGGTGCTCTTGTGCTTTATGCTGATTGATACCAACTCGACCAGCGTCCACAACTAAAAAAGAACTTGGAGCAACCACACTATTGACTGTGGTGGGGCATGGTTATTCACAGATAATAGACTCTAAATTTAGTAGAAGCCACTTAAATTCTGACCACATCTTGTTTGGACTCCTGTTCATGAGGAGATTTCCAGGGCTTAATTTTTCTCCTTAATCACCAAAGCTTCCCTGTGAGAGGATGTGTTGTGAGCAGCACTGAGGGCTCCTTCACAAGGTTGGGCCCACTTCACATTCAACACACTAAGGGAGTGTGGTTCTTGTTGGTTTGGGATTAGTTTTGGTACTGGTTAAAGACATGTTAAACAACATTTCATGAGGCTTTTTCAAACAAGTGTTTTATCAGTGAGTGCCGATTTGTTTCTTTGCAAATGGATTTTATGCAGAAACGGC
Organism: Bombycilla garrulus; assembly: GCA_013400315.1. Lineage (NCBI taxonomy): Eukaryota > Metazoa > Chordata > Aves > Passeriformes > Bombycillidae > Bombycilla > Bombycilla garrulus. The sequence goes on from VXBU01005400.1 coordinate 814,679, forward strand.
TGTTAATGCAGCGGAAATTTTTTGGACCTAGTACTTTTATTGTTAGCAGCATGGTCTTTATTTCACACTTATTTCATGGTGTCTTCCATCTGCACCTTGTCACAGAATTTTGCTTATTTTTCTTACTCTCTTCTTTGTAGTTCTGAATGGAAGAACCAGCAAACATCTTCAGACTTAATAATTGACAACAACAAAAAAATTACTGAAAGAACTTGCCCAGCCACACTTTAGTTGCTTATTTATGGAATTTTTAAGAGGCTTTTCCCATCCTGGATGAGGTTTCAATCTGGAGCAGCACTTGAGAATCACAGCAAGTGTTGCAGCAATGCCACCTACAAAAAAAAAGATGCCAAGAAATAAGGAAATAGTCATTTTATTACAAACAGCAGGTGGTTAACTTCGTGTAGCAAGCAATGCCAGACATAATCTGAATTTGCAGTGAGTACCAGGCAATATCTTGTCATGGGATGGCAAAGGTGGAGTCAAAGATGCAGGTAGCAATGATGATAAATGTTCGGGTCAGATGCTGCTCTTGCCAAGGCGTAGATCACCATCAAATAGGGAGATAAATCTTCCCTGTGTTGACTTGAATTTCCTGCTCTGCCAGCAGTTCTGCTCCCATTTAGGCCCATTACTGACTTGGTTTGCTGCTCGTGTTTCACTTAACAACACACAAATATTCAAAGCTTTATGAAGTTTTATTAAGGAATTGAACACCTTATTCTGCCCTCCTTGCTGTTTCCTGTGTCCTGGTGGTGGAATTGGTTTGGTTGGTGGTGCTGATATTTCTGGAGTCCTGTGTGTGCCTAGATGGGGACAGCTTGGAGTCACAAGCTGGATCATCTGAGTAAAGGTTTTGCAGCTTTGGATGTGCTGCCTGAAGCTATTGACTCCCTCCTGAAAGGCCTTGGCTGTTCAGGAAGCGGGAGCTGTTTGGCAGTGGATACACCTGAGTCCTGGTTGGGAGAGCTGACATACCTGTAAATGCTTTGATAATTGATTTAATAACACAATCAGGTGTATGCTAAACATAATTGGTTGAGAATATTTTGTTAGTTTTGTTTTTTTAAAGAACCTAAAGCCCATTTTAGGCAGCAGTGACAACTAGGCTTTTCAAGGATTGGGAGTGAATGATAATCCACCCTGAAGCATATTGTAAAAGGTCCATGTTCTTCATGGATGGGGTCGTTGCAGAGGCACAGGAACAAGCTGTCAGTTATGGTGTGCAGGGAGCTCTTCTTATTCATTTTCAGTGGCTGAAGCTGCTGTTCTGTGTTTTCTGTGACAGTCCTTTTGTCGTGCTGCCTCACAGAGGTGGGAGGGCACCTCTTAGTTCAGTCCAGTCCCAGCTCTTGTCTCGTTGCTGCTGTGGTTGAACAGAGTGTAGCTGGGGTGGCTCAGGTCTCTGCTGTGACAGTCTGGGGACACGGGTAGGGAGGGGGGACGGTGTTCTGTGGCAGTGGTGGTTTCTTCTCTCCATCCCAATATTGCATTTATGGTATCTCAGGGATGGACTGAGGGAGAGGCCACCAGCGTGTCCTGCAGCTGGCAGCACCTGGAGGAGTTTTGTGTGTTTTTATCTCTGTTGAGAGTCTGTGGGTGCCCCGTGTGCGTGGCAGGAGATGCAGATGTTGTAGCAGCTCCTCCTGGCAGGAGCTCTGAGGCTGAGAGGTGTGTGGAGGACATGCCAGTCGTGAGTTGCTGGGGATTCTGACTTCTGCAAAATGGGGAGGTGCGATCCAGGTGAGAGCTGTGGTTTCTGGGTAGGATTTGTCCTCTGCTGGAGTCCACAGATGCCACTAGAGTTGTGTTTGGCTCATCCTGGGATTCCCTGCTTTTATGTGGTTAAATATCTGAATTAGAGCAGATCACAGTGCCACAGTTGAGAGCAGTAACTTTAGCATTGCCTTGTTTCCTTCCTGCATCAGTGTGAGGTATCTATACCAGGATGTATGAATTGCTTTAAATGGAGCAACAGGAGAAATGATACGGTTTTGGCAGCATTGCTGTAGCGTGAGACGAAGTCTTGAGTGTTTGAAAACCAGATTCTTCTGCTCTTGTCAGTTTGGAGTTCCAGGTAGCCTAGTAGGAAAAAAGGCAAAGTGGAGCTAAAGAAAAATCCCGTTATGTAGAGATGTAATGCTGTGAGCAGGGTTCTTGTGCAGATGGTGGCTTGCTCTTGTGTATGCATGGCTTTCACCTCCTCTTAGAGGCAGCTCCAGTTAATGCTGATATAAAACTGCCTGTTAATTGGAGTACATGGAGATAATGGTAGGTATAATCTCTAAGTAAACTCTTAAAAGCTCTGGAAAAAGGGTATTTAAAAAAAAAAAAATCATCTCTCCCCAAAACCTGAGTTTGCACTCTGCTTTGAAGATAGACTCATCAGTGTGCGGAGCAGACTTCTGCCTCGAGGCCATTTATAGTGCCGAAGCTTGTGAAGCTAAAACAGTTTGATGTGTAATTGCAGGAGGAAATGGAAAACCTGCTGAGCATGGCAGGATATAGTGCCTTATCACCCTTTATGTGCATCCAGTGCTTGCTGAAATTGCCAGCGGATCCGCAACATCGACAGAACGGTGACATTTTTCATGGGCCGCCGTGTTCTGAATCAACACTGCAACGGCGCGATTAGAGTAGCTAAAGTAGGGGGAACAATCAGAGAGTTGCATGTGACAGATCAGGTTTTAGTCATTCCCTGCTCCTTATTGCCTGCTGTCGTGTGTGATATGCAAAACAGCTTCTCCAGACGCATTACACCTTCACATTACCTGAAAATTGAATTTTATTTGGTGGCCTGCATATAATTTATAGCACTCTTCCAATGCACTTCAGTTCTCATTTGGCTAAAAGTGTGTTCTTTATTTCCTACTGGCAGGGAAACAGAAATAAAACTGAATATTCAGCACCACTTACAGTATATAAGAAACCAGGCTATTGAAGTTGTAAGCTGCTTGGATGTGTTATTGACAAGAACTGTCTATTCTGGAGTTAAGCACACGATGTATTTGATTCCCAGAGGTATCATCTCTCCATAGTAATTAATCAGGGAAAAGGCACTGACTCTGAATAGCAGTACTTGAAGTTATGGGACACTATTAGCACTTGAAAACTCAATGATAATTGAACATACCATATGGAGGAGAAATGGGGGTCCAGGCTAAGGACTTGGGATCCAGCCTTGCAGGGTGGAGAGGAAAAAGGGTTTTTTAATTATTGAAATAGAAGTACTTCTATTCAAGCAGAAGTACTTCTGGCTGAGCACTTCACTACATGGAAAAATACCCTGTGAATAATTTACTGCTTGTGTTGTTGTGAGGGGGAACTGTTGGGATCAACTCCTGGACCAGCACACGTTGTCCACCCATACACACTAAATAGGTAATGCTGCTAGTGCAGTATCTGTATCAACAAGTTGGTGGAATACAGAGAAACTGGCAGTGAATATTCATTTGGGTTTTAAAACAAAGATTTTTAACTAGGATTTGGGGTCTGTGTTTATTTCTCTTACACCTAAAAGCACAATGCAGTGGCCTGTAAAAGGTCCTGGGAAGTTTACTCAGCGAGCAGAACGTTACTGAATATCAGGATCTGTGGGAAAGCCTGGCCAAAAGGAGCCATTAGAAGCACGAGGTAGACAGCAAACTGTGCTGAGGAAGTTACAGAATTTGTGGCTGGCACAGAGTCCTGGATGAAAACTAAAACAGCGCCCCTGCATCTCAAAGCACCAACACTGCCACAGCTTTTGGAGGGAGGGTTCAGATTTCCAGCTCGTGCTAGGAGTGATGCAGTTTATGCTGATTTATGCAGCCCTTGGAGAACATTTAAAGGTGCACCTGTTCTCTAGGCATGTCTTCAGGTCAGATTTAAACTGTTCCATGACAAACACAGCAATAGTGGGGCTGTGGTGTTGTGCACTTGGCACTGGGGATATCCCTTGCTCGCAGTGCTCCATGATACGAATTTTGACTCAGGGGCCTGTGTTTTAGCTGATGCTTTCTCAGCTCTCTTGCAGCCATTTGCTTTTAATCATGCAGGTTCCTTCCTATGTTTTTCATTTTCTTAATCTAAGCCTGAGGAATTGGTATCTGCCTTTTTTGTTTTTTGGTCCATGTCCTTTGTTTATATCATCTTTGAGCTTGATTTATAGAGCAGGTCATTTGTTGCAACCAAACATTTATTTCGATCTTGTCTTTAGAGTTTGATCTTTCAAATAAACTCAATTTAGTTTTATTCTTCAAGAAAAATTCATCTCATCTAATAGGCTTTCAAATTTGATAGTTTGAAAAAATGAAAACAGCTTAAATGGTGTTTGCAGGCAAAACTTCTGCCATGTAGGACAGCTAATAGCAGTGTGAATTTCAAAGTCTAATTACAGATGTTACCAACTATGAAATTTATGCCGTTTGTGGGGAACTTAACTGTGCAAATGTATGTTTTAAATGAAAAACGAGTAAAAACAAAACAAACAACCACCTCTGGAAGCACTGAGTGGAATTAATTTGGTAGAGGAATCCTACTTCCAGTGGGGCATTCCATTAATTTCTCTCTCCTGTTAGATGCAGATGAACCAGCTTTCCCTGTACCTTGCAGACTCAAAGGCTTCCAATTTTGGCAGTGTTTTGTGATTATATTTATTTAACAAAGCTGTTGCTCCCACAAGTGCAAGTGTTGCTGTTCCTTGTGTTCTCAGTGTGACTGCCTGGCAGGGCTGCTGGATTGGTGCAGCCTCGGCCTGGGACTTGTTGAAACTCAAGAATTCCTGCAGCATTCCTGAATTGCCATGAGCAGCAGAGGCTGTGCAGCCTGTGGAGGGTTGCTCCTGGCAGGAGTAACTGGAATTGCAGCTTTTCCAGAGTTCTCTGCAGCTTCTGGGGTCTGTAACATAAATCAAGAATTATTAAAACACTCTCAGTCAGGGCTGTGTATACCGAGATCTCTGTGAGTTCAGGATTCCTTTCTCACCTTGGAATATACCAGGTAAAAAATTCCTACAGAATGTGTTCACTGTGAGATTTATGCCTTGTATTTAAGAGGGCAAGACTTGTTGGGTGATGTTTCATGTCTTTGAGCTGTAAAGCATGACTGTCTCTCACTTGTCATTATTTTGTGAGTCCTGTACACCGCAATTGTAAACTTAGATAAACTTTCCTTAGGAAATGAGCAGCAGAGCTATTTTATCTGCAGACTCTTTGGCATTGCTCTGGGTTGTTTTACAATAAAAGCCCTTTCTGGTGTACTGATGTGCTAAACACAGTAACAGATTTATTTTGTGTTATCATGAGAACAAATGCAGTTACAGTGTAGGCTTAAATAACGTCAACACATCTCTTCCCAAGGTAGAGATGAGTTTTGTTCCTTTGCACAGACATAAACATGGCTTTGATGGAATAACAAGAATCAAAAACATTTTCCCCATATCCATCTGTGAGAAACTCCTTGCACTTCAGCTTGATAAAACACTTTGTAAACAAAAATTTAGTGAAATAGGAGTTGATGTTACGAGAAGAAAAACAACAGCAATGATGTTTTCGAGATGCTCAAGTCTTGATTACAGTCCTGTGAAAACATTTAATAAATTATTAAAAAAATTCAGTTTGAAGAAGAGCAAACAACTCCGTTTCTTCAAATGCAAATTTATGGTTCACTTCCTATTCTATAGCACTTAATAAATGCACTTTAAAAGGTTTCAGTTTATTAAATAGCAAGCTTTGTTTAAATTGTGGCTTACGACAGAAGTACTGATTATCTTTTTTATCTATAGTTGCATTTTTTTGTCCTTTATTTGTTACTTACATGAAATAAAAACTGTAGAACACAATCTGCCCATCAGAAATTATGAGAATATGTATCCCTGTCACTAATGATATGGATTTTCCTTTACAACACTTGTGCTTTCTCCTAAATTTTAGTTTTATAGACCAGGTTTTGTTCTCCTGGAAAGTACGTTATAAATCAATAAGATGCATTTTACAGCAAAAGGAAAACATTCTGTGTGTAGAGCACTCTTTGGGAGAGCTTTATATTTTATTGAAGCCTTGAAAAGTTCCAGAGTGACACACGTGGAGTAAGAGAAAGTTGGCTTTCCATTGATGCTGGCTTGTGATTATGGTTTGTCGCCTTCAGATGGGGTGATAAACTATATCTGGTTTGTGTGGAACACACTGGGGATGTGTTCCCCTGGCAGCTGGGGAACAGTTCTTGGAGCCAGCTCTCCTCTGCAGCACCCACAGCAAACACTGGCCTGGGAACTGATGGGTACGTGTGGAAAACCAGAGAAATCGGCTTCTGCGAAACTGCGGGGTGAAATGTTGACCCAGTGAAGGGAGTTCTGGGTTGGGCTCTAAGAGCTAACACCATGGCAGTGCCTGATGCTCCTTCCAAAATCCTGCAGGACAGCCCAGATCTTTAGAAAGAAACCTTGAGGATGCAGATAAAAACCCCCAAAAATAATAAGAACCCAGGGAGTGTGCTCCTGGTGGTGGATGCATCTCGTCTCCCACCTGGCTCCCAGCTCTGTCTGCTGCTTTAGTCCTGTCCCCCAGGCTATCCCAGGTCAGGCTCTGCTTCTCCTTCAGCTGAGTAGGAAACAAAAAAAAGATACTACTGTTCTTACTGGTTTTGAAACACGATGTGCATGCCCTGAAGGAGAGAAGAAATAAATAATTCAGGCACTAGAAAAATTAAAACATCTAAATGAAGCCAAAATCCCAAATCACAGCAAAATACTTTGATTGGTTATTTTGTCTTCTTACTTTCCTTGTGATTTTTTTTTTTTTAAGCCACCAGTAAGTCTGTCAAATCAAAGTGTTTGTTTAAAGGAAATATTTCCAGCAGTGTTTTGGATTTTTTTAGGAGTCATATATTCTAAAATTAGAAAAGAATGCCTTTTATCTGTGTGGTTAGAGACATTTGGGCAGTGGATGTTTTATTTTGTTTCAGCCAGGTGACACATTGCCTTACTGGCTGACAAGGTTCAATCTTTGTTTGAATTGTTGACCTTTCCCTCAGAAACATCTGCTGTATTACAAACCTGTGTTGTTCTGTTTCTTTTTGCTGTCTCATAAAAGGATGCAAGTGGAAAAGCAGGGGAAGCAAGATCCAAAAACATTTGGAATTGCAGCTCTTGCTGGGACATTAATGGCACTGAAATGTAATCAATTTTTGTGTCTTCCATGTTATTTGTTCAGTCTGGTTCATGAGGCAGGGGGGTCTTGGGGACCAATCCTGTGGTGTTGGTGTCTGCATTGCAGTTGGTGCAAAACATTTTGGCCACGCACACGTTTGTATTGTTTGATTGGGACTTGGAGTTTCTCCTTTCACGCAAATAATTCCCACTTTTACTTCTGCTTCATTTTGTCTGTTTCAAAAGAGAGGGAAGATGCGGAATCCTTTCCTTTAATCTGAAGCATCTCCCTGCCTGTGTGGCTCTGGAGCCACCAGCATCAGTGGAAGGATGATCCTCTTCAGAGGGAGAAGAGTTGATAGGAGAGGAATTCTGCAACGTGTTGGAAACAGTTCAGTAGCAAAGCAGTCCATTTGCACCTTGTCCTGGGAAAAATCAAGTTCTTTCCTTGAAAATGTTTGTGAGCCTAGATAAATCAAATTGTTTTCAAGCAGACTCTTCCATAGGAAGGAGAAGTCAGCATTTTGTGGAAAAATCAAACTTGGATGGTGCTTGAGTGGAGCCTTGTGCTTCAATGCCAAACACTTGTCGGGCAGTAGTAGAAAATCTGTTGCCATTAATGTCTCCCAACTCAGAGGTGAATACAGGCACATCCCTGTGCCATCCCCATTGCCTCGGAGTCCCTGTGAGTTCTGGGATGGTTTTTGATGGAAAACGGAGCCCATCAGCAGTGGAACAGTCTGTGTCAGTCCTCTCCCACACACACTGTTCTGCAATACCGCGGAATAACTGCATGTGGAACGAGACCCAAACAAAATCCTGGCTCGCTGTGTTTCTCTCATTAGCTTCATTTCCAAGGATGCTTTGTTAGTGGGATAAATGCTTCAAAAGGTTGCAAAGCTGGGTTCATCTCCAGTGCTCTCCTGGAAGCAGTGGTGCTGTTTTAGGGATCATCAGGCATAATCTGCTGTTTGGTGCTCAGACTTGCACAACTGTTGCTCAGGGCTGGTTAAGGGATGACAGGCTGTCAGAGCTGGTTGGGAAGGAACTTCAAGGAGCCATTGTTCTTTCAAATTAAAGCATTTAAATGTTTAAATCCAAAGCCAGGACTGCAGGCTCGTTTTAATTATTCCTTTTGTCTTGTGGAAATCCTTTCCTGCCGATGATCACGCAGCTGTCACATATACATTACCTTTAGTCAGGGTACATGACAGTGCTTTCCTATTAGCTGTCATTGTTTTACAAGGAAAGCTAAAAACCACTAAGGCAGATGTATTAATTTCAAAAGAAGACACACTGCTGGTGAAGTTATTAATATAAAAATATCTGAAGACTCAAATTCCTCTGATTTATAGCAAAGATTTGCAGTGTTGCCTCATGGCAGCTGAGGTGACAGGAGTTTTTTTGGCTGTTATGGAGATGTCGCTGCTGTCTGATCCCACTGCCATCAGGTTGAGGAGCTCTGCTCAGAGTAGCTGGTCATGTGTTAGTCATCCCTCCTGTGTGAATCAGTTCTGTCACAGATAAGTTTATTACTTCTCTGCTACTCTCCTGTATTACTATGATTAATGGATTCTTCAAAACAAAAATCAGGTAGTGTTGCTGTGGTTTAACATCGGTTTTATTCTGGCTTCTGAGCTGCAGAGTTTACTTGTAAGACTTAAAAACCTACCTGTTGGTACAGTTAGCTGTGCTTCAGAATATTTTGCCTTTTTCTGGGTAGATAAATAGATGCTTTTTTAATTGTTTCCCTAGGTGATATTTCAGTAGGTAATCCTGGGGTCTGGTGCAGCAGGAATATTGATTTTTCATGAGTATTTTGTTATTTCTTATGAGACATTACACAAAAAATAGAAAATCAAGAGTTCTGTATGCAAAGGCGGGCTGGAGCTATTTGCCATTTACTGTCCAGCCAGGTACAGTTAATTACATATGCTTTTTTTATGTCTGATCTCCCAAAATATGTAATGTCATTTTATTTTCATTTGTATTTGCTATGTTGGTTTGGAAATAAATGAATGCAGCAAGTATTCTGAGAGCTCCGGAGTATTTTTGAAAGGGCAAACCAAATTGATTTAATCACAGATATTGTTAAAAGCTCCATTTTAATGGAATGTGCTGTGATTGCTGCTGCGAACAGCAGACTTTCATTTTTGAAGTTGTTATTCAAAGAGAATATGCATGTCCTGAGAATGAGCTACGAAATGAAAATGAAAATAATAAGCCCAACAACAAACAAGTCATGGGAGGAAAATACTATTGTATGGGAATAGTTTTATGTAAGAACATTGGAGCATCTGAAACTGCTTTTCTGCCCCATAATTCATATGATAAAATCATGAGGAGACAAAAACCTTCAGCCTCCTTTCAGTTTACCTAAAGTCAAGTGCAGGGGAGAGGAGATGATGACTTTTCCTGGGAATCACTGAGTTCAAACAGAAACCTTCTGATCCCTGGTAATTTGCTTTTGGCCGTGGATGTGGCACATGGAGTTGCTGTCGCTGACAGCTTGTCCAGAGCTGTGCTGGAGCTGTGTGCTGCTGGGTTCTCCGTGCAGGGCAGTGTCTGTGCCTCTGTCCTCCAGGGGAATGTCCCATGTCCCCAGCCCTGCAGCACAGAGCAGCTGAGTGCTGACAGGAGAGGAGCACGGTCCAACAAACCCATGGTGCTTGACGGTGTCAGGTAGCTGCCATCAGACTGGAGGAAAAGGAAATAATTAAAGCTTTTAATGTCCTATGTTACAAGTTTCCACTTTAGCCTCATTACCCAGGGCTGTGACGGGGCCTTTTTCTTCCTCTTTCTTTTCCCCCATCCATTAACTGAGTTGGAGATCAGGAGCAGCTCTTGATGTTCTGTCCAACAGTGTTTCTTTCCAATAGCTGGGCCTAGGCTTTGTTTTCTCAGATGAGTCAGCGTGAGTTTTGTTTGTTAAACCTGAATTCCAGACTTTTTGTTTATTTTTATGCACAACACTCCCCCTTGCTTCTCTGTAGGTGAGATTTCTAAGGAATTCTGCTTTGAGTGTGAGAGGCAGCCAGTAAAGACTCTTCCAGGGCTGTGTGCAAGAGGTGTCATGCTTGTAATCCTAAAAATAACCCCACTTCTTCATCCAGATGGAGCACCCAACCTTGCAACGCCCACGAAGTCAGCTCATGTGGTCAAGCTGGAGCCTGTGTTGATAGGGAAGGATTTTTGGGATGGGAAATTCCCAATTCAGACTGACATTGTTGTCCACAGCAGGGCCCTTGGGGTCTCCAAGCAGCAGCACAAGTGAAACTATCGCCTTTTGAGCTTGTGCACACAAATACAGGAGAGAGTGAGCAGACAACTTGATGTGGACTGAGATGGTTTTCCTGGGACGGCAGAGAGAGCAAAGTGTAAACACATGTCACAATTCTTTTTCTTAAATGTGAACATTGGGTGGTTTGTGGGTGTGAAGTCAAAGTGAGCCAGAAACAAAACACGTTTGGAGTGTGGCCAGTGCTGAAACATTTAGTTAAAAATGTCTGGAGTGAGGGTGCAGCACAGGTGGCTGACAGAGACCAGGAGCAAATCCCTGCTGGGAGCTCCAGCCCTTACTCGGGGTGGACAGCAAGGGGATGGCTTAATTTGTGTGGGTATTGGTGCTTATCACCATCATGACTTCAAATAGATTCTGATTTCTTTTCATATCTTTTCATAAAAATACAAAAGATTTAAAGAATAATGCTCTTAGAGGGATAATGTGTGGCTTTGAGCATCTTCTGCCCACAGGAACGTAAGGTGCTTAATGAGCTGTAGAAGTCAGATATTACAAGGGCCCTTCATTGGTAGGATCATTATTCTTTTTGTGTTGTTCAAATAAAAAAAATCGAAGAAACTACAGTGTAATGGCAAAGAAACCGTATTTTCTGTTCAAGTGAAGGTTTGGAAATCATTGGTTATTTCTCTGGGTTTGATTTTCATAACTGCTGAGATGGGAGCATTAACAGGTGTTGGAGGGCAGAGCAAGCAGAGTGCATTTCCATTTTATGTTCTTACAATGCATGAGTATCAGAATTGACATCCACTTCTTGCATACAGATGCATTCTTTTTTTCTGTTAGAAACACTTGCATAAAAAGGGAAGACTTACTATCTTAATGCATGTTCTGAATTGTCTAATACCAATAAACTTGCAAGTGTTGAATCTTCTCTGGGCAGTGCTAGTATGAATTTTAAAGTGATTTTCTTCTGGCATGCATTTTGTTTTGCTGCTGGAATGCTACTTCTTGTGTTGGTATGCTGATATCTGATGTAGGATGTTAAGGTTCTGTCTCCTGTATGTGGAAACGTCTGCATATCTGCAAATGTTTATCAAATTCTGAGTCTGTATTAAGCAAGGAAATGAAGATATGCAAATGAAACTTTGAGAAATAACCCTGTCAATTTATAATAAATGGCTAAATACCACAAAGAAATAAAGAAATACAGTCAACTTAGCTAAAACCCAAGCTGAGTGTATTAAAATATGCAATGCAATTAAAATGTCAGTGTAATATGAGGGAATATTAGTGATTTATATCTTGCACGTAGGGTGAGATTCTGACTCGGGAGGTAATCCAAGAAGCTCACTTAGAGACCTGACCTTTCATTGAAATACATCCCGTGTTTTGCTCTGATAAGGACCCTTTGACATAAAAGAGGGTGGAATGATAAATTCATGTTTTGCTCTTTTCTTGTTACACTTTGGTGCAATTCCTGGCTGCCCACGTCATGCTTCAGGTTCACACAGGCAGATGTGAATGAGGAAGAAGCTTCCTTAATCTAACTGAGCTAAAACAGCTCTCTTGTGCCTTGAAATCCCTCTGGAATTCCAGCATCGATGTCTCCTCTGGCTGCCGGTTTTGCTGAGCTGTGCAAAGGCTTTGTGATGTACACAAATGGTCGCTGGGGACCACAGAAGATCTCTTGACCTGAGGCAAATGGAGTTTAATCTGTGGCCCTTGGAGGTTTCCCTTGTAGTGAGAGTGGCTAATCTGTGTTCCATCAGTGCTCCCGATCCAGGGGAAATGGGCTCACCGTGTGCCGAGTGCCTGGGATGGAGCACACCTGGGAATACCCAGGGGTGGGTTTTCCTTTTGTTGCTGTTTTACAGCCTGAAGGAAGAATTATTTAATTGTGCATAATCTGTCTTTTTGAGATTTCTTGACATTAACTGTGGCAGCTTCTTTTGGCACTGTTGACCAAGTCAGGATTTACCCACTTTGTGCACTGACTGCTCCTGTTCACCCACACAGGTAAATTAACAGGGTAACAAGAAGTGCTGGTGCCAGTTTTCAAGTTATTTGATGCTTGCATTTGTACATCCCTTCTTGTCCCCAAGTAGTTCAGGGCTGTAAATCCAGCTGTTTTTGCTGCACATTTTAATGACAGGGTTCACAGGAGAGAGATAATGCACTTGAAAATATGTTCCTTTTTAATTGGGATGTAAGAATAGGAACTTTTTTTTTATGTGCATATATAATTTTGTAGATGCTCCAAGCTTAGAGTAGTTAAGCTTGTAATACACAGTGAGAATTGTTTATATGCACATATATTGAGCTAAAATCTGAGTACCAAAAATATGAAACAAATTGCTTCATTTTACTGCTACCCAGTAAAATGACTGAGTAGATATTGTATGACAGATTCTTTTGTTTTCATGCAGGATGCCCTCCTTCAAATTGTGTCCAGGGTCAGTTCCCATCTTGGTTATCCCACTTCAGGCTCTGAAAGGGGAAAAAAGCCGAAATGAATTTTCCAAAGGCAGAGTTTATATGCTGATAACAACAACAGATCCTGTACTGAACAATTAGTCATTGCCACTGTTCACTTTTCTGTCCTCAGCTGAGCCTGTCTCACATCTTCCCAGAGGTTAACAGCATCTCCAGATCTTTTCTTTTTGTCCCCAACAAGGTGTAAGCCACGGGGAGCTGTCTCCATGGGAAACATTTTTATTCAAATAATCACGCAGCGTTGCACTACATGAAAGCCGGGGCTTATGCAGGGCTGGGATGTCTCTGGTAATGACTGCTACATAATAGGGCCACCTGGTGATTTGTGTGCTGCATTGCTCGGCAGGAACTGGAGTTCTGGAGCTACTTTGGGCTCTGGCTGACAGGGAGCACGCTGGGCAGGTGTGTGCAGCTCGTTTGCCTCGTCTCTGAGTGAGGTCATGCTGACCAAGCAGCACTTTGAATTTCCCTTACCTGCTGGCAGGTGTAGTAGCTGCAAGGAGGAGGCAGAGTCATTCCACAGGAAATGGAAACGGTGCAGGGTGGATGGATGCTGGAAGCTTTGTGGGAATGAAGAGCCAGCACAGTAGCTGGATGTGGTTTTTCCCATGTAACACTTAACAGTAAGGTTATTGCACCTAATCCTGTTTGTGATTTCTGTTGGTTGTCCCTTGTATTCCTACATACAGGAATGAGCACTGCTGCCTGTGAATAAATGCATTCAAATGGTATCATCTTTTTTTTTTTTTTAATTTATTAGAGGCTGTATTTTGATAACTGTTGATCTGCATGCGTTTCTTTCCGGAGTTCACAGCTCTAAACATGTTTTAATTACCCTGCTTATCTCCCGTCATCAGTTGGGTGCTCGCTGTTGGTGCAGCAAACCCCACGCTCGCTGTGTGCCGGGAACACTGCAGAGAGCAGACAGACATGAAAGGAGCCACATCACAGCAACATTATCAATTTATACCAGCTGAGAATCAGGCTCAGAAAGCAAATTCAAGAAGACAGTGGCTTTTTAGTATTGGAAACATGCTCTCACACCAAAACTAGCTTTGCTTTGTTTAAACCCCCCACCTTTCTGCCATTGCATCTGGTCAGATTATGCCAAATAGGTGAAGTTGTCTCAAAAATAGGAATAATATTTTTACAACGTTTCTGAGAAGTGAATATTTTTTTCCTGTTGTTTTGCTGCTTGGTCCCTGGAAGATCTGCTGATCAACAGGGAAAGTATCTTTAAACTATGGGACTGTGCCTCTTCAGGAGTTTGGGTAACAAAGTTTTTGCTTCCTACTCGGAATGAGCTTGGTTTGGGTCCTGTACCTGTTCACATACACTTCATGTCAGCCTGGACACCTTCCCATGGCTCATGGGCATGCTGTAAGGGGAAGATAACTTTTCTTTCTGTAGGAATATGTCTAGGGGGAAAACACAAACTATTTCTGAGCATTCAGCAAGTACAGTTGTGGGATCTTTGGATTGTCTTAGAATACACAACCGTGGCAGTTCGCGAAGTTGTGCTTTCTGATCTCTGTGGCAATAATCCCTAAAGGAGTGAAACCTTAAGGATTTGCCCAACTTGCAAGAACTTCTAGGCAATTTTTTATTTAAAAGGGAAAGAAAAAAGTATTTTTCAGCATTCCCTTATGTCATAACCAGAGGATAAAACAGAGCATGCAAAATTCACCACAGCTGAATTAACAGGAGAGGAGGTTGTTATATTTAAGCTATGCATTTTTTCTGTAATTAAGTGAGTTTCATAGAGAGAACGTTCCTTCTCGAGGAGAAATTCTCTAAATTGGCAGTTATGTGGGGTTAATGAACTACTTAGACTACCGAGGGGGAAAAAAGTGGGGAGGGAGGGGGGAAACAACCTCAAGTGTCAGAATGCTGAGTGTCAGAGCTTGGCAAATCCATTATCAGAGCTTTAGCCCAGCTCTGATGGAATGAGACTGGCCCTGGAGAAGGGATGGCCCTTCCTGACAGGAATGCTGCAGAGCAGAGCAGTTGCCTATGAAATGAATGCTCCAGGCAGAGCCAGTCATATTAAGGAGGCCATAAGAATGAAAATCTTAAATAAATAAAAGGCGTGGGGTGCATATCTGGAAGGAGATGGTAGATCTGATTATTTTCTTTTTTTTATTTTTTTTTTCCCAAGTGCTACTGTGGGGAAATTGGAACAATCTCAGTTTGTGTTATTTCTGCATTTGTGAGGTTGTTCACTTAACCTGTGCAGTGACCTGGAATACTCAATGCCACTGAGACAGGAAGAGTAACTGAGAGACTTGTGATTTCAAGGAGGAATTTTATTGAACAGTAGCAGATTTACTTTACACTTCAGTAGTAAGTGATAAGAGAGGAATTATTCAACATGCTTTCTTATTTCAGCCCTGGGAGGTGGTGTAAATTTTGAGGGCACAGAACATAGTGCCTCATACCATAAAAGTGAAAACTATTTTAAAATTAAGATGAGAAATGCCATGTTTCATAGATGTTGCTTAAGTTCCTCTAGCATTCCTCTGAACTTAAAGTTTTTAAGTCATGGTAATGCCTTTTGACAAGACATTTCAACAAGAGCAGACTGCTGAACTGATTAAGAGACTAAAACTGAAATTTACTTAGAAATTTCAGAGGGCAATGGTTTTGGCAATATGCATAAACACTAGTTATGATGTGTCATTCTGTATTAGACCCTGCTTTTCCTCTCTTTCCATAGGCAGATGTTGCTTTTTTCACTTTATAGGTTTGTTAAGGATTTTTGTCTGCCTTTTTCACACCCTCAGGCTTCCCATCAACCCAACCACAAAATGCATGTCACATAGGATTCACCTTTTCCTGTTAGATTAGATACTCCTGAATGGTCAGCTGGAAGCTTTTTTTCTTTTTCCCTCTGGTTTGTTTGGTTTTCAGGTCTGTGTTTTGAAGAGGGGCTGGGAAGCTAAATAGACTTGATTATTGGAATTTGACTTCATTGCTGATAAGCATGAAGAAAACAAACAGAACAGACTGTTACAGCAAGATAATCCCTCTGACAATTAAAACAAGGCTGGTTTGGGAAAACACACACACCCAAAAGTGCCATTTATGTGCTGGGTACTTCTCCACGTGATGTTCTGTGCCCATATAATTGATGATAGTGCTCAGTGTAGCTCTGTGCATGCAGGAGATAATTTATATTGAATCTTAAAATTCAAATCAGCTTCCTGCATTCAGCATGGAGTTCATACACAGAGTGCTTTTGGTTTTTCTCTTAGAGATGAAGCAGGATGAAAACCTCCTTTGGTTAAGGAATGTTGACATCCTAAATAAACCTTTAGTAAGACAAAAATATCGCTGTAATTTAACCAATTTCCTTGTTAAAGGGAGGAAAGTGGGTGATCTCCTTTTGGCAAATCTGCTCTGGGCTGTGTGCTCACACTGCTTTGGGAACATACACGTTTCAGGTTGTTGAGATGAACTTTTGGCTCAGATACTCACTTGGTTCATCGGGCTCCAGTCTGCCTTTGAAGCAGGGTGACTCTGGAGGAGGTGTGCCGTCAGTCGTACCAAATGTGTCCTGCTGGTCCTGGGGAGGTGTGAGCCTCCTGTGGGAGCAGCCTGGACCTATTTCAGTGTTCCCTAAAGATGTGTTTACAGAAAGAGAGCTTTAGAGGTTGATGGTTTTCATCTTTTGGCTATTAAGTACGTTGCATATTTTTTGTCAACACAATGTTCTGGTACCAGTGAGGCGTTTTATCTGGCATTGCCAGGTGTCTGTTTCTTTCATAGAGAATCCCATGAATGTCTTGTGTGCACATCTTTGTATACAAACTCAGAAGCTGAGAATGGCATTTGTTGAGCACACGTCTTTTCTACCCACTGTTCTTTCCAGTTTCTGAAAGACTAGTGAGACACATTTTTTGTTAACCCATAAATGAATAAAGTTTTGAATACATATAAATATATACATGTGTTTAGGGTAGAAGTGAACAATTCTATAAGATGTAGATTTATATTTTTTTTTAATTTTGTCTACCCTCTGTGCTTATTTGTTGGATTTATCTGCAGAAGAATTAGCTAACCTGGGTAAAAAAGCTGCCAGGGTTTGGGTATGATTTTTTTGGAGCTGAGGGAGTCTAATTTGAACCTTATAGAGCAACACTGAACAATGTAGTAACATGCTGTGATTCAGTGCATATCAGTTCGTAACTACCTCTGAGAAACTGCTCTGAGTATGAATTAAACAATACTCTTAAAATGTTTTATTATATTTAGTTCTCTACAGTGTGCACCACTGGCAAAGGTTAATTGGTTTGTGTAATGCTAGAAATTATAGTTCTTGATACATCTGCTAGTCTGAGTTAGCACAAGAGCTTGAAGATCTTTGCTAAGGATCTAATAGCTAATTTGAATGCCTCAACCCTCAAAAGAAGTGCAGAATAACTCTGAGTTTAATCAGGGTTCTCTCTAGAGCAGAACTGGACAGTGGATCCAAATTAGGTCGGTTGTTCCATGACACAGATTTTCATCCAGTGGAGACAGAGTTACTACCAGAGTAGTTTTGCTAAGAACAAAGTCCCCAACTTCAAAAACTTGGGAACCTGGCAGAAAAGAATGGTACTTTCATCCAGGTCATGCATTTTTACATTTTTCCATTTTTCCATTTTTAATATCATAAAGCCTAGAGATGTAAAATTTGGTGCATGTATTAGGCAAGTCTTTGGAGTTACTGTAGGTCTTCAAAACACGAGGGGTTTGGGTTCAGTGGTTTTAATTTTTTTTATTTTAACACTCCTTTACATCTAAAGGTTGTGCTTCCAAATCCCCACTGAAAACCAAGAGGAGCTTTGATCATCGACATGGAACACTGGTAGTGTGTTTGCTGAGGGAGCAGAGTGGGCGTTCTCTTGTAGGGCACGGAAATGAATGCCCAAGAAAAACATTCAGGGGACAGGCTTTTTTCTTCTGTGCTGCTTAAATGGGGAAACCCAGCATGCTGGCCTCCAAGTTTTAATTTCTTTAGATAAAAGTTACTGATGTATATGGAATACACTGGGGTGCTCTCCTGTCTGCTTCTCTGATGGAGCAGAGATCTGAGTGCTGCCAGGTACCTCTGCTGGTCTTAGCACCCTTCTGAATTAGGGCAATAATTCTTTTCTTCAAGAGTTTTCAGCTGCTCATTGGGAGCTGCATTGCTCTGGGTTGAGGCCACAGCTGTGACCTGGTTACTTTCACCATCGTGCTGTAACCTTAGAGTTTAACAGAGCTTTAATCTGCTGCAGGAGTTGGTCAACTTCCTCTCAGTTTGACTTGATCCTCACATTGGCTCTTCTGGCCAGTTTCAGATGGGATTTCTGAGCTGGGGCAGCACTGGGAACAAGCTTTTGGGCAGTTCATTGAGAGTGCTCTGTTTTTATAGAAGTCTTTCAAGTATTGTACACATCTGCATTTTTTTCCCCCCAAACTTAAAGGGGCACCAATCTTGGGCTTGCCACCCACTGTAAGGAGTAGATGTTCTTCTCTGAGATTCTTGTGCTTCTCCACCCAACAGAAGAATTTTTTCAGAACTGAAGGAAGGTACAGAGCAGCACAATGTGCAGGGCTCATTCAAGTGCTGAGATAGCATCAGAACACAGCTAAAGACTCCCAGCGCTGCCCAGGCATGAATGAAGCTATTAAAGGAAAGGTGTCCAAGTGTGACTGCCTTTGATCCAAGGTTGGTGAGATCTGGTGGAACTGACAGCTGTTTAATAGGAAGCAATCATGTTTGATTCTACCTGGCTCTTTCCTGGCTTCTTTTATCTTAAGTAATTTAGAGAAGAATTTTATGAGTAGCAAGTATGCACTTAGCAGTGGTTAGCATAACCTCAAAGGCACGGGTCACTGCTTGTATCTACAAGCTCAAAAAGAAACTTGAACTGTCACTGTGCATTTTAGTACCATATAAAATTTCCTAATATAAGCCAGGACTGAAGAGTTACTGTAATTTAGGCTTTGGTCCGCTTTTGGAGCTCTGGTCTCAAGAGCTGCATCTGCTCAATCGAGGAGTGCCATGAGCATTGAATTGACTTTCTGCTCTGGAAGGGGTATTTATTCCTGATAACTTCTAGGCACAGAGTCACCTGCTGCAATTGATGTGATGCACACACCTAGTTCTGACTGTCTGCAAACCTATACTTAAAGGCACCTCTAGGCAGTCCTTTTATAGTGAAAAGGACTTAACTGGGCAAAATGTGCTAATCCTTCCTGAACCAGGGAAATTACTTTATTATTCTCCCCATCCTCGTGCCATCATTATGATCTAATGTTTTCCCTTCATAAATGAGAACAGTAGCCTTGCCTCTGACCTCCATTAATGTGTATCATAAAAGCTGCCTTTATAATATGCTCCTCTGGCAGACCTCATTCCCTTGCAACCTGTTCCTTGGTGACAGTTCAGGGGAACGTTATGGATTCCCACGAAACTTCCCAAATGGATGTGATAACCCCGTTGTCAGAGGCTGCCTGAGCCATTATTAAGCACATATTGGATAGCCCATTTGTTACTATATAAACTCTTTAAAATAACATTAGGAGGAAAATAGTTGGGCGAAGTCAGATGCTGCTGGGTCCTGTTGTAATAGTGAAACATGCAGCTCTCAGAGCTGGGATTTGGAGAAAGAGAAGCTTTGATCATGAGCAGAACAGGATGAAAATGTTCAGCTGTTGTGTGTTGTAGTAGGTACTGGTCCATCCCTGAGTATCTAAAAAGGAGGAAATCCAAACAGAAATGCTGCTTGTATGGAACAACATCTCTTCATGACTGCACGTCTTTGAAGTGATGGACACAGCTTGTTTGTATTTATTTCCAGCTGCATAATTTTTCAGCTATTTCCATATCATTTAGTGTTTCAGAATTTCATGGAGCAGTGAAACAAGAAGCAAACAGGTACCGAACAGCACCTGACATAAAATACAGACAAAGGGTCTGGACGGTACATGCATTCAGAATAAGAATGTGAATTTTCCCTTCAGCTGTAAGTTGTTGAAAGATTTGCCAGAGCTAATAAAGTACATGTGTGTGTGGTGATTTCCTACTGTTGCCATTTTAATTTTTCCATGAATATGGTGTCAGTTATTACCTAACTACATATACCATTGGGAAAATCACATTAGAAACTGTCCTCAAGTCTTCCTGATTTTTCTAATATGAGAAACATATTTTTTCTTTCACAGAAATGTTGTGAAATAACTTTGTATATATATATACACACACACAGAAGAGTTGAAATGGTATAAAACACATGTTCTCTTGGCACAATTTATTCTGTAAGAACAGAAGGAAGCAGTGTGAGTAATGAATCGGGGATTGTATTGACCTGACTGTCACTGTGATGACCTATTAAAATCTAGGATGCTTTATCATTCTCTGAAATTGGATTCAAAATCTATATGTAGCTAAGAATACAGTTACTAAATATTGTGCTGGTAATACTCGTACGTGTGAACCACAAATGTGTAGGAGATCACAGAACCATGAAGTTGTTGAAGCTGGAAGTCACCTGTGGAAGTTATGTGGTTTCTTCTTATGTTTAAATGGAGTTGCCTGTGTTTGAGTTTGTGCCTGCCATGGTTTAACCACATCCCCTGCAGCGGGATGGGGGAGAGAATGGGAGAGAAAATTTGTGGGTAAAGACAGTTTAATAGGGAAAATAAGGAATTAAATAAGCACTTCCACAGGCAGGTGCTCAGGGCTCCACCTCGTGTGGTGGTGGCTGGGGAAGGCAGAAGCCCTAATTCTGAGCATCCCTTCCTCTCCTGCTTCCCTCAGCTCTGTACACTGGCATGAGGGGTGTGAAACACCCCTTGATGGGCTCAGCTGTCCCAGGGTGCCCCCAGCCTCGCTGGTGGGGTGAGGAGCAGAGAAAGCCTCAGTGGCGCAAGGCCTGCTCAGCACTGAAACACCCCTGTGGGACCAGCACTGCCTTCAGCACAGCTCCAAAGCAGAGCCCATAGCTCATCTGGAGAAAATCACCCAGCCCAGCCCTGTGCCCATCCCCTCCTGCCCTGGGGCTGGGCGGGGAGCAGCCTTGGCTGGGGGACCCTGGGATGCTGAGGGACCTCTCCACAGTGAAATGGAGCACTCACCTTTCTCAGCTGTGTTCTGTCTCCACTCTCCTAATCCATTCTTCCCTCCAGACAGTTCTGGTCGTACACCAGTTCTGTTGGCTGGCCTGGGCTGTCAATATTAAGTATCAAGACACTGGTAATAGTAACTTTTTTACTAAGCTCTGCATTTTTTGGAAGAGATTTTCTATTGTGGCAGAAGTGCCAGGCATGGCAAATCCTGCTTCGGTAAGGCAGAATGAAGTTACTGTGGAGTAAATCTCATTTAATGCTTTGAATCGTAGGAGCACATTCTTATTTTGATACATATGTACAATAAATCAGGTCTCATGAAGCTGTTATCTGTCTAAGAATAGCAAAGTATAAAGAGAAACAAAATGAATTCATATTGCATATAGATTTAAATGTTAGCCCTTTCTGATATCCAGCATCTTTTTTTTTTCCACAGTGAAATGGCTTCTCACAATTGCTCAATAATCAGTTATTATTCTAGAAGGTCAGTGATACTGCTTATAGCTCACAAAGTACTGGCTTGGTATGTTCACTTCTATTCCACAGACCTGCTTTATGCTGTCACTCAGAAAATTTGGGGGGCAAGAACACTGCCTCCTTGGCTATCTAGAGTACACGAGGATGTTTTTTTAATTTTTATCGGTAATACAAGCAACACTTTTTGCTTACCTGTGTCCATATATCTGTTGCTCATCTAAATAGGAAATTTATCCTTTGTTAAAGCCCCTGAAAGAACTTGTCTTGGTTGACTCCAAGCTCAGTAGCAGCCGTGGTGGAGTCTGCTGCCCCAGGATGGCATCAGGCCCATGTGCTGAGCTTGATTGTAGCACCATCTGGAATTTGGATTGTGTGTGTGATAGCCTTCAGCTGAGGTGCTGTTTTCACCCTTGAAAACAGGAATTGAGTTAGATGGTGATTTTTCAAAAGGAGCAAGCTCGGTCTAAGTTTATATGTCCTTAAATTCCCATAATTTAAATTGGTTGACTGCTTCACTAAGTATTTAGAAGTCCCACTAACGGAGGGTGTTCATTAGTTCACAGTTACAAGCACTTGGATGCCAATGCCATGGTAACCAGCCCCGTTTGGGTACCTTGCTTGGCGAGATCTTTGTAGGTCTTTTCTCTTGGGCTCTGCCTTATATAGTTAACGTAGAAAGCAGAACACAAAAGAAAAGATTTCACAAAATTAACATCTCCTGTTAACAGTAGGGTAGGGATGCGTTGTCCTCCATGGCATCATCTGCTGCTGACATTCAAGCAGTTCTAATTACTTTAATGACTCCCGCTGCTCCCCTCTGTAGCTGCTGGATGATGCCTGAGGACACTCTTCAGAGGTGGGAGAATAAAGCCAGGGAGCATCCAGAGAGTGAAGCTGCTCTTCTTGCTGGCAAAAAAAATTGTTCCTTTGAAGGTCTGTGGAGTTAACAGGCCAGGCACTTCCCTCTTTGCCAGTCTCTTTTCTCATCCTGCTTTTAGGGAGTGCTTGTACCTCGGAATCGCTTTAGATTCCAAAATCAATACAATCTCTTTGCTGTCTTCTGTTTGTTTCTTTTACTCACATATGTAGATAAATTTTTTTTTCAAGCAGCCCTAATTTGCTTAAGATAATTTTTTTGTGGAGTTCATCTGAAGTTTTCCTTTGAAACTCTGTAAAATGTCTTGGTAAGTTACCAATCTCCATTTTTCATCCCATTTTTATACGGTGAGCTACAAACACCTGAGATTATTTGATCATTGCATCTGGTGGGAGAAGATTGACATGTTTTCTTGGGATCACAGGCTGAGTTCTGACTTTCTCCTTTTTTGTAGTCTTACAGAGTGCTCACTTTCTTGATATGCACTTCCATAATGGACTTGTACATTATTATTGGTGTTCTTTGATACAAAAGAAATTCAATACCTCTGAGGCTATAAATATCATTGATTCACTCCAAATAGAGGAAGATACTGTAATATTTTTCAGATTATTAAGACTTTTCCATTTTCTCTCTGATGGGGAAGAGTTATGAATTTGGTAATCATTGTGCCCTAGGCAACTGAAGTTACGCAGTCAAACCCTCTCTTTAAAGCATAATTATGATTGTTTCCAACATTTAATTCTTTTTCTCTTTCACAATACTATTTTTAATGCCTTGAGTGGGTTTTTTTTTGTTTACTGTTTCAAAGAATTGCTGCTGTGGCTTGTGTTACAACAGAGGAGACTTATAGCAGAATAGAAGATTATATTTCTCCCCTACAAAGCTTTAATGGAATTATTGAGCATTTCAAGATGTTGCAGTAGGAATCCAAGCTTGAAATAAATGTATGGATTTCTTTTTCCCTACTGAATTACTAGGACGAAAAATCTCAGTCTTTTCTGTGTGGAATTCAGTTTCTTGGCCAGCTTGTTTAAAAAAAATACAAAAAATTTGGAGAAAAAAAAAGTTTTCTGCAGATGCTAGCTTGAATCTTATTAAAATAGCTGTCACTCATATAAGTGATGTAAAAATGTATGAAATCTTATAATTCATCCTGGTGTTTATTCATCAGTCACTAATACATACAGAGATACACTTAAGGGAGAAGTTCTGTATATGCATGCACATAAATTTTGTGTAAATTTGTGTTTTGAATGTCAAAATTCCCTCATTTTAAAATCTACTCATGCCTCTAGGAATTGTGTTTGGGAGGGATGACCTGTGGTACACCTGCCTTGGTCCGTGCTGCTCGGGGGGGATGCTGAGGGTCAGGGGCTGCACAGGGGATGTGCTGCTGCCTTTGTAGGCAGGGGTAAAGTTGCTTTGGAATTTTATGGGGACAAAGGTGCAGATAATAAAAAAAGCCCAGTCAGAGTTCATCTCTTCAGCTCAGCTGCTGTTCACCAGTCTTGTATCTGAGTCAGGTAAAATACAAAAGTTCTGCTGTGTTTTATTTCAGCCAGTGCTGGTGGAGCCTGGGCTGCAGGGAGCTCTCAGGACAGAACTGGTGTGGCTGAAATGCTTTCCATCACAGCACATTGCTGCCTGCCCAGCAGTGCCTCCAGAACCAAATCATCCCCTGTCAGGGCAAACTCGGCCCTGGAGAAAACACACCCAGCACTGGTGAGATGTGTGCTGTAAAACCACCAGCCTTGCTTGCTCCGCGGAGTTACAGGAGGTTTTCCTGTGCTGGGAGCGCAGCACAAGTTAAAGCACATTAAATGGTGTGTGGATGTTGATGCTCAGGAGAAAAGCAGCTCTAAAGTAAAACCCAGGGGGTGTCTGTGCTCTCCCATGGGAGTGTTCCCACTGGGATTTAATGTGCTGCGACTCCTGCACGGTGACTGCACACCATTAGTGGATTTGCCTCAACTTTCCCCAGTGTCCTGATGTTGTTGATGTGACTCCTGGTCCTGCTCTTGCTGCTGCCTGCGGAGCGAAAGCCACGGATTTCCATGGGCAGACCTTACTCTGCAGATCCTGCACCGCGTCGCCCTTACGTGTCAGTCATTTAATTAACCTTTCAAATTGTCTCCTCAGTCCCAGTTAGAAAGGGCAAAGTCCCATGGCCTGTTTTAATATTTAAAATGAGAAACCGATGTTCATCACTGACGCTTCATTTCCTGTAGAATGATGTGCCTCAGAGCCCTTTTATCTGCTGGACCTGATGTGCATGATGATGCCTCTGCTACATTAACACACTTTCCAGCAGGACTGCTCCTAGTTTGGGCTGATTAGGTTCAAAGAAGATCATCCAGAATACGATGATGATTCAACATTTATGGATTCTAGCCATTGCAGGATAAATATGTTCTCAGCAGGATATTTGAGGTTAGGGAGGGACAGCGAAAATGCTCTGCTCTGTTGTATTTCTAAAGGGTTTAGTAATGCTCAGTAAAAATGGTATCTTCAGTTTTCTTGGTGCAGACGTTTGTAACAGAGTACCCTGTGCTATAAAGGCAATTAATTGTCTGTCTGATGTGCCTACTGTACATCAAAACCCGCTTTTTAATTATGAGTATGAAGCAGGCTGCAAAAGGATCAATTTTTGATTTCCTAAGATACTTAATGTGTTATGAGTAGGAAAAGAAGCCACAGTCAAATTGAGCATCTTATTCCTGTTTTAAAGTAATTGTCAAAGTTATGAAAATATTTATGTAGAAACCAATGGCTTAGTTGTCTGATTACATAAAAAGAATTGTGAACCTGTAGAAATTAATGGTAGAGAATGAGGTTTTTGCCCCCCTAGGAGATCTAGCAGCTGTAGACATTTTTCCCAATTAATCCAATTGAAAACATGAGACACTGACACATCTCAAAACAGGCGTCTAATTTGGGAGTCTGTTGGGGACTGAAGTTCTTGAGATAGTCCAGAAAGTTTCCTGAGGACTCTGACTCATCGTTCAGAGTCTGCAGCAGTGAAGAGGATTCTTGGGTTCCTGTCTGTGCCTCTCAACTTCACGCCCCACAGAAAGGTGTGAGTGTTCCCCTGTGTGCCCGAGGCCCTGTCCAAGCTTTGTGTCCATATGGGAACAGAAATGGTTAATAAGAGTGTTTGGCTGATGGCTGGAGAGAAACCTTGTTCTAGAGCATGGAAGTGAAATTTGAAAAAAAGAAAGAAAAAAAAGCATATGACAGTGTTTTACCAAACTGAGGGCTATGTGGTAGTGGGATTTTGCATTAAATTTGCAAGTGGTATGCTAAGAATTAATTTGCTGTTAGGTTTGGGGATAGAGCAGCTTCAGAATTATTAATAAACAATGAGGGGGAAAATGTGATTTTTAAGTGTTTTATGAACTAATTTTGAAGAAGGATGAAATACTTTTTCATTTTAATTTTACTGTTTCTGTTGGTATAAATCCATGGACGATTTGCCAGCATAGAATTAGAAGCTGACTGAGTTGGTTTAACCTGAAACAACGTGAGCCAACTGAATAAACTGAAAGTACTGAAAAGTGCTCAGCAACATTCATGGCTATCCAGAAAAGAAAATGTATGTGTTTATCCAATTAAAACTCCAGGAATAAATAAGCACTTTAGACACAATCTAATTATCCAGCTGGAATTTGGCCAGGATTCTAGAAGCTGACAGCCCTTGAGTTAGAGGTGTCAACAGGGAATTGATAGTGAGGGTGAGAAGTTGGGTTCTGCATCCCTCATGTGGGGTGCTGGGCGATTCTCACAGTGCCCACCACACTGAGCTGCTCCTTTATCCCTGCCCTTCATTAGTGTGCCCTGAAAAAGCGTGAAACATAATTAAAATAATCCTGAATTATCATTATTTTAAGTGCCGCTAATGGCACTATTGGAGACAATGAGATGAAATAGTATCTAATTTTTCTCGTTAATATTGTCCTTTTAATTCCTCTTGCATCAAAGGCTTTTTCTGCATAAAATTGCTCTTGAGGAGGATGGGGCTGCATTAAGAGGTATCACAGAGTTTTGGGTTCTTCATCTTCAGGTCTTTAAGGAGGAAAGATTTATTTTATTTTTGAGCTTCTCTGGGGGGAAATCTTTGCAGCAGAAAGTTTTTCTTTTTTTCTTTTTTTAACAAATAACAGCAGATATCTATGCTAATAGTACCGTGTTTGTAAGTGTTTTTTCTCAGGGTAGTTTTTGCAGTTATAGCTGTCTCCCAAAGAGCAGCTGAGTTTCAGAGGGAAAACTGGCAAGATTAATTTTTAATGTGGTAACTTTGGCTAGAGTTTTATCCTCAGCATTGAACACCTATAAACTCAGGGAATGTGTCTCAGTAACTAAATTTCAAAATTTCATTCTTCCCCTCCTCCCAAAATAGGAGGGATCAGTGTAATTCAAAGGATTTTTATTTTTGTACTTTTCTTTTTTCCTCTCCTTGCTGTTTGGTGTGGCTGACATGCACAAGTGTGTGTTTTTTGGGTCCACTTCTGCATTGCAGCACCAACAGCTGCTGATGAGCCTGTGTGCTGTGGTCACCAGACAGTTCAGAGCTGTGGTTTTCATGGCACATCCTTCACGAGCATTTTTATTTGTCAGCTGATGATGGCTCCGAGTTTGAGGTACAAAACCTGATCTGCGTTTTGTTGGCTCCTAAGGTGGCTCCCTGCCTGTTCCACCCTTTGGAGCCCTGTGGCTTGGTCGTCAATACAAACATTTAATTGCTTCCCTTGCTCTTCCTGCTGCTGTGTGATGCTGGTGGGGCTGGGAGGACCCTGAACACATTCCTGTGTGCCCGGAGCCCTGGATTTGAGAGCTGTTTGCTGCAGCATCTGAGGTGCCAGTGAGGCACTGATGAGATGAGATTTCAAACACAGAACTGCTCACGAGGCTCACTTGGCACTCACCTCCCAGAGATGTGCAAGTCCTGGAGTATCTCTGTCTGATATTCTCAAGCCCAGGCTTTTGTGCCTCTGTGTGTAATGACCTGCAGTGGTGGTACAGCAGAGGCTTTATAATGGTTGTCTAGACAGGGTGATGCTTATCCATAGAGATAAGTTCCTTTTTACCAATTAGGGGGAAGGAAAAAGGCTTTATTTTGCTGAAGCAGTACCTAAGAGTAATAAGAGTAATGTCATTCTCTCGCTTGGTTGCTCAACTGTTAAGGTGATGTTGGGGATATTATTGAAGCAGACCAAAGTAAGTACCATGGGAGAATTAGCTAATTCAGCTTAATTAAGCATTTCCTATTTGGGTGGCAGCAGGATTCCACATCTCTTCCAGGAGAAACAACTGAATTAAATTTTTATTAAGGGATTAGTCCATGTCACTACTTACATCCTACAAAATTTTCTGTCACAGCAGAGACTGGTTCTCAGCAGACCCAGTTCCAGAGGCTCTGCCTGGTCTTTCCAGTCTCTTTGTGCTTCCCTTGATCTTGGACAGTGTGCTGTGGAGTCTCCAGTAGTTGCCAGAATACCTGAGTGCCGTCCATTCTGTCCTGCCTCGGGCACGGGCGTTTTGGGAGGTGCTGCAAATCATGGCTGTGACTGAGGGGCAGACACCGCAGGGATGGTGTCAGGGATAATTCAAGGTCCTGACAACAGTCTGTGGGGAGCCAATTTCTGCAGACCC
The DNA here is from genome assembly GCA_013400315.1 of Bombycilla garrulus. NCBI lineage: Eukaryota > Metazoa > Chordata > Aves > Passeriformes > Bombycillidae > Bombycilla > Bombycilla garrulus. The sequence continues at coordinate 842,642 of VXBU01005400.1, forward strand.
TGCTAGTTTCTCCAAACTGGAGCTGGTCATTTCTGGACTAAGGGAGTGGCTGCTTTCTCTCCACTCATCATCTCATTTATTAACAAGCTGCTGCAGTTCTGCACTGTCCTTCCTATCCACAGGAGAGGGGAAACCACTGTGTTCAATGTCAAACATCTGCCCAAACCTGTCCTTCACGAAGGGGATCCCTCCTTCAGTTTCTTCTCTGTGATTAATCCATCCCAGTGCTGTCTGCTTTGGAAGAACCAAGAAAATGAGCCTTTTCTTTTTCTTCTCTTAAGAAAAATTGTTAAATACTTAAATGCAGGCTATTTTTTTATATTCCTGTGAAATGCCTCAGGGCAAGGTTACAGTAATTGTGTGGTTTGCTGCCCTGCTATACAGAGTCCCGTTGTAATTTGGCTCATTTTTGTAGCAACTCTCTGTGGAGAATCAGCTGGAGCAGCTCTTGCAGAGTGTCAGTGTGGTTACAAAGGGGTCTGTTCTGTGTGCATGTTCCTTGGGAGGATGTTTGCCAAGGTGTGGTTCTGAAAACTGCTGTGGGGTTTGTGACTGACAGATTTTTTTCCTCCTTTCTAATTTTTTTTTTAATGGGACATTGAAAAATTATTAGATCTTTAAGCAAAAAGGGAATTTTTTGTAGGTTAGGTAGAACATTGTAGTCTCGTTACTGTGGAGTAGTTTATTTTTCTCTGGAGGAGTACACAGTGAATGGCACTGATTCCCTGTGATGCTGCAGTTTTTCACTCAGCCCTCCTATCCACATTTCTCTTATTAACAGCTAATTCTGGTCAACCTGACCCATTTCTGACCAGAAGTCTTTATCTGATTCAGGGACAAAGTAATCAGGCGTTACGTATAAAATGTCAGTTCTTAGCAGAGTACTGGAGTTCCCCTGAGCTCATTTTTTATCTTACTCTGAAGACAGAAGTGCATTGCTGCTGGAATGGGGCCCCTTTTAGACTCTCATGTGTTTTGGTACAGGTTGTCCTCTGGGGACTGAAAAGATCTTTCAGAACAGACAAAAATCCCGAGTGGTTATTTTTTGTAATGATTGCTGAGCCTTTACTGTTACCAAAGACGAGTTTAAGGAGTTAGAACAAGATTGGTTTAAAATCTATTTGTTTTCCCTCAAGTCACTGCAGGTTCAGGGAATGGGTTGGTTTGTGCTTTGTTTCCCGGCGGGAACACGTTTTCAATATTATCCAGCCCTCTCTGTACATCCTCATTGTTTGGATTGTGCTCCACAGCGTTTCAGACGTGAGAGCAGTTAATGTGGATCGTTCCTCTTGACCCTGACCACATTTATCCCCAACAATTCATTTCATTCCAGTGGATGATTCCCTTTTGGCTGAGAACGAGGTGCCTGGAAGCTTTGCTTTCCCCCAGTGCTTTTATGACCTATTTCAGGTGCCAGAACCCCTTTCTAGCCATGTCACACTGTTCTGTCCTTCCTGCCTGTGCTGGGTGCTTTAATAGAGGGACAGCTTGAAAAATGTGGGGTACAATCCAAAATTTTAGATCTTTCTCCAGTCAGTAGGGGTTAGTTTCCTTGTATTCAGCTCTCCTGACCTATTTCACCCCAGCAGCCAGGAGCAGTCCAACTTTTTTGACGTGCATCACCCAATTCCATGCAGTTTTTAGAACACAGAGATGGTGCATTTCAAGATGTACCAGCAGCAACATTGCCTAGAAGCTCCCTCTTAGCAAAAATAAAAAATTCTGTGAACATTGGGGTGCATTAAAAATTTAAAATGCAACTAGTGTTTTCCATATTGTAGGCACATAAAGGTGTAATAGGAGCTTTTGCTTGGGGATTGTGTCTTTGATACACATGTGTGTGTGTGTGTCTCGACTCCGAAAGCTTTCCAGTCTGTGCCTGTTAAACTTGGCCGAGCTGCTTTAGAAATCCACCCCACACTGTGATAGCTCCAGCATCTCCAGGGTAATCTGGGATGCTGCATACAAATCCTTCAGTCTGACAGGCTCGAGCTGGACCAGGCATATCTGTGAGAGGTGTTCAGCACCATTTGTACTGCCACTGGACCGGAAACTCAGCTCAGATGTTTATTGCTGGCGTCTCCAGCCTGAGTCCGCTGTGTTCCACACAGCTTCTTCTCCTGATGGGGTTTTTCTCAATAAAACTTCACGCCCAGCAGCTTCCCTGCTGTCCGAGGATGTGTTTGTTTCCTCGCCTCTGAGCCTGTGGTCAAGCTCTGTTGAAGAAGAAAAAGTTTGACTGTGGGCTTGAGTTCTTTTGCATAAAACTGTAAAGGCTCAAAAGAATATTTATCGAGAATTTTTTCTACAAAACGTAACAGTTTTTGGCACTTGCTTTTGGCTCTGCTGCACTTTCAGCTTTACTTTGGTATCTTGTCTCACTTCTGACAGCCTGGGTTACCTTGGCAGGGAGCTGAGGCTGTGCTGGCCAGGCTGGCCTTCCTTCAGGGTTTAATTTATAGAATCTCAGAATCCTGGGATGGTTTGGGTTGGAAAGGACCTTAAAAAACATCAAGTCCCAACCCACTCCCTGCCATTCAGAGAGATCAAGTCCACTCTGCCTCTTGTGTTGCTGCAGCTGTTGTACTGCAGTGTGCTAGGGAGGCACAGATGTCAGAGCTGATGCTCTGAGGAAATTCCAGGAGCAATGGGGTCCGTGAAAACTGGACCTGGGTGCCCCGAGCCCCGTCCATCCTGGCTGGGCAGAGCCTGCTCTGCAGTGCAGGGTGCTCGGGGGATGCCCAGGGCTGGGAGAAGCTCAGGCTGGCCAAGATCAATCCAGGCTCCACAGTGAGAGGGGTTTGCTCTGGTGACAGGAGCAGCACAAACTGCTGGGTGCAGACACGGGAGGAGGGAACGGCCAAAGCCAACCAAAGCGTTATAATGAATTAAACATAGAACCATTCTCTGGATTTTCAAGTTGTCAGCCGATTCTGATCTCTATGTACGCGTTTCCCAGCTCTGCAGAGTGTGAGGATGTTCCTGAGGGACCCCAGGGCTGCTCCTAATGAATTACAGGCCTGCCATGCCTCCGAATTAGTTTAATTTGTTTTTCTTTTATAAAGTGAATTTCCTTTGGTTTTATACAGTGGGTGGAATCAAATTTTTTTTTGAGCACCCAGAGCATTATTTTATAAATTCTCTAAGAGGATTGGAGTATCAAAGCTCTGGATAAGTCTTGCATTTGAATTTTTGTGACTTCTTCGCAAACGGATCATTATTCATTTTCACCTTTACGAGTGCTGCTTTCTGTATGAAATGCAGAATAACCAGCTGCTAAGTGAGTTTCAAATGGAGCTTTTCATTTTCTTCTGAGAAAATAACACGAGCTGTGGTGGTAATAGATCATCTGTATAGGAGGCAAATCTATTTTTTATGAGCGTGATATTTTGATGGCAAGTGCCAAAATCATATAAAAATAAGAATACATATTGCAGATAATTAGTTCTGAGGGTTTGGGGTTTATTTTATTTTATTGTACTAAACTCTAGCTTTTACACGAGCAGAGATGAAGAGCTGCTCGCTGTACATTGGCTACTGGAGTTTCAGCCAAATGGGTACAAGCTGTGTGTGAAAGTTCACAGGGTTTAGAGGGATGGTAGATGTAGAACAGAGAAAATCTGAGATGGGTTTGAAAGCAGATCTCCCAACTCCAGCTGCCTTCAGTCTCAGGGTGGGTTGTGACCCATCTCTCGTAGCTGGAATGAGAACAGACTTTTGCCAGTGCTCATCCCAGCCGCAAACTCAGCTCTTGCTCCCCTCTCCTGGAGGCACACAGGGGATCCAGCAGTTCCTGAGAGTGCAGAAAAGCAGTGAGGGTGTCCCAGGCAGAGGGGTCTGTCTGGGCTGTTGTCACTGCCCTGAGTGCAGAGCTGTCATGTTCAGAGAAAAAAAAAAAGGCTGAAATAACACTTGTTACAGCCACTGCAAAATGTTAAAAGTTGCTTGGATGCAACACAGAGAAAAACAATCTAGAGGATGCTATTTCACGCATGTGCCCCTCTCTAATTTGTTCATTGTAGTGTGTTTTATTTGCCAAATAATGAAAAATATTATTGCAGGAGCTGAAAATGAAAATTAAATTTCTGGTAGGATATACTGGAGTAATGAAGAAAAAGAGAATGTAAAAAGGATTCTTCCATGATAATTAAGAATTATAAAGTCATTACTTAAACTTGCTTTCTGAATTACAGAGAGAATTAAACTGCTTGTTTCAGAGCAGAATCCTTGTAGCATTCCTTCATTAAAATTCTACATTGTCAAAACGGATAAAAATGCATATACAATGACTAATTTTGTTCCAGCCTTGCCTCTGCTTTGGGCCTTATCTCTCTTCACAACAAAGCTCACCTTGAAGGGAGTAAAGTAATGATATATATTTGCTGAGCTGGAAAGAGAAAGAAAGAAGCATCTACTTTTTGCAATCTGTGTTCTTTCCCCTCCAGATACTGAGGAGGAAAAGACCTGTGGGGTACTAAAGCTCTCATGTACCATAAAGTGGTATTATAATGAAAAGTATTACTTTTTATGGCATCCCTACAGTATTAAGGAAAGGCATTTTTCTATAAATGTTAATCTTTAATCTTTATAAATTGCACTCTGCAAGACTAGAAGGTCTGTAAAGCATTTGTCCCGAAGGCTTAGAAGGATCAAAATAGCACTGCAGACTTTCTACTTTCCTTTTTTTTTCCCCCAAAACTTGTAACTATTACCTTGTTTGGAGGAGGAATGGGTGAGAATGATGTAAGCCATTAGACTCTCCTTCCAGGTAGCCCTTAAGCAGGTGTTCAACTTTCTGTACCTGCATAAGTCAGTTGAGTCACTGGGACTTCAGTCTGTGCTAAAACCCTGTCTGGAATTGGAGGATCAAGGACTGAAAGCCCCACAGTCCCTGATCCCCAGATTCCTGCCAGCTCCCACCACAAGGCGCTTGGGGGTGTGAAATGTCCTTTCTGACTGCAGTTACAGAGAAGCTCTTTAAAGCCCAGAGTGGAAATGAACAGGTTCGGCAGATAATTCAACCTGGTTTATGAATTTCCTGCCTACAAGTTTCTTCCCCTTTCTTCTTCCCAGTGAATGTTGTTGTTTTATGCTCTGCCACGTTGCACTCAGCCTTTGCTCCACGTGTTGTTTCTGAGGGGGTTGATCTTCATTGCTGAGATGAGGCTTCTGGAGGTGGAACTGGTGTTTTAAAATGATTGGCTTGGGTTGCACCCTGAATCTGAACCTTAAATATTTAAGTTTTACTTTGATATCCGTTTGCCTCGTGTGTGTGGATTTGTACGAGTCTGGGCTTGGGGCTTGTTTTACCAGCTGGTGAGCAAGGGGTTGATTAAACCTAAATTGAGAGTATTAACAAATCCCTGCTGAAAGTTGTGATAAGCATCAGCAATTTCCAGTTTTGTTGAACTTTTTAAAATTGGTTAGCCATTCTGAAAAATACACATTAATGGTATATTAATACTTGATATCTGTTTATCAATGAAACCTTGCTATTATAAAGTATTTATGAGATGTAATTTTACTCTATAATGAAAGTTTGTCCAGTGGAATCTCATAATTTAAAAAGCAAAACTTTTCCAGAAGTTTTAGGCTCTGACTAATGTGTCCTTAAATACCTTTTTTTTTTGTTCTTTTCCTCTAGGTAAGTGTCTCCATTCTGAAACTGCAGGAAAATTCTCTGAATTTGAGAAAGCTGGATGCCTGCCGAGCAAGTAAAGTTCCTATGCTTCAGTTTTTGGTAAAGTCTGTCACAGATTTTTGGTCCTTTCTGAATTTTTAAGGACATTTTTACCTCTGAATTTTGTCATGTTTAATGGGTGTTGCAGGTTCTTGAAGGGGAGGCAGGCTTGTGTGCAAAACATTTTTAATTAAGATTCGAGTTTGAGGCCGGCTAAGGGTAAAGACTGAATGGAGTAAAATCAAGAATATCACCTTTTAAATTTTTTTTTTCCTCTGTTATTGGCTAAAGTCCCATTAATCTAAGTTGCCTGTGAGTGTGCAGGCAGGCTGAGACAGTCTGGTGCTTGCTCATTGCAACCCATCTTGATGGTACTACAGAAATATTACTGTGTAAATATCTGTGATTTTAGCCACAGAGGGAGAATTAAGAGCTATCATACAATTTTTCTTGGACACAATTTGATTTTTAAAGAACTTTTTTTTTGTTTTGGTAGCGGAAGAGATTGGTTCACCTGGAATTCAACCCTCCCAAAAATCAGCCAGCCAGACAGGGTCTGGGTTAGCAAGTGGAGAAAAGTATCCTGGTGCAATGCTATTAGATTGTCCTTTTTTTTTTTACTTTTTTTTTAAGTGGGAATTGCTCCAAATCTAGGAAATCAGTGAATGTTTTTACTGCATCCAGGTCTCAAAGCCTTAAAGAGCTGGTGCTCTGCTTTCACTCCAGATCTCTCAGGTTTCAGAACAAATCCAGTTGCACTGTGTTGTTTTCTGACTTAATCTGAGGGGCTCAGCTTACATCTTGTTTCAAGATGGAAATGATGAGGATGTGTACGTGTGGGAGAAGGAAAAAGGTTTTTGTTCTGGCGTTTTACGAGAGGTTAAGAGGTAAATGCACCGTTCGATGTGGATGTAAATTGTAATTGTGGCTTTACGGTGTCTGTATTAGAATATTGACCTGAATTGATACTACAAATATAATTACATTGATTCTTTCCTGATGGCTATAAACAGTGACATTTCCCTTGATCTCTGAACAGAGTTCGTTATAAAACACATGCTCCACTTTTGTATTCACACATTGCATTCTCATCACTTTTGTCTCCTGCTCCCCAAGGGCTTGATTTAGAAGAAGTGTCTGGTTTAATGGAAAAAATGATGAAACAACACAGACAGCAGTTTGGTGCATTTCTAATGTAGAAGAAGGTGTTTCTTTTTGATTACGTTCCTCAGACTTCATTGCTTATATTTGAATATTTTGCTTAAGAAAAATATGATGCCAGGCTATTTTCACTTTTTAAATTATTTTAAACCGTGTATCTGCCTTCATTGATCTCAGAAATTACTATTACTGAAGTAGGAGCTATTGCTCTGATCTGATTTAACAAATTGTGCTCCAAACTTCCCATCAGGTTACCAGACTGGAGAGAGCTCTTATTTGAAAGGACGGAAATGAGATACAGAACCTCAGATGCTGCAGTTTTTACTAGTGGCAAATATAGATGTCATAAAAATGAGGTGTAAACATTAGGAAAATGTGGTTGGTATTACTGCTTCTAATGTAGCCTGGTGGCTTCGTGTCACAAATTGTGCAGAGAACCCCTCCAACTTCTGCCTCATTTTCATTCAAGTAGATAGCAAGAAAAAAGTGTTCGTGGATAAGCATTTAAAAAATGGAGATTTGATTCAAAAATACTCTTCTTTTAAAGTGGCTTCTTTTGGCTCTTCTTATTCTGTGCTGCCAAGTTTTGCTTGTATCTGTGGGAACAGTTCCTGAGCTCTCTCTTAGCATTCTCAGAATCGTCGTCCCGAGGATATTGTGAAATGAGACCAAGTAATTGTAACTGAGATTGCTCAATGTGCTGTCAGTGCTAAGATTATAAGTGTGATTGTTCTGGCAGTCTGCTGTGATCAAGCCTCCATGTTGTTTATCCTTATTTAGAGAGGAGTTTTTCTGGAATGTTATTTTGGTAGGCTACAAAAGGAATGATTATAATGTCTTGTTTAAGGAGACAAATGCTTCTGACTGCTTAAACACAGAACAGTTTTGTTCATCACTCCTGATGCAGTAAGTCAAGAGAGTTTTCAGTCTGAACAAGAAAAATACCTGTACTGGCATCATATTAAAATATTTTTAGCATCTTCCCTTTGCAAGAGGTGCCTGTTGACACACAGGAAGCAGAGCCAGTCAAGATGGTGTTTGGTGTGTGTGTGTAATACATAAAGAAGTAAAAAATAAGGAAAGGTGTTTTTTTTCCTTCTGACAAAAACTGGAATAACATTTTGCAGTGTCTCTCATTAGGAGATAGCAGAGTAAAGCAGAGCTGTCTTGATTATAATAACCATCTTTCAGATAATGCAGCAGTACATCAGCACTTCACACTGGTTTTGTAATTTGATTTGTTTTATTCTCAATTTCTAGCAGAAGCGAAATAAAGGTGGCTGATGCTTTTGACCACAACAAAGAAATTCCACCCAATCTTTGCTGCTTAGAAAGTGTCGGGTAGTTTTGGGGCAGATGGTGTTGGTAAGGGACAGGGTCAGGGAAACGAGAGCCCTGGAAGATGGGGAGCATTTAGGGACAGGTTTCAGCAAGCTGGCTGGTACATTGTGCTGGAGTTGATTTGTTTTTTTCTCTTCCTGTGCATTATTCCAGAGCAGCACCTTGTTCTGTCTGGGCACAGGCACTCTCTGAAGTCGTTCACTGAAGCTCACCCAGGGCACAGATCCTGCTCTTGTCACCCTGGCTGTTCTGTAAGTGCTTGAGCAGCACTTGAGGATTTCTGAGGGTACTTGCAGCACTGTTCAGAGCAGTGATTGTCCCTTCCTTGGACATTGGGGAATGTTCCCCATCCATGGCAGTGCCTGTGTTTGTGTGGGTCCCTCCTGGGGATGGTGCCCATGGCTGGAGGCACTTGCTGTGGTTCAGCTGCATCCATCCTGTCACCCCTCCCTGGGAATGCTGTGCATTTCTCAGTAGAAAAATCCACACACAGCATGTCCCAGCCCCTAGAAGCAGTTCTGAGTCTCTTCAGACTGAAGTGGCCCATTTTTGTAGCTCCTGAGGTGCCGTCTTGAAGCGTCACATGGGGAGCGTGAGGGCAGGTGGCAGCTGGTGTAGCACAGAAGGTCTTGTAACTGCATTTGTGGTTTAAGAGTGGCATAAATCAGCCAAAGCTAAAGCTCTTCAGTGCTGGCTGAACCTCAGAGGAGGCGGGAAGTGTGGTGAAATTCATTTGGTCCCTCACCTTGAGAGAAAGAGAAAACCATGTGTGGCGGGCGTAGTGCACGTTGATTTGTATCGGCCTGGGCAGAGAGCTTGGGGTGGACAGGCGGCTGTGCTTAATTAAACACATTACTTTTGTCCTCAAAGACTTTGCAGGCACCACCTTGCCTTGGTCTTGACCCTGCGTTTGCCCTGGTTTTGCTCCTTTAAAGCACCGGCTGTGGGAATTAGCACTAAGGAAGTGAAAGCAGCTGGACAGTAAAGAGTATCTATGTATTCAGTTATAACCCCAAATTAGGTGGGAAGAACTCGGCATATTTCAGTATAAATCCCTTAAATCAGGGGGGAAATGCAGTCTCAGTTTCAGATAGAGGACTGGCTGGGTTACAGCAGCATTTTCTGCACTGCTGCTTTAAATACCTGGGGCAGTTATCATTGGGGGTTTAATATTGCCTATGATATTACTTCACTGTGATTAGCTCGGTGATATATTCCATATATATATAACCTCTGGGCTATTTCTTTGAAATATATTTCCATTTTACAAGTATATTACTGTGACCATACTAAGAGGAAAATTACCAAGTTCAGAAGTCATTGCTGCTGAGTATCTTTAATGGCACATATAAAACTGTGCTGCCACAGTTTGCAAAATGTGCTTTAAACATGCACCTCTCCCTAATTGAACAGACACTGTTGTTTTTCATGTCATGTAAAAATATTGCCCTTACACTTATGTCAATTCAAAGGGGCTCTTGTATAGGTGGTATTTTGAATTAGCTGATCAGAAAGCACCAGGAGCATGCCTGGATGTTTAAAGCCTTGCATCTGTATAAATCATGTGTCAAATACACTTTCCAGTGGCACTGGTGTGGGCGAGGTTAGAATTGATTTATCTGGTGGAAGTATTCAGCCCTTTCAGCATTCCCAGAGTGTGTTTCTCAGCAAGTTGTTGCACACAGAAGTACCTGCATTAAAGGATATTAGAAGGGCAGCTAAACAGAGCACACAAACCTTAAGAAATCCTTAGACTGAGATTGTCTGTGCAACCTTTATTTGCATCTTAGGTGCATCTGCATTACAATGAAGCCTTTATAGGGTCTTGTGCTATTTCTGCACAGGACCCTGGCCTCAGTGCACAGAAAGTAGGATGCTCAGTTAATGAGAGGCTATTCAATATTTTGTTTTCCTTTCATTAATCAATGTGTCCCCTATGCCTTATTTCTGCTTGTAATTCAAACCATGTTCTGGAGACAGAATTATTAATTTCCTTTTGGGCTCCTCTGTAGTGCTCATCATTTTGACTGTCCTCATCATCCATTTGACTGGATCATAAGTGCCTGGGAGTTTCTTTTTTTTGAATTAAAACTCCTTCTGAGGTAAGGGAGTTCCAGGTTTCCCCCAGCTTGTAGGATTGAATTGACCAACAAGAGATTAAGGTCAAAACTAGCCATTAATTTCAGGTGTCCAATCTGAGATGGCTTGGACCTGTTTTTTTCAGCTTACTTAGCAATGTACAGCACTTTACACAACCAGATTGCAGCTCCCACTGAGTCCATTTGCAGCTGTGAATATTTAGCCCCTGCACTTAAGATAATGAAATCACAGACAGGAGTGGAAAGATTGCCTTCCTCTGTCCAGGCTGGCACTGATGAAGGTGAGGAAGGACTCTGTTCTTAATTAGGTGTGGCATGGACACCATTTGATTGCACTCTGGGATCTTTAACCATCAATCCTCACTGCCTGTTCCACCCTTCTCACCTCTGTGAACATCCCTTCCCTTCTCCAGCCTCTGCCCTTCTTGGCAGTCTTGTTCCTCTCACCTCCAGCTCCCCTTCAGCCATTCCTTACCCGAATTCCTGCCTTGCCCTGGCCCGTTCCTCCTTCCATGGCAGGGATCTGTGTTTCCCCCTGTTCTGTATGGAACACAGTGAAATACAGATTTGCTGTTGTTTTGGGATTCACCATCCCAGTTTTCAGATGACTGGAGCAAGGGCATCTCTGCTGTTCAAAGCCCCCTCTGTTAAATTCCCAGCTGTTGCTCAAAACTGTGCAGATGCCACATCTTTTCAAATAAAAGGTTGCCAGATTGTTCTAATGCATACAAATATTTTACTCACCCTGATCTTGAACCCAGCTGATCTTGAACCTCCTTCAGCTAGAGCTTTCAGCCTGGGGCAGGCACATATCTTGGCCAAGCCAGATACTGCTTTGGTTAAAAACAGCTGAGAAATCAGATTTTACTAAAGAAACATTTAATTCTAGTCAAGTTGGAACACATCTGAAAGGTACCACATGCATGAGACATGAAGATTTGCATGACAAGAACATTTCTTTTAATTATTTATATTGCACAAAAAAGGTACTCTGATAACCTGATGTTAAGGGTGACAGCAGAGAGTACACATTTAGTTTGTAGGGAAATTAAATATGATCATTGCCTTTTTTTTCTTGTGTCTATCAAAGAGGCTGTGATGTTTGCTGTCAGAATGACAATGTTGGTTGGGTTTCTCAAGGATTCTGGCTGATGAAGAGTTGTGTCTCCACCTTGAAATACACCCTGGCATAAAATGCCAGTTTCCATTTCCCTTCCTAATGGGAAACATTCCTGTTTTCTCAATCCTGTCTTTCTTTTATAAAGTAAGAGAGGCAGTCACACCTGTAGTAGATTAGAATTGATCATACACAATTCCCGCTCTACTGTGAGCCCTTGTGGCATCGTTATTTCATGAACTGCCACGTTCTCTGAGCTGCATTATTACTACTTTTTAGGAACACCTGTAACATCCATTTTTCTTTCATGTCTGACAATGCAACACTATGAAGGATGTGAAAGGTAAACGAGGCAGCAACCTTTGTGAAAAAGTAATTTTGTTAATTGGTGATTGCTGCAGTTCTCTGTTTTGCCACAGAAAAGCTGTATGTTTTTATCCTGAAAATGGGTTGAAACAGAATGGATTCTTGAAGTTTAGCAGTGGAATCCTTTTTGACTACTTACTAAATATATATGAATATCCTAATATAACATATTGTATACTAATTTAAATGTATATATAGCAATATATGTATAAAATCGGCATCTTAAATAAGAAAAATAAAAGGCAAGGCCCTTTCACTGAGTGTCTGTAGTGTTTTGCATCTCTCTGCATAGTGAATGTGAGGGTTTTTTCCCCTTTTCACTGAGTTCTAGAGAGGAACTCTTGAAGCTGTTTCATAAATGAGAGATGAAATGAGGACATGCAGTATTTCCATGTTCTCAGAATATCTTCTGTGACTGTGGCTATTCCATGCTACTTGGGGACCTGTTCCAGTTTTAACAGTTTCCACAAGTACAAGGGGCAGAAGGTATTAAAAAGAATTACAGACTTTTGCAAAGATTGACAAAATAAAGCTGAAGGGATTTTCTCTTTCCTTGAAGACTCGGTTGGGTAATAATACCTCTGTGTGGTGTTCAGAGGTAACATTCATTTTAATCAAGTAGGGATAAGTAAACTTCTCCCTTTCTGTCTGTGATACCAGCAGACCTGAGAAGTGGCAGAAAGACATTTCTCTTGTGTTTAGGGAAGAGGCTTTGCTGGTCCCTGCACGTGCTTGGGGTGGTGGGAGTGCTCTGGAGGTGCAGCCTTGGGACTGAGAGCAAGAAGTTGTGGGATGAGAAAAGGATGGATGAGAACCTGTTCTGGTGGTGTTTTCAGGAAAGGAGGAAATGAGGCAGAAACCTCACAGGTACAGAACCCCACATCTCTGTTTATGTGCTGCCTGACCAGCCAGGGTCATGCTGGTGTCTGTGGGGGGCTGTGTGCTGAGAAAACCTGGGGTTTTTTTTTCAAAATTTGTCTTCAGGAAGACTTTGTTGAGTTTCTGGTCTGTAAATCAAGAGGAGACAGACTGGAGGTTACTGTAAAAGTACTGTATTTCCTTTTTTGTAGTGAGCTGTATCTACAGAAGGTCTGAAGAAGGAAAGAATTCCATTTTCAATGCCATGATGGTCCATTATCATCATTGCATAAAGTTCAATACCAAATGCACTGGTAAAGCAGCACCAACTGAGCATTCAGTTCATCTAAGCTGAGAGTGTGTATTAAATCTAGAGTTAACTTTCAAATATTGCCCTTTAAATTATTGTTAGCAGATGAATGTGTTCATAAATATAATAAAAATACAAGAAATACCCAGTGAAAGATGCTGGAGAATGGCAGTCTCCCAGTGAGGCATCAAGTTGGATGGAAAACTTCAACTTCACTTAAAGGTCTGATTGTGCAAGGATGCCAAAGTTCTGTGAATGTTTTTTATTAGCCCTCTGAAGTGGGTGAATTCACCCATGGTGATGAATTTCTGTTTGGAATGAAATTCAAGCAACTTCTGCATAGCAGCCTATATAGTTCATCTCCCCTGTACTCACTGGGTTAATTGAGGTGGATCTCACCTGGAAAAAGAAGTCTTGAGAAGGCTCCCCGTGCCAGTGTTCTTAACAGCATTCACAAAGACAGAATCTATCACCTAAGGACATTGATACTACAATAAATTGGAAGGAACTATTTCCACATCTCTCATGTATATTGTATATAATGAGTCTCTGGGATGTCTCCACGCTGCTGATAAGCAGCCTGCAGCAAAGTAGATACAGCTCCTTTTATCTTGATTTCAGACTGCAGCGCTTGACTTCTGGGACTTGGGAACTTAGCAGCAAACCAAATAACGCCCTTCACAGGCACTGACTTTCCTGGGCTTCATCCTCAGTCCAAAGTCAGATGATCCCAGACTGTTTCCATGCTCAGAGTTTTGCAAGGACACTCGTTATTGGTGGTGGAGACTTCTACGTGGCTGAATCAGTTCTTTGGACTTCCAGCTTTAGGTGCTCCTGCCTCGCTGCAGGTTCTGCTCTGAAATTATTCTGACCATTCACCATTGGGCTTCAAGTGGCCTCATTTTCCTCTCATTTTCTTGGTGTCATTCCTGAAACCTCCCACCACACTGCTGTGGCCACTTTGGTCATGTCTGTGTTTGTGCAGGAGCACTGTGGGACTCCCTGGTTGGGGCTGATTTTGGTGCACTGGATGTCAGGATTAGGGCTGTAAAAATTAGATTGTCAGTCCAATTTGACAGAGCTTGGGCCAGGCAGTCCAGTTCCAATTTCTGTAATAGGCTTCATTTGGGACAGAGCAGAGAGGAATGAGAGGTTTAATACCAGGGCTCACCAAAATGTGCACTACTCTGCTGTATTACTTACATTATGACCCAGTTCTGCTATTGTGAGCCTTATAAAAGATAAAATAGGTCATCAGATGGAGATAAATCAATGAAAGTGAAATTGAATGTGTTCATAATAATTTTAAGATTTTTATATGGGCAAAAGATTAATTAAATAGACAAAAGTAATTTTCAAAGAGCCTTTTTAATACTAAGTCTCAGATAAAAGGGCAAGTGGAGAAATACTCTACAAAGCTTGTAAGGGTGGCCTAAAAGTGCTTGTTTGTAGTTGCTCAGATGAACAGGAGAACAAGTGCAAAAGGTCAGGGGACTGCTGGGATCTGTGTTCTTGGCTTTGCTCTCAGTTTGGCCCCAAAATATTTGACTTCTCCTTGGCCCTGCTCAACCCAGGTGAGCAGGAGAGCGCCTTCTCTCTGCAGCCGCTTGGGGCTTGTGTGCTTGGTGTCCCAACAGCATTGGGCTGATTGCGAGGGCAAGTTTAGCATGAAGGAGGAGAGTACTGTGGGACAAAAAATGTGTTGGTGATTCTCAGAACTCCACCCTGTGCATCATCCTCCTTCTCAGAACAATTTTCCATCTACTGTTCGTAAAGTCATTTTGCACATTTGTTTGTTAAAGTCCCCAGTGGGCCCAAGGACTGCTCATCCTCAGCTTGGACGTCCTGCCTTGGAATCCAGCAGCTCTGCTGCTGTTCTAAAAGGTAAACAGACACTTAATCTCCAACAGTTCTCCGTGATGTGATGACACGAAATAGAAAATATTGTGTACATAACCAGAAACATGAAATTGAGGATTTTCTGATTGCTTAAAATGGTGCTTCTTTCTGGAGGGAGGAAAGGCAAGGTGAGTGGTGTTAAAAAACTGCTTTACAAGCGTTGATTTAAAATTTAAATTAATTCACCTCAGCCATGATTGCATCAATTTGCTTTTTCCTTTCTGCATGCATTTGAGCAGTCAACTTTCACTGCTGAAATTCAAAGCCAGGCTGCATTTGTCACAGTGTGAAATCAACTGCATAGGCTGTGGAAGAAGAGAGAAAGCATAACTAATTGAATTTAGACGTTTCACAAAATCGAGGCGGGGGTGGGAAGTGGTTCTTCCCTCGGTGCTCAGGCCCCACTCCTGTAGTAAACACCCGGGGAAGTCAGTGGGTGCTGTGGGAGCTGCTGTCACAGCACTGTTCTGGTGGGTTGCTAAAAATCCAGCAGCTCCCATTCTCAGCAGTGTTGGTTCTCTGCACTCCCTGAGCCTCAGATCTTTGGTTGGTTGTTTCCATCTTAGCTTCAAACACTGTGCTTGTGTTGTGGTACTGAGTGAAAAATCTCAATTCCAGGGAATGGGGAGAGCTGTTTCCTGCATGGCACGAACAAGAATGTGATGCATTCAGCTGTGTATGTTGTGTGTGTAAATAAGGCTGAAGTAATAATGAGTTTTCAGGAACAATAAGCTAAACACCCTTCACTCCAAGCTGCCACATTTATGGTGCCTGCTGTTGTTGTTAGACATTAAGCTGTTTGTCCCCAGTTAGCATTTATATTATACAGCATCTTACTGTTTCCTACAGCTTTGTGACTTCTGCTAATAAAAGAATTCTGACATGGTGCTGGCTATGATGAAAGAGGTCAAACTGTTGATAGTGTCTAAACAGAAGGCCCCTTACGTGGCTTTGTGTTTTTGTTGTAGACACACTGTTAGGGCACAGCTTCTGCTGCAGCAGTGTGGCACTTTGCAAACCCAAACTTGTACCAGTATGTAGAAGCTGTAGCTCTGGAATCTGGTCAGCAATACTCCTAAAAAGCAGTTCCTGGATTTGGGAACTGGTTTTGGTGTCAGCCCTCTTCCCCTTCCCCGCAGGTATGTGCAAGGTCATGAAGAAGTGCAGGAAGTAGAATTTACTTCTCTCAGGAATGTTGAGAAGTGAGTTCAGGCAGAAGGCAAGGATATACTTTATAGTCACAAGATGTTGTAAGGGAAAGTGCTGCTCTGTCACCTGCTGTTGCAGTCACAAAAGTTTAATTTGATCTTTTTTAATATCATACCCAGGTGTGTCTGCCTTGCAATGAAGTGGTTAGCATAAATCTGCCATGTGCATTGGTATTTCATTTTTATTGGCTTTTATTTAACTTGGTAAAAGGTAATCTGTTTTTATCAATTGAATCGCTCTCCTTCCTCCTTCTGGCAGGGGCAAAGCTTCCCTTGGAAATTATATTTAAAGGGGGAAACAAAAATCAAACAAACAAAAACCCAAAACACTGATGGGATTGAAAGCCAGGAGCTTTCTGTGTTTCCCCCCTTGTCCTTGCTGCTGCCTGTAGCAGCTCTCTGGGTGCCTGCTGCTGCTGTGGCTGCTCCTGTCTCCCCAGGCAGCAGACAGGTAATCCCCAGCCTGCCAGGTGCTGACCTTTGGGCTTCCCCCAGCTGGGAGGATGCTCTGGCCGTCCCCCACAGTCCCCCCGAGCTCCAGGTGGTTGGATGGAGGAGCCTTTGATCCTGTTTGTTGTATCAGAGTCTTTCCTTGAGCCTTGCTGAGTACTGCACATGAATTCCTGGCCCAGGTAGCTGGTGATAAATTTAAGAAGAAATGTCATTTAGAGGGAACTGGCTTTTGGATGATAATCTTTGGGCTTGTCCAGCGCCTTAGCTGAGCTATTATGAACCCTTCAGGAGTGACTGCTACAGCTGATTGATTTTTTTCAGTGCAGCTGAGACTTGTGAAAGGGAGTGAGGAAGATTTGAATTCCAGCAGTGGTTTATTGTGCAGAGGGGAGTAAATATTGATACAGAATGCTTATTTACTGAGCAGGGTTAGTGTCAGCAAAATTAAGGTGTGTACTTTGCTCTTCATTGTAAAGAAGAAATAAAGGAATTGATGGAGTTCAGAGTGATGGATGTGGCAGTGTAATTCAGCCCTTTCCTGGGTTTCTTTTCTTCCCCTCTCTTGAGAGGTGTGACTGGGCAGGGATTGGAAGAGATCTCCCTAAAACCTGCTGGTTTGTTTTTTTCCTTGTGGGCCGAATGCCAAGTAGTACCAAGTCAATTCTGTTTCTAGGATGTGCAGCCTCAGGGATGTGGATGTAATAATCCTTCTGCATCCCTCCTTCACTGCCAGGAGCTTGGGGGGCTTCACAGGGGGAAAAACTGGGAGGGATCAAAGTGCATCAAAGTCCACTGACCTGTCTGAAATGCTGCCCTGCCTTGGATTTGGTGCTGATGTGGCATTTTTACCCCAGTCTGGGTCACAGGGAGGGAAATGGGGCAGAGCTGGAGCAGAGCCCCGGCCCCTCCAGCCCTGTGCCCTGGTGCTGGGAGCACATCCCTGCTGGCAGTGGGGTCTGCACGCATCCCACAAACCCAGAAACTGCTGCCCTGCTGCACAGGGGCAAAATAAAGACCAGGAATGTGCAACTTCCCTCCCACCCAGCCCGCAGTTACTGCTGGATCAATGCTGTGTATTCGTAGGACTGTGCTACAAGGAGAGTTTCAGCAGCATTGCAGTGTAGGCACTTCCACTGGGAATTAGCACAGTCATAAATGTAGGAGAGCTTTAAAAAGGAGTAGCAGGGGAAAAGTATTGTATATCTGTTAATTATAAACCATAGATTGTACTCGCAGCAGCGGTGTTGGGAATGAATAGCTTATATTGTCCTATTTCCAGCAGCACTTTAGACTATGAAAACTGATTTTATTTTAAATGGTTATTTTATTTTCTGCACTGCTCCGCTCAGTTTGATCAGGGAAGGTTCACCAGCTAGTAATCATGTATGAAACAAAGCTTCTGACTCGGTGCTGGTGGTAGGAAGCGTGGTAGTTTTATGATGATAGCCAGTAATTAAGGTCAGGGTTTCATTGTGCTGAGCGCAGTGAAAACACATGCAAACAGACTGATAACCTCAAATTGCTTACATTGTGAAGAGCTGAATGGTGCAATTGTCCTTTTAAAAAAAGACAATCCGTGTTGCTCAGATTCTGACTTTCTCCATGTAACAAAAAGAATCTCAGGAAGAAGAATTCAGTAGCAGCGGGTGGGGTGGCAAGAACACCGGTGAAGGTGATGCTTGCACTAAAAAGGTTTTAATTATGCTGAAATAACACACCACTCTCCCCCCTCCAATAGCAAAATTCTATCTACAGTCAGAATTTCGATAACACTTCTTTTTCTAACAACTCAGCCTCCAAAATTGGGCTGGCAATTAATTGTATTTGTACATTTTGAGGCTTAAAGGCTGATATTAAGCATCTGCTCCATTACTATTTAGCTACCCAAACAACCTCATTGTAGAGCTGAACACTTTAGTGTTTGTTCAGAGTACGTGCAGAAGAGGTTAGATAGCCTAGAAATTTTAAATGCTAATTTGTCATCACAGATTGTTTATCTACTTTTTTTATTCATGATAGAAGAGCATTTTATGAAGGCATAAAAAGAGATATTTATCACACGTGCCCCTTCTTGGCTGTAGCCCATAATCACTCTAGTAGAGTTGAATATCAAGAGCTGGTTAATTCACAAATTGAGATATTGACAGAATTTTGTACAAGTTTTTTTTTTTCCAATATCAGTTACATCTTTAATATGATTTTAAATAGCGCTGTCTTTCAAAAATTCCTAAAAATAATTCCCTACCAAATTGTACGACTCCACTAAGAGGACTACTTTTCTGCAAAATTGAAATTACTTACATGCTTATTTCGGTGACTAACTGCAAAATTATCAAATGATGTGTTTTAATCCAATTACATTCTTACTGGAGTGAAACTTTGCTAACACTTCCCATGTACACAGCCAGGGCTTTGGGTTCTGGCATGAATTCTGTGTTAGGAGCTCAACAGCATTTAAAGGCTTGTCAAGTTATCTGTTAATGCTTTTTTGAAGTCTCAGAATGAGTTCTAAGAAAAAAAAAATGATGCTCTGATGGATTTCATATTGCACTAAAGGAACTTATCAATACCAAAGTGTTACAAAATTAACTCTTAACTCTTCCAGTATCTGTATGAAAATATTGTGAGCGAGGTGTGGACAGGGAGAAAAAATTCCTTGTAGTGGCAAGATCTCATATCTTCAAATAAAGTTTTAGAGTAAAGGAAAAATAAAGGGTGAAACAGTGATTTTGCAGTCTTGTTTGAGAGATGTGCAGCTGTCCAGGTTGTATGGTCACTAAAAACTGAGGGATGTTCTTGGGGGCATCTGGTTATAAATCTATGTGGTCAAAAATCTGCTTCAGAAATGTAGAATCTTATTATGCCACATTATTTTTTTAAATAGCTTGGTGTATGCATGGGCTTTGTAAGGGTTCGAGACTATTTTAAGGATTCTTGATGCTGTCCACTGGTAACTTTGTCAAACTCAAATAGATCATTCACGTGAGTGGTTTTTGTAGTGTGTGCCAGGTGGTAGTAACAGTTGTCCAGTCATACTCAACAATGTGCTTTGCTGACAAAACACCCTGATTTTCCAAGCTTGTGCCTTGAATTTGCAGTTTTTAAGGTCTTGTTTAACCCTGCTTTGGTGCAGAAACTTGAACGTTTGGCCTGAGGTTGGAGGAGGCAGGGGATCGACTCTTTCTTGCACAAGTTGCAACCAAATTTTCTTAGTCTTTGGGAAAAAAAGTGTGTTAAGATCATCAGTAGAGATGGGTTAAACCATGGATTCTGTTGCGAACACAAATTCAGGGCAGATCTTGTTTTTCTTGGATTTTGCTGTGACTTCCTTGGTGCCAATGCATCATGTATAACCATGGTAAGGAAAAGTAACCCAGCAAAAATCCCCAAACCCGCCTGTCAAACCCCTCTCTGCCCAGTTTAGGGACAAGGGTGTCGTGCAGGACAGGGGCAGATGCTTTTCCCAAGCCCAGTAACAATTTCAGTCAGTCTCCCTCACAGCAGCCCCCTCGTAGAAGACCCCAGATTTGTCAGGCACTCTTTTCCCCTCATGAAGCCCCACTGGCTGTCATCAATCACCTCTGTACTTTCCGTGTGCCTTAGCATAGTATCTGAAAGAATTATAATGAAGAAGAGCTAATTATGAAACAGGTAATAAAATAGCTTATTCAGGTGATGCTGTTTTATTACCATCTCATTATGATTAAATAATTCCTATTAAGTTCTGGATCAAAGAGAAATTTCTCACAGGAGAGTTTACAGAGTAGTTTAATGGAGTCTATTTATTGTGTAATCCCAGGGTGAGTATTGGCTTTTATACTGTCATATTAACTTATTGTGACAATTCTATGCAGCGCTCCCCTACGAGCACCGGTGAGTGTAAGGGTGAGGTTTTGTCCTTTCTTTTTTTTTATAATACTGCTGTCCAACAGGCTGTGGAATGGTTACTTTGCAGGAATATTTTGATCCTGAGCTTCTCTGGCTTTAAACAAACTGAACTGACAATAGGCTGTCTTAAGGCTGAGATTAAAGAAAAATATCTGGGCAGCTTTTCATGTTGTTTGTGCTGATATTTGGAAGGATAGAGGCACGGGTTTCTGCCTATCAAGGAGACAGAGAGCATCTGACTTTAAATAAAATCCCTGTGGAACTCTGCATTCACTTACTTCCTATGCATGATGAGCTCTTGGCACTTTATTTTTCATTTTGTTTGGAGGGTTGATGCAGTGTTGTGTTGGGTTTTGAGTCTGGGGCTTTCAGCTTGTGAGGTTTTAAGCTTGTGAAAGCTTCTCGTAGGCTGAAATGTCACAGTTTTGCTGTTTGACATGCTTGGGCAGCGTGGCTGTCCCTGGCAGTTTGGAGCTGGCACAGCCTGGCAAGGCTGGACACGAGATGTGGTGGTGATGGCTGCTGAGAAAATGCCATAAACAAAAGTAACGAGTTAGAATGCGTAAAAAGAGAAGTCAGCAAAGGTGTAACCCAGATGAAGCAGGAAGAGGAGCTGGCTTAGGTGTGTTTGCACTCTGGCGTGCCACATTCCTGGGATCTGCTCCCCTTGCCAGGAGCATTATTCACCTGGCAGCTCCATAACTGAGGGTGCCAGTGTCATCGTGGGGCGACACTGGTTCATTGCCTGCTGGATTTCCCTCCCTGCAACCAAATAAGCTGAGTGGAAATCTGGAAGGTTTCAAATCACAATGAATGAGCAGCAAACTGACCTTCAGCATTCCCTCATCATAACGGGTGTTTTAACCTGCTAGTTAGTGAAATAAGATAAATGTGAGAACATGGCCCTCTTTACAATTAATGTATTAATTTTTGTAGTAAATTCTGTAACTTTTTAGTGTTCAAAAAAAAGCAGGAGGGTTGTTGATCCCTGTAAGATAAAAGGCAGTTTCAAACAAACCCGAGAATTACGTATGTTGAGTCTCATTTCAAGTCACTGAAATGATTTTGAGGGGAACTGACTCATGATGTTTGAGTACTTCAGGCTGAAACACTGGGCCTGGAACCAATACCATGTGATGGATATGAACCATCTTCAAATGAGGAAGAGCTATTGAAACACTTGGCACAAACATTTCACAGTCATCTTGATTATTGGAAATGTTTGCACACATTTTTAATGTAGAATTTCAAATGTATGTGCAGTTTGCTCTGTTTGGTTCATAAGCTGAGAAACAAATATGTTTTAATGGAAAAAAAGTTCTAATGTATTTGCCTTGTAGATGAATTTGTTTGGGAATAGATCTTGCCTTGTTGTTTATACTCCCTATTTCTGAAGATCTGGTTTCCTTTATTCCCTGAGGAGGAAAGGAATTATTCATTCATTTCCTTTCATTTTTTTTAATTGAAGATTGCAGCAAGGAGATTGTTTAACTGTACTCAATTTATTTTCAGAACTAATTATTGTCTTTCATCCCCTGTATTACAATTACAGCTTATTGGGTTGGGGCAGGGAGAGGCAGGCAGAGGTTTTCACATGTGAAGTGCTGTGGTGCTGTTTTTCACTCAGCAAACCCTCCAGCCCCATCTGCACACCTGTGAGTGCACTTCTTTTGATGTGGCTGCATTAATCAGGGACACAGCTCCAGGAGCCGTGTGAGGACACAACGTGCCACAGCATCAGGAGACCCTGATGGGATCCAAAGTCCTGCACTGCTGCTGGATCAGCTCTGCCAGAGCAGAGCCAGCTGGAACACGGTCCTGTGCTGCACAGTTAATCCTCCAAAAAGGGCACAGAATTAAAACTGAAGCCAGGCAGAGTTTCCATAATGGAAATGTGTTCGGGCTGTAGCTGTGCTCCAGCTCTCATTTGAAGAGCTGTGCTGCCACTGCAGTGACACACTGAAAGCTCTGCAGGTCAGCCCATACCTCTCAGCAGAATTCAGTCCTTGCTCACCCTGCAAAGGGCTCTGTTTCATTCCTGTGAAGGACCAGCTCTGTGGTGCTCATTCTGCTCCTCTTTCCCAAGGGTGGGTGCTGTGCTGCTGTTGGGATTTAATGAGTCAGATGTGTGTGTGGCTGTGCTGCCCTGGCACTGCAGCTGCCTGGACACACGTGGAGCAGTCACACCGCTTGTCAGGTGCTTCCTGGGCTCATTTCTGGATTAATGACTTGTGAGTTGTGTTATTTGAATTAGTGTTCTGGGCTTTGGCTCCAAGACCCACTCTAGCTCCTTCTGTTAGAAGTGGATCACCTGGACTCAGAGTTTGATTGTGGGCTGGGACAGGTTTTGTGTGGATGTTGTTGTAGTTTCCTGAGGATCTTATGGATTAAGCCACTCAAAAGACTTCGTAGGGTGGAGATAAAGAAGGAAGTGCCTTTCTGCTGTGTAGAAGTACCTGCCCTGCTGTGAGGCAGTGCTTGCTGGAGGATCCTTTGGGCGAGTGTTTTGTGTTCAGTGGAAGTTTTGGAACATGTTGATTAATTAACTGTCATCGTTTGGCTGAAGCTTTGCTTCCACCAAGAATCCTGATCTGGTCTCACCAGGTGCAAGTGTGTTAGCCTGAAAATGCCAGGTGAGAAAGCAGCTCCTCTGTGAACGGAGACGAGAGAAACTCAGAGCTTCACTGAATGTTGTGGGCTCTGCTCTGGGTATGCAAAAAAGGAACTTGTTTAGTCAAAGCTGAGGGCCTCGAAATAAAAGCATCTTCACAAATCTCTCTCTTCAGCTTCCTTTCGCTGCAGCTTCAGAGCCATAAAAGCATAATTGCACTTTTTTGCCTCTCAAGGGTGTTGATAGAATAAGTATTTTGTGATACAGCAGATGGGAGCCGGCATTAGGGTGGCCAGTGGGAGTGGGATACCTGGCGCCATAGGGAGGCAGCCTGGAGAGAGCTGAACCTCAGCTTGTCAGGAGAAAGGATGAGGATGAAGCTCCTGGCAGCTGAGATGAGGAGGACCAAAGAGCCCCCGTGACTTGGCAGGAGCTCAGGTTAATACTGGTTGAATAGAGCTGGAAATTGGACGTGGTAACTTCCTTCCCCCAGCATCACTCAGGGAAGCACGATTTTTTAAAGGAGGATTTAGATAAAATTGCTTATTAGTAAAGTGAGGATTATCCAGGATTTTAAAGTTTGTTCTTATCTCTAGTGTTGTTCAAGTGTGCAAACTTGAGGATATTTCAGCCCTTCATCATGGATCTTCAGCTGTAATAAGCCACAGACAGTATTACTGGACTGAAACCTGTCTGTAGCTTGAGGGCTTTGCAGCTGTGGAAGATTCAGGATAGAGCAGGAAGAAAAAGGGCTACAGACTTTGTAGAGAAGAAAGTACAATTATAAGCCAGAGCATCTTTCTTATTGTTCTTTGATTCTTTTCTTCCTTTCTTCTTTTTTGGCATCAAATGGATTATTGCCATTTTAAAGTGCATGAGTGAAATGGGCCTTTTTATAATTTGAACATTTTCTTCTCCCTTGAAGTGTCTTTCACTTAAACCATCAAATCCTGACAACTCCCCACACCCACTTTTGCCATCATCAGTCACTGAGTGTGTGTGACATCAAAAAGGCCTCCTGGCTGTGAGAGCGTGGGGAAAGTCTCTCTGCTTCTGCTGGTGTTGCTTTGCCTTGCAGTCCCTTGGAGCTCTGCCCCACGCTGAAATAAAGGTGGGGTGAAGTGGAGGTGCCCTCATTCCCTTCCTGAGTGATTTTGTGGCTGCTTGTGTCACATGGAGCTGTGAGCCTGTCGGGGCAGAGTTTCTCCTGCCCATCCCTGGAGATGACAGAGTTGGGCACTGCTGGAAGTCATCCCTGATGGAGTTGGGGTCAGTGTCTTTGCTGAAGGGTTTGAGGGACAATGCAGTATTTGTGGTGTCCCTTCAGGAAATTCAGCTGACAATCCCTTTCTGCCTACAAGTTTGGCTGCATGAGTAACATGAATAATTGATTTTCCAAGTTGGCAAACAAAGCAGATTCTCTGTTTGGATTGGCACACTTTGAAAGTTTTTTTTATTCATCTCTTTTTGTCCTCATGTGAAATGGGGTGGGGGGAGAGGCCAAAACTAACAAAACTTGCAAAAAAAAATTGTCAGGGTGGGACAAAGAAGAGTTGTATCAGACAAGCCCTTCCATCAGAGCTCCTCCAGGACAGTCATTTCAGACACTGGTGGCAGATGTGGTGAGATGCTAAACAGGAGGAGCAGAGCTGTGAAGGATGCTGTGCTTGAAGGATCTCCCTGTCCTCTGTGTCACCTACAAGCAGTTCACAGTCTGGAAGTTGCTGACTTGCCTTTCCTTCTCCTGGAGTAACTCTGGAGCTCAGCTCCCTCACGTCCTAGGAGATCCTCCTGATTTCCACATGCCTGAGGATCGGGAGGACCAGAGGGTGCTGGTGGCTTCTCCTGCCGCCACTGCTCTGCTCACATAAAATAATCAAATAAACCTGCTCTGGGGTCCAGGTGTGTTATATTTGGGCACACCTCAGTGGTTCAGCACCTCTCCCTTGAGCTGTTCCACTCTGCCCTGGATACTGAGAGGAGTTCTGGCGAGTTTAAGGGGTAAATTTCCCATTTTGTCAGCCCTTTTCTGCGATGGCCCAGGCGCCGTGCGCGGGCTCCCAGCTCCCGTCTGGCGGGCGAGCGCAGGAGTTCACAGCTCTCCCTAAAATGATGCGATGCACAGAGTGATGTTATTTCAGCCTTGGCAGCAAAGCAAGTTAGAAAGTCAGGACAGGAAACACTAGGAAAAGAGAAAACAGGGATATGTGTCTTTTTTAAGGCTGCGGCTCCTGCTGGCACAGCTGCTGTCGCGGGGAAGGCTGCGGCTGCTCCTCGCTGGCCATCTTGTGCCTGGAGGGAAGAGTGTGGTGTGCGAGTGTCCTGTAGCGCTCATCCTCCTCGCTGCCACCCTCTCACCTCACACTTGTGCTGCCTGTCTCTCCCCCTGCCTTGGAGAAGAGCAGAGGTGGTGGCAGAGCTGCTGGCTGGGCTGTGCTGCTGGCGCCCTTCCCCACTCGCAGAATTTCTGTGTCGTTCCACTGCTGAGGGCGCATCCTGTGGGGCAGGGAAAAAGGAAATCTCCATTTTCTAAGGTAGAAAGATAAGGGTGAATTTCTTTCTTTCTTTCATGTGGCACAACCTAACCAAGCGAATGTTGCACTGCCACTGTCAGCTGCTGTTCAGCTACGGCTGCTCAATACGTGACACTTCTAAAATGAGAATTTTTTTGGAAGGATGATTTGAATTCTGTGTCTCTGCTTCCAAGAGTAAGCTTGAATTTTTGTGCTTTTTTTCACCTTTTAAAGCTAGCGCAGACTTTGATTGATTCAAATCCAGTCTGCTTCATTTAACAAGATGCATAGGAGAATGAAGGCTGCTTTTATTGTTGTTGTTGTTTAATTTTTGTTTATTTTGTGTTTCAGCCTCATCATCTTATTTCTTCCAGCTGATAATATTGATTTTTTAGGAGTTTATATTTCATGTTGCATGCAAGTCCATTGACATTCCACTAATGTAATATTAATGGATTATCTGTGGATTAGAAATATTATTTAGATTGTTATTCAAGGAAAAGGTAGGGAGTGGGAATGAAGGTCCTGTTGTCTCTGTTGGCAGAATTAACAATTCATCTCCAAAGAACATTACAGCAGGAAAAGAAACGGAAATGCATAAGCTGAACAGGAAATAAAATAGTCAGATGTGGAGATGGACAGTCTGCTGATGTCACAGGCACAAAGCTTAGCCTCAACAAAGATGAGAATTTAAATAATTTTCTGAGTTTATGAACACAATCCAGTTTTGTGGAGGCAGCTACACAGAATTTTAGGTTGGGCTATTTAATTTCATTTCATTGGTGCTGGTTCTACTACTCCTACTGCTATTAAATCTTGCATTTTACCCTTTACTTCCATCTCATATGGGATCCATTCATAAAAACAGGGTATCTATAAAATGCTGTGTTCTTTGAAGATGATCTCCAGTATTGTATTATATTAATGAAGTTAGATGTAAGCCATGTGTTCATTTCTTTCTGCTGTGCCTTTGTATCCAGGACACCGAACAGGATCCTGAAATAGAGATATTCTCCCCCTTGCTCCAAATCCCAGTTTTTAAGCTCTGTCCAGCAGTAGCAATGTTACATAGACACATGCCTAAATTTGATTGTGTAAAGGCTGGAATTCCTCAAAGCTTAAACTGTACTTTATTGTGTTTTTGGCACCATTTGTGCACAGCTCAGTGTTTTGACACGTGTTTTTGTCCCGTTAATGCCAGTGGGATTCAGGCATGTGCTTCAAAATCCTTTGCATGGAGGTTGAGCTATCAGTGAAATAGTGATTCACAGCAAAACCAGTGCCTGGTTAAAAACACAAGCAAATAGGAAATTCCGCGAGTCTTAGAGCCTTATCATTGCCAAGATTGGAGTGAATTTCTCTGTCCTTCTCCCTGAAATAGTTATTTATAAATTGGGAGCATGTTGTAATTTAGCAGGGAGGTGCTGACCATCAGCAGGCTCTTGAATTAGGAGCAGATGTTGCCTTGCTGATGGGAGAGTTTGCCTTTGGTGCTGCCTGTCAGCACTGGAAATGAGGGGCCTCTCTCGAGGCAGAACCCACCAACAAAATGCAAGTGCTGCCCAGCAAAGGTCGCCAGCGTGCACAGCAGTGTCCAGCAGCAGAACTTTGCTGAACGTTCAAAACAGGAAACAATAAATAAAACATACCCTCGGTGAGAGTGGTCCCACATCTTTCATATTCCTTGGAGGTAACAGTTGCTATGGCAACTCCTCATTTACTTCCTTTTTTTTTTTTTTCCTCTGTATATTGATAATTATATTAAGCAGCACATAAAGGCTGCTGGCTGGCACCAAGCTCTGCTGCTGTAAACTCTGCACTCTTCCATTTGAAAATCCAGCCCTTCACGTGTGTGTGGCTCTGGGCTGGTGACACAGAGCTATCATGGCTGTACAGTAATTGTGTGTCTGGGGTTGTGCTCGTGCAGCCCTTCCCAAAGGCTGCCCAGCACCTGCTTGTTTCTCTTCTTCTTTCGATCCTGTGCTCACTCCAGGACATAGAGTTGCTTTTGGAGGAGCTCGTGGAGCTGTGCCCTCCAACCCCTGTTTGCTGCCCCTCCATCTGCTGGGCTGGTGAATCCTGCCCAGCCTCGCTGGGAATCAGAGCTGGGAGGAGAGCATGAAGCTTAACCAGCAGTCTGGGACGGGTGGGGCTGGGCTGGCAGATGTGCAAACTGAGCGTACGTTCCTACAGCTGCATCCCCAGATTTGTGAGGCTGTGCCTCAGTGTTGTATCTCAGTGCTTTCTCCTTCTGGGGGCATCCCATGGGAAAACATTAAAGAAAATTCTGCCCCGGGCCCTCAAGACACAAACCTTTTCCCAGTTTTGGGGCTGCACTGGTGGCAGGGGTTTTATCTCCCATATGAGAGCTGTTTGCTCTTGGTAAATATTCTGTGCATTGACTTAGACCACAGTTTACAGTTGTCTCTCCCTCCTCTGTGGGTGCAAGGACCCGTTACCACAGTACGATGGGGTGTAAAATTGTTGTGTGTATTCTCAGCTTCATGGCCAAGTCAGCAACCTTAATTGCTTTGGCAGCGTTCCAGCAGCACGGCGATTGAATGGCTCTGGCATTATCGCACCGGCTTGCAGTTGCATGAAGTCGTAATCAAACAGGATATTCAGTTTAAAGCTTTTTGCCAGTCTCTTGAAAACCATTTTGTCTCTGTGCATCACCTGCCGTGACTGACTTCTCTTCCAAAAGGAGGCAGTGGGAGTGTAGGGAGGGGATTTGGCCATTTTGGTTGCACAAGATAACTTGTTAATTGTGTGCACCCGAATACCTTTGCACTTGGAGAAGTTGTTGTTTCAAACTGAAGGCCCGTCAAGGGGGGGTATAAAAAGGGGGATGTGCGTGTGAATTTTTACCTGCTCATCAGAAGCAGCAAATTACTAGAGGACTATTTATAATCAGTATGGTTTGTGGGTTTTTTAGTATCAAGTTGACAGATATAAAAGTGGACGGTTTGGGTTGTAAAGTTTCTAGCGGTGAGTTTTAATAGGGAAGATGATGCTAATTTCATCAATTTGGGATTCTTTTGTTGCTTTCTCAGCCATGACACATTACCCTTATGACAGTGTAAACACAGCACTATTCTCTTCAATTTTAGTGATAAAAATAAATTGTAAAACATTTGTGATTTGTTGCTGCTGAGAAAGACGGCTGGGATATTGTAGTGAATGGCCTACTTACAGCTGTATGGCAGAACAATGCTAGACTGAAATAATTTCTTAAACATTCTGTCATTACATGTAATCTTGGAAGTGTAAATTGGCCTTTTGTAATGTTTATTTCAGTTGAACTAGAGAAATAGTATTTTCTTTTTACCCTAATCCTGCTCCATTAGAGACACAACCATAAGCCCATTATTGTAGCATGCAGGACTAATTTTTTACAACTGCTTGAATTATGCTAAGTGGTGCTGTGCAGGCTGAGGAACAGCAGCAGAGGTCCTGACCTTGCTTCTTTCCACGATCAGCAAAGTTGAAATTAAAATATCAAGAGAAACAATTTCTGCAGCAAAATTGTAAAAGTTAATAGAGTTGAATCTATTTTTGCATTCATGTTCCCGTTAAGTCAGCTCTATTCGCATTATATTTCTGAAGCACATGAAAAACATAAAGCCACTACTTTTTTTCTGTCTTTGATTTAACAGATAAAAGAAAACAGAAAAGCTTTAAATTGAATTTACTAAGTGCATATTTAATTTGCATTTAATGCACCAGGTACTGTATGTTAATCAAACTGAAGATTACTATTAAAATATGCATTTAAGAATTAGCTGCTGTGTGTTCATGACAGTTGTTGCTCAGTATGTTTAGAAGAGCTTTATCTTACAGGCTGGGAGACAAATCCTGTGCTGGTTTCTGTCCCAGCCAAGTTTGATTTAGTAACAGCACGGTTGAATTTGCTCCTTTGCCACAGTTCAGCAGAGTTTCTTTTAATTAAAATCAGTGGATGCCTCACAGGCTGGTACTTCTCAAAGTGAGTGTGGGCATGAAGGGGCTTTAGTATTTTATTTGTTTGGGCTTTCCCAGGGATTTAGGTGCCCTGAGCTCAGGCTGAGCCCCTCCTGCCTGACCACCCGTGGGCATGAGCTCAGCAGCACTCGAGAGCATCCCAGAGCATGGTCTGTTTGTTTTAACAGCATTGGTTGTGCTGACAGAGCCCAGGGAATGGCTGTTCAACACTCCTCTCCATCCTGTGTGGGATACTGTGTGACCAGATGCAAAAAAGCATGCAAAGTTGTCAGCCTTGAGTTCAGGACAGTAAATTTTGGCTCATGGATAACAAACATCATGTTTTTACCTCACATGATCAGGCTGAAATAATTCTGAGCTATAGCATATCAGGCTGTCTGCTGGAGCAGGATATTCCTAAAAAAACTTGTTTTAAGAAGGCTTGGTAATCTGATAATATGTGTTTTTAAGGATATTTGCGAGAAGGGGAAATTGCACTTGTCACCATCTGGATCAATACTTTCAACAAGTCATAATAAATGCTACTTACTGCTACTTAGGAGAGCATAATTAGTATTCAGTAAACCAATATTAAAATGTATGCTATGCTTTAAACTGTTTGACTGTATTAGCATTTAAATACCCTATTGTGTATTTTCTATTTCTTCTCTTCTTATAAAACTGTATTCTCCAGAGTTCAAAATGATTAATTTCCTTTAGAATATGTACAATGCAAGGATTTAACAATTCCTTGTATTTAATAATTGCTCAGTAGCCAGGCTTATTATTTCACATAAGCACTTGGGTACAGAGTCATCCAATATTAGGTCAATCATGCTAATAGGGAAATCTGCATAACACGTTCCCTGAGCTCTGGGTGCAGGGTGGGGAGGGCTGCACCATGCAGGCACCGTCAGCATCCCTCTCACATGTCAGCTTCATTTTCTGCCTACCAGAACAGCTGACAGCTGGATCAGGGCCTTGACGTGTCTTTGGAGAGTTTTGCCCTCCTTGGCATTTGCAGACAATTGTACAGCTCTGTCTGACAAACAGAACCTTTTTTTTTTTCTTATTTTCCTTTTTTTAGCCCAGCAAACTGACTCTCCCTCCACTCACTCTTGCTTACAAGCAGCGATTCCCTCCCATGCCCCAGGGGCATCAAACACCAACGTGATTTTAGCTGAGGCTCCAGGTTTAGCCCCTGCACTATGATAAAGGGTCTTTCCTCCACCATAATACTGTAACAAATTATGAAAAGTCCTGTATAACTCCTGGAAATTATATTCCTTCTTTGTCTACCCCCCCCATATAATCTCACCTTTTTTTCCTCCTGAAACTGTGAATAAGTTATTAAATACGTGGCAGCTGAGCTGGTAAAGTGATTTACATCCTGCTTGCAGGTCTAGCCTTGAATATGATTAGTGTGCCTGTCTGAAAGATGGAACTGAAAAGGAAAGTTCTTCCAAAAAATGTGATGAGGCAACTTTTTTGTTAGCAGCGAGTGTTGAGAAAATCTGGTAATAAAAATGAACGTTGAGTTTGGCTGGCTTGAGGGCAGATTATTGTACCTACAGGCTATTTTAGGAAGCAGCTCTCTCATCTCCATATGGCTTTCCATGAGATGGAGACAGAAGCAGTTGGAGCTGCCCTGGCCACAGGCACCGAGCCTCTCTTGGTGCTGGGGAAGCTGCTGAAGGGAGGGAGCAGGAGCCAGGCAGAGGTCAGCAGTGCTGGCGTTTTATCCTGCCCGATGTGCCTGTTCACGTGAAGCAGTAATTAACCAACAGCCTCTGTCTGCCATGCAGGCTTTGCTCTGCTGGGTTTGGAGATGGGGCTGTTTCCTCCTCCCTGCTATTTCTAGGGGTGGGAAGGAGACTTGTTTCCAGACTTCAAGAAAAGTGATTCTGTATTTTTAGTGAGATACAATTAGTAATTTTTAAGAACAGTTTCTAAGCTCAGCAGTTTTTAAAATACTCTAAAATCCATCTTTGCTTTGATCCAGACATACAAGCGGTTGAAAAAAGAGTTAGGGGTGGGATTTAGAAGAAACGGTCCAGCTCAGTAAAGCTACAAATTTATTAAGGCCTCCTACCTAGCTTTTTATTAAGGATGATAAGTGTGAATTAGGTGCTTCTGCTGTACCACGGCACAGGTTGGGCTCTCCTCCATGTGTGTCCTTGAATCCTTCACCCCTTCTGCCAGAGGAGAGGACACTGTGGGGGCCATCACCACACCCCTTCTTGCAGACTTTTCCCTTGACCTGGTGTGTGCAAAGGCCCCCAGGCATAAATGATTTCGTATTAATGTTCTCTTAAATGATTGAATAATGGACTGTGTGTCTGCACCATTTGAAGGTGGTCTCATTCCTGGGCAGTTTTGTGGAAAACAGGACACTGCCTCACCCTCACGGGACTGTGCAGAGCTGGGGTGTCCTGAAGATGCTGTCCAGAGGGGACATCAGAGAATCAGGGCCTCAAAAACACCCAGGTGAACACCAGCAGTATCCAGGGTTGTAAATGAGCATGGAAATGCTGATCAAATCTGCCCTGCTACAGGATATTCGCTGCTCCTGCGCGTCCGTGTGTCAGGGATATGAGACTCCCTGCTCAGATAAGCCTCTGAATTTGACTTTGTGGACTCAAAGTGTAGCTAAAAACCACCCACAGCTTTGCAGTAATATTTTGTTTTTCTTAAATTCAGGCTTCCCAGCCTGCGTTGGTGTGTGCTGGATAGGCTGGGCAAA
This sequence comes from Bombycilla garrulus, assembly GCA_013400315.1. Classification (NCBI taxonomy): domain Eukaryota; kingdom Metazoa; phylum Chordata; class Aves; order Passeriformes; family Bombycillidae; genus Bombycilla; species Bombycilla garrulus. Next base: position 874,849 of record VXBU01005400.1, read on the forward strand.
GCCTGCTCTCTGCTGCAGGGGCAGTATTGATAAGTGCTTAAAGAAGCGCCGTGCATCCTTCCTTATCAAGGGGATTGCATCTCCAATAAGGGCAGGAACAGTGAGAGTTGGACTGATACTTGATTTGAATGAGAGGGATTTCTTAGATCCCTCGGCCTAGCTAGGAGATGAGAGATAAGCCTTACAGAAGAATCACACACAGTCTCTGAAATACCCAACAAAACTCCCGTCCCTCTCCCTGTAGGCTACTTAGCTGAGAAACTCAGCCCTGCATCTTGTGGAGATAAAATTGCTGTCAGATCTTTCTGAACTCTCTCTGTGTTCGGAAAACATGTCACCAAGGTGGAGATTTAAATCCAGCCTTTAAACTTCAGCAGGACTGGTAAAAAACACGTTTTCTAACACATTAATTGGTGAATTACAATTAATTTCCTGTAGAAGTACATATTATGTTCTCAATAATGCCACATGAAACACCATAATTAGTGTCGTTACGGTGAATTTTGAATTAATTATTAATGCCTTGGTGCCTGCTTTAGTGCCTCTGCTGGGTCATTTGCATCTCTGGCAGGAAGTTGGGGTTCTAGTCCTGCCACTTTAACTCCTTTTTCTTTTTATTTACTTTTACAGTGATTGTAGCAAGTGTTGGTTGAGGATCTGCTGGAATTGGGGTTAACATTGTCCTTTAGGAAAGGGAAGGTGCCTGCTTGTGGTAATGGACTTTTTAAAGACAGTGAGACCACCAGGACACTGTCTGCTTTCCATGGTTTATGAATTGTTAAGATAGGACTATTGATGCAGACAAGAAATCCCTGTTATGAATACAGTACTTTGTATCGGTGATGATCTTTTGTAATACTACACACTGATGTAAAATCCCAGTATCTGGTGGCTTCTATAGCTGACATTGCCAGTTCTGGTAGTTTTTCAAAGATATTTTGGAGGTAGTGAACTGAAAAATGTCAGATTTTTATTTGGCTGTTAAGGACACAGGGATGAAAAATGTAAAAAATATTCACCCAGATAATGTATTTATTAAGTAACAAATATTGAGTTTGATGTCAGGACAGAAATCCATCTTTCTGCCGAAAGACTGGAATAGCCACGGCTTTTCTGTTTTGCTGCAGCAGCAAGCAGATTTATCAACTTAAAAATCAAGCTCCTGTACAGAGTTAGTTCTCAGTGTTCTTAAACTCTGTGTCTTGAGACTCAAAGTCCTCATTACCGTTCTGGTCTTTGGTACCAACATCAGCATATAAGACAAGGCCAATATATTTTAATTATGTATTCCTCATCATGACAATGTTCTCTGTTCTCCTGTGGTTGAATGTGGCACAAAGCACTAAAATCACATTGTGTGATGTGCTCATGCACTGTTAACCCTGAGCAGGGTCTCTAATTGCAGGCAGTAATTAATATCAGGTTTTTCATAGATCTGTTGAGTATATCCGTGGATAGGTAAGAAGGAGAATATGATGTTGACCAAGTATCTGCTTTAAAATAAATATTTCTCAGCCTTTATAGTTCACCACATTGCCTGTTAGGATTGTCAGCTGCAACAATTAAGTTGGGAATTAATATTTCATATTTAATGGATAAAAAACCAAACAAGCAAGCCAGAGCAAGCTCCCAGATTTGGTTATTTCCATCCACTTTCTGTCTGGCCCTTGGGAGGTGACCCTGCTATGGATATTAATCTCTGGCTTTGAGATTGCAGCTCCTAATGGGGGAACCAGTTCCATGCTCTCAACAGATGGCAAATGTTTTCATCTACTTTTTTTTTTTTTTTTGCTAAGTAGATTTTAGCCGTAACAGTTTTTTAATGTTATTTCTACCAAATTTTCTTGGATGCAAATACTGTGTTTTTATTTCCTTTTGGTTCTTACTTGGCTGTAAAATTCATCTTAAATAATATGGGTTATGCTTGTTTTAATTTTCCACTATAATTTTAACACAGCAGCTTAAAATATATTTATGATGCAATCCAGTGTTGGAAAATTAGCTGTAATGTACATTATAGTTGGTTTCCTACAATGTAAAAATATCTTTGCAGTTACATTCTGAAGGAATAACTGTCCTTAGGGGCTCAAAAAACACACGCAGTTTACTTTGTTTCTTAAAGTTAATCGTCAGAGCTCAAATGTAAACTTAAAAAGCATTAAACACTGAGATAAAATGTAAGGAGTATTTTGTGGTTTAAAGCCATGAAAGATAATGCAAAACATTTTACAGCAGAGAGAACTTTGTATTTCCTTGTGTGGAAATAAACCCTGAGAAATGATGGTCAGACTCTCGTGTTGGCCCCACATAAAACTGCAGTGGCAGAGCACCAGCAGAGATGCAGTGAATGGCACCACTCGGGCTGCCAACCAAGGAGGAATGTGCTGAATCCCTGATTTTTATCCAAGTGACTGCTTACTTCTCCAGTTCTTTCCCCTATGTCTTATCTTCAGTTTGTTGAGAATGTAAATTTCAGTGTTGTGGCTTTTTAAATTCAATTTTATTTATATTTAAGGTGTATTTTGCCAATAGGAAATGGCAGAAAGACAGAGCAGAGCAGGGATTTCACATGGATGTTTTTCCCCCGCGTGTACATTTCCAGAAATCCGCCCATGCGGCACTTCCAGTGTTGGGCCTCCTCCTCTGACTTGTTTCCTGAATGATTTGTGACTCATTCCTTGGTGTGAATAATTTCTGTTCTGCTTCTTGCCTAGAGAATTTGGGTAATGTGCCTTCAGAATGAGCTCACCTCTTCAGTGGGGAAATACCAGCTAAAAGAAATGGCCTTTTGGTCAAGATTTGCAACTTGTGTGTCACAAAATACTTTATTCTTGGGAAGTTCTGCACAGATCGGCTGTAACAAGACTAAAATAGGATACACAGGTTGGCTAAAGTGTATTTAAAATAGGATATGAGGAAAGGAAGGGAATAATCTTCCTCACTAGATAAGCCCAGCAAGCAGGAAGACATTGTTGCTGTGGTGAAAGGGATATTTCCCATTATTAACTGCATTTGTATGACATGAAATGTCTGCGACTAAAAGCAATTTATATGTAACTTAAGGAATAATCGATATTGATTTGGAATGAAGAATGTTATGATCTTGTTTCTGAAAGATTCATGCAACTTGCAATTTTATGAAAACTTGATTCTATTACACCTTCCCTGCAGCAACAGACCATAAAGATTGATTATACATTAAAAGCAATATTTGGGTGAAAAAATATGCTAGATGGATTTTCAGCTATCATTTCTCTAGCTGCTTTTGCTTTCTCCTCTCAGATGTACAAAAATGAGTGTTTCCAAGAGGGGCCACAAGCTTAGACACTGGTAGTATGATAATACCTAACACTTAGCATTTTACACCTCTCTAGCACTACACAAAAGAATGAATTCATTCTCAAAACACCTTTGAAAGAATAACTCTTTGAATATTGCATGTGGCATTAATGAACAATCATATTTGTAACTTATTTTTCATTTTCCAGGAATACTTGCTCAAACAAGTTCATGCTTACAAGGTGGCTCATGAATAAGAAAAACGTTCGTAAATACTCAAGCAAAATACTCTGTATGCTCAAGAGTTTGCATCCAGTAGAATTTGATTGCTTTGAAATCTCTTTTGGTGATTAGGGAACAAAAGCAAATCCTGTTTTAAAAGGTTACTAGCACACAGCTCAAGGTGTAAATGATAGATACTCAAAGTACTAATTGTGCCAAGTAGAATGTCATGGGGCCTGTGGCTGGTACATGGTAGTGCATGGACACAGACTTTTTTCTGTTTGCTGGAACTTGTGCTTTAGAACCCACATTTTTATTAACTGCACTAAAAATCTTCCCCTGACACTAAAAATAACAATGTGGTTTGGCTTGAAAAACTCACCTTCAGAGTGGGAAAGAGAGATGTATAATGATTCGTATTTCATTTCTGCAGCCAGCTAGAAGTGAAAGTTCTGGGGAAGGGAAAACTTTGTGTCTTGCGGGTTTGGAGATGAACTGAACCATCAGTGCTGCTTGAGTTGAGTGTCAGTGCAGAGTGACCCCAGCGAGGACAGGCAGCACAGCGATGTTACAAAAAGCGGCAGAATTTGGAGCGTTGCTTTGCTCCACCCAGGCTGTGCTTAGTGGTGCTGGTAGAAAGGCTCTGTTTTGGGCCCCACAAACCAAAGTCACTGCTTGGGACCATCTGATGAGGCAAAGAGAAATAATTCCTTTAATGTCCCAATGACTCTGAGCCAGCAGCCCAGCCCTGCTTTAATTAGCACACGGCAACAAGCTTTCATTTCTCACCCTTTGAGTGCACACACCTTCTTTTAGTGCCTCAGTGCGTTTGTCCAAGAAGGTTTTTGATGTCTCCTTTTCTTTTTCTTCCCAATCAGTTTCAAATTTTTTGTCTGGCACTTGGTGGGAGTTGCCTGTGCAGTATGCAGTGAGCAGACCTCCCATCCAAAATCCATCCAGCCTTCTCCAGTTTATTACAGGAAAACTCTTCCTTGGGAGCTTGTGCGTTAAACAATTCATTTGAACTTGCAGAGAAGGGCTGTTGCTTCCTCTGAGGTGCTTCTGTACATACTTATTTTGGGGTAGAGCTGCACAGAAATATGGCAGCTTTACTGCACAGCAGTCCCTGGCTAGAGCTGGGGTTTGGGTTATTTGTTGTTTCCACTGAAGTAGTGCAAATTTCTGGGTAATTACTGGGACAAAACATGACATTAGCTATTGCCACAGGTGGTCTGGGTCACCTGTACCAGCAGTGAGTGGGTGGGAACAGAACTGGTGTGCAGGAGGCAGCGCCCATGTGTTGAGGAGGATGAGGGTTGTTTAATAAATGGCACAAGAAGAAATGAGAGCCTCGAGTAAATATGTGGAAGGTTTCCAGTATCGCCAAGATTGCAGGGAGCAAGACATTTGTACAAAGCCTAAATTGAGAATGTACTTGGAGATTGAGCTTGTTCTCAAGTCTTCAGACCATGAGTGTGCTGCTCCTGCTAGTGCAGCCTGTTGTCTAATAAAGTTCATTGGTATTTTTCCAAAGAAACCCGGCTGACCACTGGCTGTAGATTGCACTGTGCAATTGCTTGAAGCCACAATGTTCAATAGTTGAAAACATTTGAAGTCCTAAATGGAGTTAGAGGTATTTGTTTGCAGTAGACAAAGATTTTGCAGCAGACATCAGGGAAGGTTTTTATCAGGAGATGCTCTTTGGCTGGTTCAGGGCTTGGAGGCAGCAAGTGTTACTGTGAACTCAGAATTCAAACCAGCTACTGCTGCTGTAATAGATTAGATTGTAGTGTTAAAATGCAACTTCTCCATGTGTAAAACAACCTCTTTTTTTCCCCTGGTTTTGGGAACATACCTGAATATTTTTTCCTAGTAGAGATGCTGATGTATATCCATGCTTAGATGATAAGAGGATGGGGTTCAGAACCCAAACCTCAGAGATCCATTATCCACGCAGAAACTGCCCTGCACAGACAGGAGCTATGTTGCCATCATGGCAATTCCAAACAGATTTCCAGCTGTGACCATAAAAATATGTAAATTCCATTATTTTTTGGTTTTTAATGTGCTTCTCTGATACAACTTCCCAACTTTCCTCTTTTAGAAGTCCATTGCATTAAATTCCTTAGGAGTCTTATCTTTTACATTCAAATGATGTATTGGCTTGGAAATAAATGCATGAATGTCAAAACAAATCAATGAAATAAAAGAATAATAGGAATGAATCAGGCAAACATCACTACGAATGGGAGACAGTGAAACCATGGTCATTCCAATTTGACATCCATAAATTCATAGTGAAGCTGAGTGTATGTTAAGTTAACCATACATGTAAGTGTTTGCAGGGTTGAGATCTGCCTTAATTCTGTCACAGAAATGCATAATTAAATGCATATAGAAATTAAAGCACATGTGAGAAAATAGATTAAAATGAAATCAAGTAAGCAAGACTTAAAAGTGTCCCCAAACTAATATTGTTGTGTAATTTGAGAACAGTTAGGAACCTATTTTTGTATGTGTAGTACTGTATCTAAGCAACATTCTTTATGGGATGGTGTAATCGAGGAAAATAAGATTGTCTTCTCATGAAGTGTAAAATGGTTGATATATTTTTTCTTTGTTTTTCAACTCCCTGAAAGAAGGTGACTTCTGGCAGTCACTTGCTGTTATGGTGCAGATGGTTTTGAAGACACTAAAACAGGGGTCAGGAGACTGTGGTTCTCACTCTGTTAGTGACTTTTCAGGTTACCTTCAGCAACTTATTCCCATCCATATCCCCACCCCTTCTCCTCTGCTCCCTTTAGACACGGGTTTGGAGGGCATGGCTCCCTGGGGTTGGTTTGTATGGGATGTACTCTGTGCTTGGCTCCTGTCCTTAGAATAGTTCTTGCTGTACTGCTGTAGTGTCAGAAATGGTGTTTAAAATTCCTCTAGTACCAGAGCAAAGCTCAGCTTTGTTCCTTCATCACCTTTCCCAGGGAAAAGTGATTTAGTCCTTGGATCTTACGGCACAACATTATCCTTGTCTTCCTCCTGTGGCAGCAAAACCCGACAGAAACTGGGAAACACCAGGTCAAAACCAGTACAGACACAGTGCTTGGCAAGAATTGATCTTTATGTGTTAGTAAAAAATAAGCACCACTCAGAGAGCCCACAGCTGTAAAGCTGGGGCTCATTTCTGGTTTAAATGTGTGTGAATTCCATGATAATCACGTCAGTGCCAAAATTTACCTTTGAACCACATCAGGAGCAAGAAAATAGATGCTGTGCATAGCAGTAGTCCCAGAAGCCTGGCCCTGAAATACCAGCTTGTGTTCCACAACCCCACCAGCTTTTGTATGTTTTTAATCTTTCTAGTCTCTTTTCTTTTCCCTTTTTTGAGGGAGGAGGGGAGTAAAAATAAAACCATGAAAAGAGGTGGCTGTGTTGGCATGCTGGTCTGGGGTTTGAAAAATGTGAATTGGTAGGGATTGGGCAGAGGCAGGATGGTCTGGGTTTTAATCATTCTCTCCCACCACCTCTGCGTGCCCTCCATTTCCTGCAGAAGTCTATAGCGAGTGACCCGAAGGCAGAAGTGATATTGTAGCACTAGGCAGTGAAGTCGCAGGGATATAAATTATAGATCAGGTGAGCACTGGCTGTGCTGCAGAGACCTGGACACGTGCAGTAGCTTTGCTGAGCGTGTCACCTGTCTGTAGTGGTCAGCAGGCTGCTGTCCCTGGGGTGACTGCAGTAGGGAGCCCCTGGATGAGGTTTTTGGGGAGCCCACTGACCCCCAGCTCCGGCACTAATCTCTGATCAGCAACCATCTGCTCAGTGCAGCCCAAGCGAGTAAGCACTTTTCTAACTGTCAGGGATGACCTGGAGAAACTCATGGGGGAAATAAAACCATCAGCCGCTGATTGGAATACTGATAGCCATCATTTGGAGTGGTGCTGCAGGAAACCAAATTATGCCTGTGCTCCCTGCCTCACTGCTCAGCAATATTGTCAATTTGAAGTTAAATCTTCTTGATCAATCCAGGCTCAATTTTGCCACCTTTTGTTGTATTGAATTATGTTTCCTAATGGGAGCAGTCTCCTGTAATCCAGTGGCATGCATCACTCGCTAAGAAAGTGCAGTTACAGGATGTGGTGCTTTAAAAACAGTTTGTGTGTTTTCTTGCCTGACTTGGAGACAGCTCTGATCTGAGTTACTCTGCACATCTGCAGTTACTTCTTCAGAGTGCAAGGAGTGGTGGTAGTCACACCTGTGCAGCACAGGGAGAGGAAGCTGAGTCACCTCCATTTTGTATGAAGGAGAGATTTAGATTGTTCTTTAATTTGCCATGGATAAAAAGCACAGAGGCTTCTGTAGTTGCTCTTCTTGGAGCAGGGAACAGACCCCCTGGCAGTCGTATGTAAACCCACGGAAGCCAAACACCTGAAACAGGGATCCTTTGTCAGTCAGCATCTGCCAGTGTACACAATTTCCTAAACATCTGTTCAGTCATTACCATATTAAATCTGCAGTACCACAAGTGTTTGCATGTTAAATCACAGATCCGCATTTGAGATGCCTTAATTGAGTTGTAAATGTTATTTTATTACCTAGGTCACAGGACACGGGGAGAAATAAAGTTGTTTGTGAAAACTCAGAGCCAAATACTACAATCCTCTCTTGGTGTTTGCTCTGGCTGGCTCCTGCTGGAGTTCAGAGTCAGCAGCAGAGTGTTTGATCTCGTGTGGCAAGGATCAATGACAGTCTATTGACAGACCTAATGCACTGTCACAGTGGTACCAGCCAACACAGACATGGTTCTTGGTGTCTATGGGACTGGTTTCCCTCACCTTCCCTCTGCTGTCCCAGGAAAGAATGTTTAAGAAGAAATTCTTTTCTGTATGTAAAATTTACTTTTCTGTCATCTAATTCTGGACATGGATCATGGAAATTAAGTTGCTTCATGGATTTACAGGGTTGACTTATACCCATATCATATTACTGTGTCCTGTTGATGCAGCGATTACTGATTGCAGGTGAAATAGTTTCTCTTTCCTGTTAAAAGTCTCCTTGCAACTTGTGCAATCACTTGTACCTTGATGTTTATTCCAAGATGTACTTAATACCTATTTATAAATATATATGGATCCTCTTATCCTGAGTAGTCCTGTAAATGCTGAAAAGGGCATAAAACCTCCTTGAAATGGGAGAAGAGCTGAAGGCGGGACCGTGTTTTTCTGGCTGTTAGATGGCCAGTGAGGGAATGCATGGTGCATCTGACAGAACAAAATGATGAGTTGCAGTGAGCTCAAGTGGGGAGGTGTGTGAGGGTTTCAGGCCCTGAACTCAAGATGAAAGGGGGTGTGTGTGGAGTAAGCAAGAACTAAACTGGAGCTGGGAAGGGTTTTCATGTAGGTCCCCTCTGTTTTCCAGTTCTGGTGCTGTCTGGTGGCCCTGATCCATGATTCAGCTCCTGAGTGGGACTGATCCAGCCCGTGCCCTGAGCGAGTCTCATTCCTGCCTGGGCTGAGCCTTGTGCTCATTCCTGCCTGGGCCGAGCCTTGTACTCAGTACTGCCTGACCCGAGCCTTGTTCTTGGTACTGCCTGGGCCGAGCCTTGTACTCAGTACTGCCTGACCCGAGCCTTGTTCTTGGTACTGCCTGGGCCGAGCCTTGTACTCAGTACTGCCTGACCCGAGCCTTGTTCTTGGTACTGCCTGGGCCGAGCCTTGTACTCAGTACTGCCTGACCCGAGCCTTGTTCTTGGTACTGCCTGGGCCGAGCCTTGTACTCAGTACTGCCTGACCCGAGCCTTGTTCTTGGTACTGCCTGGGCCGAGCCTTGTACTCAGTACTGCCTGACCCGAGCCTTGTTCTTGGTACTGCCTGGGCCGAGCCTTGTACTCAGTACTGCCTGACCCGAGCCTTGTTCTTGGTACTGCCTGGGCCGAGCCTTGTACTCAGTACTGCCTGACCCGAGCCTTGTTCTTGGTACTGCCTGGGCCGAGCCTTGTACTCAGTACTGCCTGACCCGAGCCTTGTTCTTGGTACTGCCTGGGCCGAGCCTTGTACTCAGTACTGCCTGACCCGAGCCTTGTTCTTGGTACTGCCTGGGCCGAGCCTTGTACTCAGTGCTGCCTGGGCTGAGCCTTGTGCTCATTCCTGCCTGGGCTGAGCCCTGTGCTCAGTACTGCCTGGGCTGGTGGCCCGGGTAACTCGGATGCCAGTCGGGAGCGCTTCCGCAGGGCAGATGGAGCCCAGCTCCTGTGCCTTTGTGTTTCCATCACAGTCAGGGCACTGTGTACCTGGCTCCAGTTCCCTCGTGTGGAGGTGCAGTCCACTCGTTTCTCACTGGGGCTCCGTCTGGAGGCTCGACCTGGCTCTGTTCCCAGCTCCAGCAGGCTGGGAGTGACGGGATTTCTCTGGTGTGCCTCAGCCAAGGGCCAGGAGGAGGCTGATGCCAAGTCAGCGCGTTGGCAGCTGCGGTTGGAAGATGCTGACCCATATATTGTGCTGTGGCAGCCCCTTCCTTCCCTGCCCTGCTCCGGGGATGCCGTTCCTGGCTCCTGTGCAGGGACCTGACACTGGGCAGCGAGTTTGCAGCCACAGACCGAGCAGCTGGAATTTAATCACTCCAGCTACCCTTGATTAAGCCCCTGAATGCCCCTATCTACTGGCCAAGTCAGCGTTAGCCCAGTCCTGCAGATGGTGAAACTGAGACATGAGGAGGTTAAGTAACTTGCCCAAGGCTGTGCAGTGAGTGGTGACAGATCTCGGATTAGAGCTGCCAGTTCTTGGCTCGCAGAGGCTCCCGCAGGCTGCTGGACAGGGCTGCCCAGCCCAGCAGAGTGCCCATGCCTGCTGCTCACAGCAGAGCTCTCCCAGCCAGAAAATCTTGTCTCCCATCTCCAAGGGAAAAGCTCTCGTCCTCTCAGCACAATCAAATCATTGAATGTTCTGGGATTTTTTTCATTTATGGGTTTAGTTTTAGCTGTTACTTCAGCTTTCCAGGTGGTTCCTCCAATCCTCCCAGGGTCACCTGGCTGATCATAAATGATTCTTTTTCATTTATACACTACCAGGAAATACCTCTCACTGTTCACATCTGGCCTTACACGAGAAGCTGTTACTTTTCAGAGATACTTTGTGCTGCAGAGTCCACCTCCTCCTGTTCCAGGAGGTTTCATTTTTCCCCAGTTCAATTCCCAGCTCACTCTGGAGATGTGTTCCTCCTGTGCAGTTCAGGGCAGGCTCCAGCAGCTGCTGTGGGATGCTTTCCCAGCCCATCACAGCTCCCCATAGTGCAGCAGATCCTCTCCATCCTCAGCTTTGTGTGGGGATCCTGGTGGCTCCCCACAGCCACCGTCCACCCCTGTTGATGTGGACGGCCAGGGAGCCAGGCCTCCCGTGCCAGCTGCCGGGGAAAGTCAAGGGAGCTTGGGAGCTGCTCCAGCCCTGCTTCCTGCCAGGTACCATAGCTCAGCTGGATCAGGCTCTGCCCCACACACTTGTGTTGGATGCCTCAAACCGTATTGTTTGGGCACAGTAGGATGCACCCCTCAGATGCTGGAGAGAGGCACCATTTAGCCCTCAGACTTCCCGCTGCAAAGCAGCTAGTTTATGTGATAATCTCCTCAGGGTTAAAAACACTGGGAAAAAAAATTGTGTAAGTGATTTTAACACCATGGGAGGATGACAAAGAGCAGAAAGTGGCTCCTGGCTAGCAGGCTTTCCCTGCGAACTCTGCTTCAGGTGGTTTAAATGCTTTCCTCTTTCATCCTGCATGTTGTGCATCTCCACACTTCCAGCCTCCTGCCACTCCAACAATAGGAAATGTCGAAAGAGAAGGATTATTCCTGCAGTAGCTCCAGCCCCACTGGAAGCAGGCAGTGCCAGGAACGTTAGGCAGATGCCTGTGCTGACGAGAGTGCCAGCTCCGTTTTGCTGGCCCAAAAGGTTCAGGTGGGTTGAGTAAGCCTTGGATGAGAACCTGAGCTGCTGGGTGCTCATCTGAACCGACAGCCAAACTGTCTGAGGTCTGCCTGGTGCTTCTTGAGACCAGATGTAAACCCATATTGTGCTTGCAGGGCTGCAGGGAGAGCTGGCCCGCTTGTTCCTGCACTCTCAACATCCATGAGGATATTCATTCCCATTATTTAGCAATGTTTTCCTATTAGATCACAACTTTAAAAGAAGCGTTTCTGATTACTTGTTTTCATCTGCTTTATTCTCTATTCACTTCCTTGAGGCTGAGTAAATAATTCAAATATTTTTCTTTGAGGAATTCTTTATTAAAGATTTGACCACAAAATCCTTAGAGTGGTTCCATATTTGAAATTATTTGTAAAAGTCTTTGATGCATCTTTCTGGGGATTGTTTTCTTTCTGCATCACAATTACTGCTGAATTTTGTAGTGCTGAGTTTTTGTATGATTCCGTGTTTAAGTTTCCTTTTCTGTATTTGACTCTTACACAATAACCCAGCACAGTATAAACTGAAATTTAGAATTGAATACACAGTTGGAAGTTATTTACAAGCTCAAAATCTGTTGCTGTGTTCCTCGATGTTAGCTGCAAACCCTGAATGCTCGCCTGTTTGTAGAAAGTGGGAACAAAAGCTTTTTAAATACTATTGAGCTGAAGCTGAATCTCAGCATTCAGATTCAAAAACCTTTCCCCCCCACTCTCTCTCACTGTAATTTCTATTGTAGTCCAGATTTATAGAGGCCTCGAGTTTATCTGCAAATCTGATTGCATTTCCCCTGCTGTAGTTTTCTGCGTTCACAAGCCATAAATATATTATTATTCCAGCAATAGATAGATATCCATCACTTTGCTGGTGGGGAGCAGAGAGCACAGAGGGGGAAGGAGAAGGCGAGAGAGGGATGATTCTGCTCCTCAGCAAGAAAAAATGCAGCTTTTCTCCCCACTTTTTATCCACAGCAGCTTCTTCCCCATGTTACCTCAGCATGCAATGACACAGCCATGTCAAGGGAACCAATAATATTTGCTGTCCCCAGAATAAATACATAAACAAATAAAAATCCCTATCTGAGAGCTCGGAGATGGAAGGAAATACAATATGAAAGAGAATTAAATTCCAAGCCCAGGTATGCTTCAGGCGTTCCAGGGCAAAGAATTGCTTTGTTCTGGATGGGGCTTGAGGGAAGCAGGGGCCACCATTTGTCATTGTCAACACTTGGATTGAGGTTTGGAGAGTGCAAATGTTTTCAGAAGGGAAGTGGTACCATTGCTGGTTTGGCAGAGCAATAAAAGGAATGCTCAAATGTACCAATTAAAAGGTGTGAATGGCATTTTTATGGCCTCGTTCTCATGCTCTCTCAGCACTGGATGCAGCCTGTATGGTAAGCCTGCTCTGGTCTGACATTATTCACTCTGATTTATATTCTTTAATTAAAGGCTTTTAACATTTAATTATATTGGGAAAGTAGCGTTGGTGCTTAGGTCAGTTTATGACACAGGAAATAATCTTATTTTTATTTTCCAGGTTCTGATTGCAAAGCAGAACTTCAGAATCACCCCAAGTGGGCAAACCTCCCAAAACATTAGGTGTGCAGAATTGTGCATGCACTTGCACAGCTTGCACAGCAACCCAATTATTGCACTTACCTGCTTTGAATGCATAATCACATTAATTACTTGGGCAAGATAGCTATGCATTATGCATATTTTTACAATCAGTGGTTGAACTGTATGCTTGTAAATATAACTGAGCTTTTCCTAACTGTAGTATATAATGTAATGAGAAAATTATCTGTGGAGTGGTAAAGTGGTAGCTTCTATATTGCCAGGAAGGATTTCCAGCATGCAGCAATTCTAGCTGTGAACATATCTGATTAAATTACATGAGTTTAGAATGGAAGTTGAATCAGTAAAAAGTGTTTTCATCTTCTTACTGAAGGCCAGAATTTTCAAGCTGGGTGTTGAGGATTCTGTACCAATTTTTCTCTTCATCATAATCCCCCCAAATAATATAAATAAAAGATCACGTAGAATTGATACATACTTAACAATTAAGAAGAATAACCCGACTGATGACCCTCCAATTGTACAGTGCATGTTTAGCTTCCAGGAGGTGGATGAATTCTGCAAGCCTGCTTAGCTTTTTATCTTAAATTCTTGGATACCAGCTTACCCTTCCAAAACTCTGCACACAAAACCATCTCACAGGTTGTCTCTTTCCAAGTGCCAAAAGCTGTTGAAGCAGAAAGGGGGGGAAGATGAGGACTGCAAAGTATCCACACTTGTGTCACTCACTGGGACCAGGGGGATTATACTTTTTGTTCCTGTCACTGTTATATTTCCTACCTTTGGTACCATTCCTCCTTGCTCATCTCCCTTTTATTCACTTGATTAAGTATCCAGTTTGAATATTAGTGCAAGAGTTTTTCATTCATGAGATGATGTCACGATTTCCAGGCACTGCATATGCTGCATTGCTAGGTAGCACTTAGCAATGTTTGGATCCCCATCTGTTACCTCAGTTTGGCACATTGTGCCTGCACTTTAAACTCCAAAATGTTATGACACTGCTTCCTACGTTCCTGGGTGCCAGGTGGATTGGAGCCATTCCTCGAAGGATATGCAGTGTGAGGGAGTAAATAACTTGGAATGGGCATTTGTCCTTGCTGGGAGGGTGTCATTGTTCAGTACCCAGCACAGCCCCAGCCAGCTACTTCCCAGAGTAATACTCCAGCTTCCTGCTAATTAGTTACTGGAAAGATGACAGCTATTTGGACACTGGTGACTGTGTTGTGGGTATCTCAGAGAACTGCTCTCATCTCTTACAGCAGAGGTGCTTTCCTACTGCTACACCTCAGCCCGTGGCAGAAATACATGTTTGTATTAACAGTGTAAATTACCAGCACATATTTGCTGGCTTGATAATCCCCCACAGCCAGTGTGTTGTTATGTCTGTGTTCTCCATGTGGAGTTAGTGAGAGCTGCATCCCTCCTTGTCCTTTCTGCCAGCTGCTGAGTGACCCGGTCAAGCTGTGGAACAATTCTCCTCTCTGCCTCCCGAGGCATCTTTGCCATTTCACTTTCCCTCTGGGCCTTCTCAGTTTGTTAAAACTTACAAGCCATCTTTCTCCTTTCTTCTCCCTTTCTTCCCCTGGTTTGAGTGGAGGGTTGGGCCAGATGGTCTCCCAAGGTCCCTTCCAAAATCAAGGATTCCACAGTGCTCTTCCTCTCGTGCTCTTCTTGCCTCTCCTCTCACAGAAAGGAGGAACTCATGGGCACCTTGTCAGCTTTATGGAGATGTCAGCACTGGAGGGGGAAGTCAGAAGAAAGCATTTTCATTATTTTACACAAAAACTTTGAAATCCCCTCAAAATAACTTCACTAAACAGTGACCTAAATACTCGGTTCTGTCTGTGTTTCTCTTAAAATTCATCAGAATTTAACTCCCTGTCGTGTTGGTATACTTGAGAATTGGGTTAAAAGAGCTTGAAACTGGAGGAGATAATAGACCAGTTTGTAGACAGTGCAAATATTTCAGTACTGACCCATTTCCAGCACATTATTTTTGGTGTACGACATTTCGCATCACTTTGCATTGGGATTTGATGTGACAGTATTAATAAACTTAAAACAAGAAGAGGAAGAAAAAAAGATTCTTGTTTTTCTGGGCAAGTATTGTTTAAAATCTGATGGACTGAAGGATCCACAGATAGGAAGCAGGAGAGCAGCACCCTCAAGGGTTGGAGTTTCCCTTATACCTATAAAAAACTATGGTGTAACACGATGGCACATCTAATCAAAGCTCTCAAAACCATTTCATAATTTAGCAGTCAGTGCTTGGGAGCCCAAGGAATTTAAGCACAAAGAGAAGTGGAATAAGCAGAATCCCGTTAATGGAGAAATTAACGGGGATGAAGAAAGGAGTGTTTTCCATAAACTGTTTGGGGTGCTCTGTCTCACCTGCATCTCCTGACAGCAGAGGGGTGTCTGTCCTGAAGGGATGGGCAGTGACAAAGCCAGAGCTGGCTGCACCGAGCAGGGAGAAGCAGCAGGAGATAAGGAGCAGAAATCTGCTCTTGGGCACAAGGTGGAATGGTGCCTGTGCTGCTGCAGCAGGTCCTGGTCCACGGGCGGGAGGCTTTTCCTCAGGAATTCAGCTCTCATGTTTTCACCACTGCTGTGATGGACTCCTGTAGAACACAGGTTCCTAAGGATGACTTTTTCCCCCCCATACTTTTTTCTGATTTTTCTTACTTTTTAATGAGATGCTGAGCATCTTTAATGGTGGTGTGAATAAATTTTGAGAGTTTATGGGTGAGAATCGGGGAAGGCCAACAATGCAAATATTCTTGGGGGAGTCTGCTGTAGATCACCCACCCAGGATGAAGAGGTAGATGACGTATTCTATAAAGAGCTGGGAGGAGTCTCACAACCCCTGCCCCTTTTTCTCATGGGGAACTTCAACTTTCCAGATGTCTGCTGAAGTACAACATAGCAAAGAAACAACAGGGTTGGTCTCTTCTCCCAGGTAACGAGTATTTGCTCTCCCTTTTCTTCCAAAGGAATTAGAGTCCAAACGATGTTTATTTCCTGCAGTCCAGTTTATGATTGAAATACAGTTTTGAAAAATTGAAGTGATTTTTCTTTTTCAGTGTTTGGTCCTTTGCATTTTTTTCCAGTGTTTGTGCTCTGCAGAGGAAGTAACCAAGCTAAGAAACTCGACTCTAAAAGAATTATCTTTATAATGAGTGTTTGGTTTGGAGTTGTTGCCCAATTAACCTTGTTGGGCTTTCTGCCCGACTGTAGCTGTCACCAAAACCAGAGAATGAATGCTTGATTGAATTGAAAATCTTATGATTTGGACAACAATTGAATTGCTGTCATCCTGTCCTGTTGTATCTAAATGGTAATTACTTTCTTCCTGTAAGCTTGTGATTGGAAATGCTCTTGTGTTTCTGAAGTGGAGTTAAAGGTGGATATACACCTGATGCTAGAAAAACCTGTGACATTTTATAGGAAACCATTTTTTTCTAGATAATTACAAAGCAGAAGGGATTTCAGCACTGAGAGAATGCATCTTATTGGCTGAACACGTGCATATTATTAGCTAGAGAACAGGCCAGTGTAACCAACACTTCAGCATCTTTTTAGTTTGACTGTGAAATAGCAATTTCTGTTTTCCTAAATACAAACACTCTCCTTGAGCAGTATTTAAGTCAAAGAAATCTGCTGTGGATACTCATCCAAAGCCAATTCCTGCTGTTCCAGAGAGGAACTTTTCCATTTATTCAACTGTTCAGTTTTGCTCGAACCTGACCAGCTGTGTGTTTCTTGCTGTATGGGGGGAAGAGGGTTCAGACAGGAATGAACAAAGAGATCTGAAGTTGACCAAAAATGTGAGCAGCTTGAAGTATGACTTGCCTTGCCCTTAACTCATTCTTTTTGAGAAAAGAAGTGCTACTTTCTGAATGATAAAACTTCACAGCCTGAAAAATACATTAGAAGAGATGTTGGGGGTAGTTGGCTGACTATATAGTGGGAAAAGTTTTGAAATTCAGCTTCCATTGAAAATAATTATTTGTTTATATTTTTGTATGAGGCCTCTGAATATACACTAATAATTGTACACCAATACAGTAATAAGTAAATATAAGATGTTTTTGTTTAATTATGGAGGTTTAGTGTAACTGCTGTTGACTTCCCTGTGACCTGCTGTTCTCAGTACAGCTTTTTTCTAAAGGCAGTGGTGATACTAAATTGGTGCAGTTTCTGTCTCATGTATGTACTGTACCTTTAGAAACCACCGAGACAGATTTAATCCAGGTTCACAATCTGCATTTCCAAGGATGTGCTCAGCCTGCTTCTAAATGTATTACAACTCATGGCTTATTCCAAGAGGGTTTTTTCTTGTGGATTGCTTTTTTGTAGCATATAGGCAAATAAATTGTCAAATGCCCAGAAAAGTGCTGTGAGCACAAGCATGTAATTAGTTTTAGGCAGAGCATTCATTAAAGCGACTCGGTGAGTTCCCGAAGAGCCACGAAACTGATTCCCAGGATCCTGGGCTGCTGTGGCATCCTGATGGATCCACCCTGCATCTGGGAGAGGAACCAGCTTCAGAAATGGTGTGTGAGCTCTCCTAAAGGCTGTGGGCAATGAAAGGCTCTGCTGAAAAAGGAAAAGGGTTGTCTGAAGTGTTAGAACATCTCAGGGACTGCAAGTGGTTTCAAGCACTCTCTCCCTACGTAGATCAGGTTAAATTCACTTTCTACCTTTAAGTAAGTAGGAACTGAGTTTTAATTGTGACTGCCTACGGGTCAGCTGCAGCTTGGGCTTGTGATTGATTGGGTCCTCCAGAGCAAGCCCAGATGAGCCCAGGACAGTCAGCAGGAGCAAACTCAGGCCAATTAGCTCCCTGTGCTCTCGGCAATGCTATGGGAAATCCATTTTTTTATCAGTGAGACTGCAGCTTGCATCAGCAGTCTCCATTCCTCATAAGCAGATCACTGACTTATAAATTCTTCTGGTATCTTTGGGATGTTTTTATCCTCCAGCCTAATGCATGTGCTAAATTTGAGGGGACGTATCAGTAGCTGGTGCAGTGGCAAAGCTGATCTTTTCTTTCAGAGTATTTTGTTATATGTCACCTGAAACAGCAAATGCATTTTTGCAATGTGTTTTGCTGTCAGAGAATTGCATATAAGAATCAGCACATGCTCCCACTAGCAGCCTGTGTTCCTCCTCCTGATTTAATGGGGTAAATGATCAAGGTTCCTAAAACCAGGCTGAAAACTGTGTTATGTATTGCTGCTCATTTAGAAAGCAGTAAAGCTTAGTAAATCAAGGCAATTGATTAAGCATCTCTCCTAAATTATAACAGAGCAGATCTCCATGCTGTGTCACTGGTTACATGTTTATGGCATTGAGTATTCATTGCTGCATCCTTCAGCTGAAATACATCCGGCTGCCTGAGGGGAGCGTGTGGGACTTGGTGCTGCAAATCCCCCTGCCGAGCACGGGGCTGGAGCTGGTGTGGGCCAGGACTGTTGAACTTCTGGCACACCATCCCATGCAATTAATTCTGTGCCTAATGCCCTGTCTCTGCTGGGAAGCTGGCCTCATTCTGCAGCTCTTTTCCAGCCATCAGTCATGCCAGCAAGAAGAGATAACCCATCACCACTCCCCTTCTCACAGCTGAAGGACATCGTGACTCCTGCAAAACTTTCACTGTCCTGAGTAACCCTTCTGTTCTTCACTTGAAAGGTTTTTATTTGATACTTTAAATATCCTTAATCTCTTAAGAAAGCTTGTTTACATTGTCTTTCTGAAAATTTTGCTAAGAAAGAAAGCAAGCTAGGAAAGAGAGCAAGGAAATGCAAATTGATTCTTAAGTTTGTAAAGTATGGAAATGGAACTTGAAAGTTAGAACTTTCTTGGTCTAGAGAAGTTTTAGAGCAGAGTTGATAATAGTGTGGAAACCATTTCAGCACATCACCACATCTAATAAATGCCCATGGATGTTGCATGTGCAGCACTACACACCAACATTTCTGTGCCAATATGTTTGAGTTACTCCTGCATAATGATTAATAGGTAAATTAATGAATGTATGTAATGTGTGGTCATAGAAGGTGCTTAGTGAATGTGCATTTGATGTGTTTTCCAAGAAAGTTGAGACTTAGAGGCCAGCACACTGGTGTGACTTAGGACAAGCAGATTGTAAAAGCGAGTCAAATGATAGGAGAAGATCTGATCCCTTTCTCATCTGCATGTTCAGGTGCATAGGTTATTGTTTTTCTGACAGCCCCATCATTTATTATATGTACCGTATTTTTTGACTGTGCTATTTCCCGCTGATCAGCCAATTGTTCTGTAAGGGCTGTCTTTCATCAAATCCCTGTGCACTGTCAGACACAGGAGGCCTGATCCAGGCTAGGAACCAATCATGCTGCTGCTGGCAATAAGATACACAATGAGATTTATTCTTCTAATGAGAAGAAATGAATCCATCAACACTATAAGAGAAACAAGTGCACCTTCTTGTATCATCAGGGGACATCCATATTTTCAGTAGTGATAGATGGGCATTTGAAGTACAAAGGTATTTTATCCTTATTGTCAGTCCCTGTCAGTTGAGGGTAAATGTCATTTCCTGTGGGGTAGATTAAAGCAAGGACAAGCAGAAAGAAATTGAGGTTTTCAGTAGATTAGACATGTTTGCATTCACAGTTCCTTTTAAACAAAGTGCTTCTTGTCCGAACATTTTCAAGATGTTCTGCAGTTTCATGATTTGCCTCAGGTTACTCAAATTGCACTTTTAATGCAAGAAGTGATGGTGGAAGCAAGCACTGGTTATCTCATATTCCTGGGGGAGGTTGACAGCCACAGAATACACACCCTGATTGTTGCTGGGGTGTTTGGTTTTGGATGAATGCAGCTGTGGAGAGTCAGCCCTTCCCTGGTACTTTCTATCCCATGGTGATGAATGTAGGACTGCAGATTATCCACGCAGACCCTGGGAGTTTAAAAGATTGTATGTATTAAGTATGCAGCTGTTATATGACTAATTTATGCCTTAATACTTTGCTTTTATCACAAGTGGTGGCGTGAAAACAGTGAGTAAGATGTTAACAAGAGGCTCTGTCTTGTTTTTGAAGTCTCCTGGTAATGTCTCAATTCAGGCATTTTAATTTGGGTGGTTTTCCTTCACGTTACAAAGATAAGGCAGAGGAGGAAGGGCACATATTTGTCCTCTGGCTGTGAAAAAAGTTTTTCTCAGAAGAGAGTTATGTGGGAGCAGGATGCATCTTAGCTCCTGCTTAAGAGCTGCTTTGGGTCAAGTAGGAAGCAGCTCTGTAACAGCTCTTTAAGCACTGGCAGATATTTTATCTCTGTGCTTTTTAAAAGTGCCTGGTTGACATTTGGCTCCAGAGATGAGATGTTTTCGTTTATCCAGATGTCTTGGATGTATTCGTGGCCAGGATGTCTTCCCTGGGGTGTTGGTGCTGCCGAGCAGCTCCAGACGCAGGAACGTAATTGCTGTGTTTTCCCGGCAAAACCCGCACCTCGGATAACCCTTCAGCAGCGCTTGGAAATGAGAAGGATCATAATCCACATTGTCAGGGAACCAGATAAAATCAGAGGCACGGGAGCTGCTGCAGGAAAGGGCAGGCAGAGTGTGAGGAGGAAGCAGAGGCTTTGGGGAGGAGATGGATCTGTGATACCGTCCCAGGAGCGGTGGGCCAGGGGTCAGCGGTGCAGATAACGCAGGGCTGAGCGCACGCTGCTCCTCCTGCCTCTTGCTTTCTCAGCCTTTTCATGAAGCTGGAGTAATGCTTAGGTGCTCCTGCTAGGCATTGTCAGTTTTTTCTTAGCTAGATTTAAACATATTTGTAGCACCTACAGCATTCAAATTGGTGAAATAATCTCCGTGCAAGTGTAGCTCAGCTCTGCTTCCCCATCCTAATGTCTCTGAAACGGAAGCATAATGCTTATTTTCCATGTGCCTGTCTGCCTCCCCCATAAGGAAAATCCTTGCATTTGAGTTGTTCCAAGTCCAACAGCGCCAAAATGTATTTTTTGTGAAATAAAATGGCTAATTAGATCACATAAACTTTCAGAATGTAAAAAATGAAACTGTAAAACAAGCAGCTGTGCACTTGAGGTTCATCCAGCCTCTTTTGCACAAGTTGCATTTTGATCAGCCTGAAGACTGGGAGTTCATGGCATTCCCCCTTCCTGTGACCCAGCCTCAGTGATGTTCTTGAGGAACTGCCTTCTTTAAAAATTAGAGCATTTAATTCCGTTGGGCAGCTGCATCTTACCAGTTTGTAAACATTGATCCAAATTCACTCTCTGGGCTATGCAGAAATGATGTCTTTTAAAAAAAAATTATACCCATCATGTCTCTAAAGAAGCATTCTCCACAAAATGAGAATTCAGAGCTTAGTCTCCTTAATGTGGGAAGGAAGAATGCTGCCACCTTTCTTTGTGCAAGTTTCTTATTAAGAACAGGTTTGCAAGAAAGGAAAGGAATGTCTTTCAGAGGGAGAACGGTGTCTGTTCCTTTCTGCTGTGTTCTGGCATGTACTAAATAACTCTTTGCCAGACAGAGAGCATTTATCATTATCCCTGCATTCCCACTAGTGCTGCAGAGTGCCTTGACCTCCACAATTGTGCTCTCCCAAGGTGGAGACGTCTCTGTGCATCCTGCTGCATCCCTCATAAGGACTGGGTTCTGGTTGATGTTGTGTCTCCTGCTGGCCCAGACTGTTGAGCCAGGAGGAATTTCATAAAGAGATGTGCTGGCAAGACAGCCTGGACCTCATCACTTCCCAAATTCACCTGGACCGGGATTAGGCACAGCAGAGTAGATGTGTGCAGCTTGACTGTCCTCAGCTCCCAGCTTCCCACCTCAAATGCATAAGGAGTTCCTTAAAATGCAGAGACGATCCAGCATGTGCTACCTAAGCCCAGATTTCTCTTTTCTTTTCCAGAGGTTTATGTATTTGCTGAAACATGATTACTGTTCTTAAGAGTTTTGCATCATCAATATTTGCATTTGTTTGTAAAAGTATCTTAAAAAATTAAAAAGGGGCTGTTAGCGCACACAAGCAGTTACTGTTCTGAGAGGGGAAAAATAACTTGAAAGATACAGTTATTAGTGTCAGGATTTGATTTCCTTTTTTTAAACAACTTAGCTTCTGAAATTATGAGGAGATGTCAGCGATAATTAGAGAATTCTTAGATTCACAGTGCAATCAACAAGTCATTTGTGTAGCTTTCCTTTCCATTCTGAACAGTTTTAGAAAGACAGAAAATCATGTGTTTATAGAGATACTTGTATAATATTATGTATTTGTGCTTAATGTCTGCTAATCTCCATACTTCATAGAAAAAAAACCCCAAGTTTTTCTGAACAGTTTTCTTCTTTTGAGGATTTTTGCATCTGACATAGAATATTCCCCTGTGTTTTGCAGCTGTTATTTTTTACCGTGTATTCATTTCCATTCACTGACAATGTGCTACTCTGAGACCTGTGCATGTAAACTGCTCTTGAAAACACTCAGTGCTCAGAAGTCCTATTGAAATCAATATGAGAATAGAGAACACATACTTGCCAATTTGAGCTCTGGGTGCTTACAAATGCAGCTGTAATGTGGTAAAGATTAGAAAAGCTCAAACATTTCTGCTATTATAGTTCTATAGAAATGTGCCATAATAATGTGGAATAAATATGTGGGAAGAAAATCCATACTTCAGCTTAACTGCCTCGGGTAATTAATATTATCATCATCATTTTATGGATGGGGAAAAAAAAATAGCAGCAGAGGAACTGTAGTTTCCCCAAGGCAGAAGGGTACATTTGGAGCTGATGCTGAAATTCGGGTTGGCTTGATCTCTGCTCCTCTTTGCTGAGGTCTCTGGAGCTGATGCTGAAGCAGATGCTGTACTTAATTTTCATGTTCTCTTTCACTTGAGTGAGGAGCACAGTTCCTTCTCAGCTTTCTACCTTGTTAGTGAGAAGTGAGAGATATTTCCACCGGGCAGTTCAATCCATTGAAAATTCGAACTGTAGTTTTTCTCTTCCTTGACTTCACAAGCAACCTCTGTGTCCTTCTGCTCTTTTGAAAGTGTTTTAGCCTAAAGTGCATGGAAATTTCAGACTCAAGGGGGGGAAAAAAAAGCAGCAGTTTGACTTGCCATCACAGATATCTGGAGATGTGAGGTTTTCTCCAGAAATTACGATCTTTCCTCAGCCTTTAATTTCATTTAAAACAAGAGGAATGTGCCGTGTTAGTGCAGTTCTCATCATGGCACAGGTGATGAGCATCCAATGGCTGTGCAATTCCTGAGGATTGCTGCTGGGATCATCTCCAGCAGCTTTCCTGGGAACAGTGGCATCATCCTGGCACTGCTGTTTGTTCCCAGGATGTGCCCAGCCCAGCGGAGCCTGCAGAGCCGGCTGTGTGTGCTGACAGACAGAAATGAGTGCAGGGGCTGCACTGATCACAGAAATAGCATTGCTGTCCCGGTAGGAGCATGGTCCTTCCCTATTCTTAGCACCTGGCGGGTCGCTGCTGCTGGAACAGCAGGTGGGAAAAAAAAATAGAGGGAAGTATGAGACTCCTGTTGAAAAAAAAAGAGCAAGAGACAGAAGTTGGTTTGCCATAGGTTTCATACTGAGAAGTCTCAAATAGAATGTATTTTTTAGTATGTTAGGACTAATAAGGGCATTTAGTTATTTATACAGAAGAGTCAAGAGTGGTTCTCAAAGAAGAATAAACATTAAATTACCATAATTCTTCCTTCTTTCTTTACAACAAAATGCGTAAAGGAGCTCTAAGAGCCCAGGAGAAAAAGCCAAGAAAAATTTTTAGCTCAAATGAGAGCAAGGGGTTTTTTTTTCCTCAAGCAAAGTTTTCAAAGAAAATACCATTTAATACGTAGTCCTTGAAAAGCAAACGCATTCCTTTGTCACAGTTAGTTCAGCACACCAACAGCAGTCAGCTTTGACTGTGAAAATGTCCACTCTGGGTTACAGTAGGGGTTTTGTATTGGGGTACAGTGTTGTAGGGCCAGAGTGTAAGTGGACTTTTGTCTGCGGAGTAGCTCTAGTGAAAGAATTTCTCTTCAGCCCTAGAGCTGGTTTCATTTCACACAGTCAGCATTCCAACATTTCTCTCAGTCTTTGTCTTCACTTCTGTTACTGCCCCAAGGAAAGCGAATCTGCAGGCCCTGGGCACTTGTGCCTGTCAGTGCCACCCGTGTTCGCGAGTACCCACGGATCCACAGAAAGGCTTCCCTGGATGTTAAAGGCAGCAGGCTGCTTGTGTTGAGTGCTAGAGGAGAGCAAGGAATGGAGTTTGCTGGTGAAGGGGCAGAGTTTCCCCAGTGAGCACGTTGGTGGAAGGGCTGCTTTGAAGCCAGCGGTGCAGCAGCACAGTCCACAGTAACTGATGCACCTGGTGCTCTTCAGGAGGACACAAACAGATGAGCCTACTTTGAAAGGTAGCCAAGTTTTTTGGTTTTTTTTTTTTGAGTAATCCCTTGATGTGTTGGAGAAAAGGAGACAGGGGAATATGTGTTTTAATTCAGTGAGTCTTGTGCAGGAAGAACAGACTATGACCTGATTTGACTTAAATATGCACAAATGTTCACCATTTCCCTGATAGGCATTAGTCCAACCATTACACAATATGTTCAGTTGAGGGTGGGAGAATGTATACTATGAATGCAGGTTAAATAAGAGCATATTCTATCATTATTTCTGTTTCTACAGCTCCTAGCACAGTGAGTATTGGAGTTGCCCTCATTAGTGGCATTGCAATAGGAATAAAAAAAATTAATAAAAGAATTTCAAAGTAGAAGGAATAAAGAAACAACAAACTTGCAGAATGTTAAATTACTCTTTGTTTTCATTATATTTTAAATGCACGATAAGCTGAAGGTATTTGAGTCTTTTAATCATAAAGCATTGTCAAGACAACTGGGTCAATGTGTATCTTTGATGACTGCCTTTAATTGGGGAGGGAGGGCGAATCAAGAAACTCTCTCCTTCAGGAGTACAGACAATAGTACTAGCAGAATAGTTAAAAAATATTTTAAATTGATTTTTTTTTTCTCTGTTAAAGAGACATTAGACAGGCTTCTTCAGCACTGTGCAGGCTTGAAGAGAATGAGAATAACAGGAACTCATTTAAATTCCGAGTGCATCCCTGTCTGTGTAACCAGCTTGTTGTTGTACTCTGCAGAATTGTTCGATGTGGATTAATATTGTTGACTAAATTTACAGAGTGCAGGGAGGGAAGATTGAACTTTGCTGGGGTCTGGGTTTTCTCTTGTTTCTTGAAAGAAGAGCAATATATACAGATTATTTGTGCACAGAAGGAAAAATTAAAAAAAACCCAAAACCACTGACTATTTGCTAAGGGCAGAGAGAGGACACAATTTACTCTAAGTGATATCTCCACATTTAGCTACTGGAGGAGCAAGTGCTTGGGAAAAACCACATGGTGCTCAAAGCTCTCTCCTCCTATTAAAATAAAATAAATCTGTCCGTGCTCAGCAGTCAAGATGGAACATTAATTAATGCAACGCTGAAATCACTAGGAACAAAACTGAAATTAATCCCTTAAATATGCTATTTTTATTCCAAGACTTTAGCTGCTCTTCCCAACCTGGATATATGTGTTTCTTTGCGAAAGCAGAGCAAATGTATAAATGTTGACAGCATGAAGACCTCCCCGCAATGCTCTTTCTCTCCAGGGGACAGGAGAGCACTGAGCCTCCCTTGCAGTCCAAATGAGCCTTCAGGAAGAGCTGTTTCACCCGTGCTGGTGATGGAGCACTTGCCCAATGCAGCAGCTCCAGCTGGGCTTTGTGGATGAGTTGGGAAACTTCTCCAGGCTGGGCGAGTCAGACGTGGTAAGGCAGGGAAAGAGATGGACCCGGCTGATTCTAAAGTAAATAGGCTACAAAGTGTGGGTGGGACTTCAGGAACACTAGGCATATCTGCTAATTATTTTAATTTCTTATTGCTCACTGGAGCCAGATCAATTAAGAGGAGAAGGTGATAGTAATTACTGTCTGCGATGCAGACTGTCTGATTCCTTCTGGGTTGCAGGGAGGGGGGGGATAGTCAGTGAAACCCAAGGCACCCCGAAGGAAAAGCCTTTGTGCAGTGTCTAATTAGTCAGTGGAGCTCGCTGACACACTCACATCATTGGGAAGCTTCCAAAGCCTGTGTGGCCGGAGCAGCTGGGACAAGGAAGGTGAGCAGACACAAACAGGTGAACTGCTGGAGCTGGTTCCTGCTGGGACATCCTTGGAGCTGCCTTCTCCAGAGCTGTGCTGTCCATGGCTGGGCATTCCTGGGAGCTCTGTCCCAGGGCGATGCCCGCGGGTTTGGCAATAGCTGAGCTCCCACTGCTGCTCTCCTTGGTGCAGGTACTTAGACAGTTTGTTCTGGAACTTGCTGATGAAAGTTCTTGCCATCTCTGTCTTCCTGGCAAGCTCAGCTGAAGTGGCTCGGAGTTTCTGGAGGGGTGTGTGTGAGGGAAACACAGAGACACTGAGATTCTTTAGTACTGGTTCTTTGGGAAATGAGGCTAAAGCACCAAATAGCCATAAATCCAGGGAAGGGCATAATCTCCAGGGCTGGTAAATCTGCAGATTTTGTTAAGTGGTCATGAGGACAGTTGTTGGATGATTCCATGACTGCCAACAACAGACTATTTTGAACTTTGCTCCAAATTGGATGTTTAGATAGAGTATCACAGATGTGATAAGAGAAATTACAGTAGAGCTGTGCTCCTGTATGACAATTTCTGTTACTTATTATTCCTTGTAATTATTTGAAAAACAATGTATTCGTAAATCAAATATTCCTTGTAAATCAAAAAGAGAGAGAAGACATGAACCAGTAATGTTTGTACAGGCCATAAAGCCAGTGCCCTGATGGTCTCTCTCCACCAGGAAAGCCTTCCATAAAATAAAAATCCCCAAATACAATTTTTAGCTCTCATCTTCTTTTATTTACTTTTGGAGTGCAAGGTTCTTCTCATCTTTTCATTCCTGCAGCTGCAATATTACTTTTGTGTCTGTTAACTCCAGCTCACGTGTTTTGTGCTTTGCTGGTAGGAGTGAGAAGTAATTTGTTTTGAAAAGCAAAGCAATGTAAATGTGTCACCTCTAGCTTGTCTCAGAGCTGATCTGTACTTTGGCAACCATGAGACCTTGAGAATTGCTTTGGGTTTTGGTGCTTCCCCTGTCAAATCTGATTCTTTCTCATACTCTCCTCAACTTACCTGTTCCCACAAGTTTTTCTCCTCCTCCACGGAGCTCAGGCTGTGTCAGTAGCTGGAGATGTGGTTTTGTTACAGATGGGTCTGGCAAAACTCTGGGCCCAAGCAATGTTTCTTTAGCACCATTACTGTAAGGGTCATTTCAGCACCCTAAGTTACCTTTTGACTTGTTGATGGAGCAGGGATCTGTGAATTTGAGGCAAATCTCTGTAGAACAGTGGCCAGGGTTGTCCCCGTTTTGTTTTGTGGGTTCCTGCAGTTGTTTCTCGATGATGGTGGCAATACTTTTTCCTAGGCTTGCTATTCAGCAACATTTTTTTCCTGCACGTTCTTCCTTCTGTTTCAGCTGCTTCCAACAAAAAACTTTCTCTCTTATCTATCTTGCCAGAATGAAATCCTTTCCTGTTGGCATTTCCATGTGTGGTGCCATGGAGGAAAGGCAGACTTTCAGCTCCTGCACTGTCTTGGAAGGAGAGAAGCCCAGGCTAATGGTCATTTAATGAGCTCTTCCCAGCAGATGCTAATGTGCCCAGAAATAACGTGGCACAAACACAGCTTTAATAAATGAAGAATGTGGAACAGGCTTTATTATAATTTTCAATTTGCCTTTGAGTTGAGCAAGCTGCATGAATACCCAAAGACATTTCTCTCTATTTGTCAACAGATGAATGCCCTCCGAATTGTTAAGGGCAACATTTTGTGAGCAGAGAGATGTTAGCCCCAGGCGTCTTGGCTAAATTGCAATTTGGGTAATTCAGTTTCACCTGCCTGAATTCCCCCTGCAGTTTCTGTTGGATGTGGAGCTCGTGCCTGCTCCTGCCCTGCACTGCTGTGCAGTCATACCATCCGCTATTAAACAGCTGCTGCCCATAAGTAGCTGAAACATTTCGGGATCCTCTGGGATGAATAGCTCTGTATAAATATAAAATGATACCATTACCATGTTTGAAGTAAGATTTAATATAAACAAACGATTGTTTCAGTAGATGGTGCTCAGCTGAGTTACAGCAGCTCAGGGCTCTGGGGAAGCAGTGGAGTACGAGCAGTGCTCCCCTCATAGCACTCCGTGTATGAGGTTTTTCAGAGAAGGAAGTAAGCAGAGAAAGCTTTTTCCCCTTTCCAAGCTGAAGAAGGGAATTATGCCTCTGAGGCAGTGGAAGTGAGCGAGCCAGCTGCTGCTTCACAAAGCAGAGCCCTCAGACCTGGGCAAAACCATCTTCTTCCCTCTGCCAGAAGGGCTGTTGGTAAAGGGACGTGTTTCCTGTACCTTTGGGGAGAGGCTCATTCCCACCTTCTCAGTGTTCAAGGGGATATAGAAGGGTACGGCCATAAGAAAGCATAGCTGCGTGACAGTCTCTCTGCCAAGTTCTAAAGTACATTTTTCAGGCTGTGCTCTAAGTCCTGGGAAGGAATAATTTCCATGGCTGCTCTCCTAGGTCAGTTTTTATAGCTGCTATTGAGTTCTCACCCAGTACAGTGGCAGTAATGACCCTGTGGTTGCCTTCCAGACACCAGCTTCTCCGGTTTCTTGAAACATGTCTTCCCACAAAAGTTCAAAATGTCACTCACTTTACACTAATGAGAGGAAATTGTGTTGTAATCTCTGGACAAGGATTTGCTTAATGCATACAGCCAGTCAGGCTAGACAGCACCCAGGCTTTGCAAACTAAACATTCTTTTCAATAAACATCCTTTTTGCTCCCAGCACGCTTGGTTTAATACAGCAGCTGCCATTAAAAATATGCCATTAGTGACAGAATCATTAATATTTTTAATGGTATTTTTGATAATTCCACAGTCCAGGCATTAGTGAGGATGCAAATTCCATCACTAATGGCAAAGTTATTAAGAAACTGAGCTGCACGTCAAATAAATAGGTCATTTTCTAGGTATTTCAGAGGAAAGAGAAAGTGCTGATACAGAGCCAGGTCAGTGGAGATGGAGGAGGCTGTTGTGCAGTGGCACAGCCACATATGCCCTCTGCTCCAGGGATGGGAACTGCTGGAGTCAAACCTCCTGCACCTTCTGTCTGCAGAACAGATGCTGGATGATCCTGGAGCTCCTGGCCGGAGCTGACTGTGGACTCATTACCCAGAGGACTGGACAAGCTCCCTTGCAAGCCTGTAGCCTGTGCAGCCTCACTAAAATATGTTTATTGAATAAATGCAGTATTTAAAAGATTACTCTCTGTGTTTCCAACGGAAACCTCTACTTCAAACAGCTCCTTTTTTGTTGCTTACAGGAGCTCCAGGAGAATCACTAGATTTACCATCTCATTATCGCCTTCGTGGGGATGCTTCTTTTCTATTAGTGTTTTCATGTTGCCTGGCTGAAAAATGAGAAATAAGTACATAGAGACCTCTGAACAAAAGAAACCATGAGATGGATCCTCAGCTCAAGTCTAGTGTTTGCCTGTGATTGTAATCAGGGGAGCTGTGTTGAGTGACAAAACCAGCGATGCTGGGCTGGACTCTGGGTGGCTGCTGTGGCTTATCACTGACTGAGAGACTTCTGTTTCTGAATGTCTGAATTGAGCATTAAGTGCTCTGCAAGGTGCTCGCTGCTTCCTGATGTGTCATCTTCTGAATTGCTGAGCAGCCTCTCTCATAGCACTGAGCTATTGTCTGAGGTTCAGAGCAAAACGTTGCAGGTTAATGGCATAAAGCAGCTTTCTCAGGAGGCTCCTGCGTGCAGTCTGTGCCGTGTTTCAGAGGGGAGTGGTTCAATCCCTCAGTGTTGGTCTCAGTGTTGTTCTCCAGATGAGGGGATGCAGTCAGAACCCGGTTCTCCACCATTCAGGGTGTACTTGGTGCAGACAGAGATGTTCCTTCTGTGGGTGACTCACCAGCTTCCAGGTGAGCCTGTCTGTTCCCATCACAGAGGAGCACAGATGTGTCTCCGGTGGATGGAAATGCTCCCCGAGGGCATGACAGTATTTCCATCCGTGGCCTCTTGCCTTGTCTTTATCACCAGCATGACTTCTGCTGGCGCTGATGCTTTTAAGAATCCTAAATGCTTTAGGTACTGGGGTTTTATGTGATTTGTCACCGGGAGGTCACAGTCTTTTTCATCTAATTATTTTCTACTGGTAATTACTACTATTATTTTATGCTTACTGTTTTATGATGCCACATAGGGACAGAGTCCTACTGTGCTAAGCACAATGCGAACCATAATAAGGAAGTGGTGCCCACATTAAAAAAAAAAATTGCTAATGTAGTATGAGCTATGATCCATCATTGGAATAGGCAGGAGGAGGAGGAGAGCTTATGCTGATAATTAAATGTGATGGGCAGGATGCAGCCTCCAAGTAACAATTCTGAAACAAGGGCATGCATTTACACCCACAGTTATCACGACTGGGCAGCAGCAAGCACTGAAACACCTTTTTACCATTTCAACCAAAATGGGACTTCAGTTGAAGGTTTGATGACTCAAAAAAGTAAGAAGCTGTGCTGTGAAAAATGGAAGAGAAAGATTATTTAGGGTTCAGCTTTAAGAACGGGCTTTTTGAACAGTCAGTAGTTAAATAAGGGAGAGTGTCTCAGATTTATCTGCAGAGAAAAGCTCAAAGTCATCTTCTACATGGTATATTGCTCATACAGAAAGATGGAACTTGGTAAATGAAAAATAAAGAATCCTTATTAGCCTGTTTGTCATAGATTTCCATGAAATGTAAGTCTGGCTGCAGTTCACCACCGTACCCAAGCAACACATTTAATTTCTGTGTCGGGAAGTACAATTTATTTATAAAGCAGGAACAGGTTGGTAGGGCGTTCCTTAATTTTGCTTTGGAAGGAGTGATGGTAAATTTACCAAGTGTCTCGAATTGAATCAACATTTTATAGGAGTTACAACTGTCATTTTTATAGTGAATAAAGAACTAGGAGAATGAGGGGGGAAAATACCAAGTAATTAGCTGTTGAAATCACCAGCAATGTTTTGCAGACTGAAGGCAGCGCAGTGATTTACGAAAGCGTACAGCTGTAAATATTTTGATGTATATATGTTTGTGTTTATAAAGCTATAGATGTGTTCCTCATTCAAGTAATGCTGCCTTGTCCTCTTTCCATCACCCCAGAGCACCTCGCAGTGCATCCAGGATCTGCCCTCACACGGAGGAGCCCCATGGTTTGCTGGGTGTGGGGCTGTGGTTCTCTGCTGTTGCTGTTCCATCCGTGGTCCCTCTCCAGCCCTCCAGCTTTATTCTCCTCCTGTGTAGTGCAGCTCATTCCTCTGCCCTCTGACGCACCCCGTGCAGAGGGAGGGACCAGGCATGTGACAGTCACCAGGTCTTTCATCTTCGGTCTGATAGGAATGAAATGGAGGGAGAAATAGAGGAGCTTTTCAAACAGAGAGAGCAGCTGCTGACTCATTGTCTTCTTGGGTTGTGAGCGGGGCCTTCCTGAGGATTCCTCTGGACTTCAGGAGATCCAGCACTGCTTTAATCTGGCTGTTTGATTACAGTTCCCAAGGCAAGCCTTTCAACTCCGCTTTCTGGCAAACAGAACTTTTTTTGGCCTTTCACCGCAGTGTTCTTTCAGCAGTGTCTTTGCATTGCCTGATATCAGAGCAGGCTGCTTTAAAGAGCTGGAAACCTCATCCTCAACTTGAAAGGGAATTTCAGATGATTTTACTGGTGCTAAAATTTGGCAGAGTTTCATGGGCCAGGATAACAAAAGGAATCGATCTGTGTAGTCAATAGGTCGTCTGCCCACGTCTCCCTGTTCAACGACAGATCCCTCACAGACCAAGCACTTCTGGAGAGCTCCAGCCTGACATCCTGCTCCCCAGTCTCTGTGCTGGAGAATATAAACCAGGTGCATTGGGACACAAAACTGCACTGATCTCAGCAGGATGCCAGAGGTCCTCAGAGCTTTTTGCTCTTCTGCCACCTTTAAACAAAGAGATCCCCGTTATTTTTGCCTCTGAGCAGGGCTTTCTGTTCACCTTCCACTTGCTACCAACAGGCCTACTGTTCCTCTCGAAGGATTCAGCCTGCCTTCCCTGGTCTGGCTGGAGTAATTCCTCACACAGTCTCTTCCCCAAGCCCTTTTTGCTTTGGGTTGTCTCCTTTAACTCCACACTCTGCTGTATCATCACTTGATCCGGTGGCGTCAGGCTGAGGTTTAGGTGAGGAGGAACCCATGACAAACGTGTTGCTGAATATCATGTATAGCTGAAAGATGCTCAAATGGAAGTTTGACTTCTGACTACTTCAGGTTTTGTATTACATCTCCAGAGATAAATAAATGTTCATAAATTGGTATTGGGAAATTGTATGAAACAGAAAGTTTTGGGAGGAACCTATGAGGCGGTGGATAGAAAACATTCCTATTTGACTCTGGTCAACAGAAATATCCTGCTTTCTTTGAGTCTCTTTAGTGAAAAGTAGAGCACTGGAAACATGTATTCATATTTGTCATAGCTAAACAGCTTGCTCTGATGGTTAAATGTAAGAAACAGGTATGTCATGTACAATAATAGTCTGCATAATTAATTATGATACTTATGGCTGTGAGCATCATTTCAAGAGGAAGAGATGGAAGCAGCATGTAACAATTTGAGAAAGGAGTCAGGATAAATGATTTATCCAGTGGTTTGTGTGGAGGAGGGGTTGGGCTTTGCTCTGCAGCAGAGGGTGAGTGGCATTCAGAGATCCAACCTTGCCCTTGGTATACCTGGAAGGCGAGGGGAGACACAGGTCAGGGCTGTTTGCCCATCTTACCTGGTTTATTAATTTTGTCAGCTCAAAGAATCACTCTGGTATGGCATTTGTCCAAGTAACAAGCTAATATGTGGAATTACTTTGAAACCAGTGGGAATATTGCAGTTAGATTAAGTAGGAGAAGCAATTTTCCAGCTGTAAGATTAAATATAGCAGTAGAGCAGTATTTTCATATTATGTTATTTATTGATGATTTTTTTAAAAGCCCACTCTAAAGTTTAATGGTCATTTTAGTGCTGTTAGGTCATCAAGTAGTTAATGGTTTCAAGAATTTTAAAAACTGTTTGAAGGTTTTTAGACTAAATATTCCAGAATATCAGTTAACACGTTGCCTTGCTTTAAAAATGTAGCATTTCCAATGCATGTTTGACATGCTTGGGGCTACTCCAAGTCTTGATACTCAGAAGGAACCAACTGCAATATTAAGCTTTAATATTTTATGATGAGATTCAAGCTGTTTACGAGGTGTGTAGGGAAAAGTGGATTATATTTTGTCACGGTGCACGTTTTCACCCAGAGTTAGGTGCCTGACTGTAATGGGACAGGTTTAGCTCCTCCCCAACAAAAGGGATACAGTGCAGCTCTCAAAAAATTAAAGAATAGGTTGCCTGTGTTGACTAAATTGGATTGACAAATATTCCGAGAAAAACCATCAGATTTTCAGTTCTGATGTAGCAAAATGTTTCTCTGGCCTGCTCCTGTTGTCCCCCATCCTGGAAATGTGCAGGAATTAGGCCATCGAGGATGAGATTTGTCCAGTGTTCCTGCATTAAGAGCACTACATGCACTGTATAAGCTGGATCCCAGAAATGACAATTCAGTTTATCAAATGCATGTTTTTAAGTAATTTCTGTATGCTTTCTTCAGCCTACCCTAGAACCTTCCATTCATTTCTCCCCAAGCAAATAAATCCTTTTAATATTTATCTGTATACACTAATTACACATAGTTCTTTTAACCATGTTATTCCAGATAATTTGGGTTTCCTGTAATAGTTTCTTAGATAATTATTTAGTTGGATGTTAACATCTTCATAAAACAGAAGAATGATGGCTTGATTTTTTTTCTTTCCCCTTCTATAACGGGTGTCCATTCAAAATGGAACAGCTGTAGTGACTGAGAACTGTTATTATCCAGGGTGTGAATTACAGCAAAAAGGCTGTAAAATGCGATAGAGTTTCAGACTTCGATAATAAAGATTCATCTCAGATCACCCGAGATTATAAAGGTGTTAAATGACTTCCTTTCTGTGCCTTTCTAATATTTCAGATTTCATAGTAGCATCACTGTCAAGATCTATTTGACATTCTGTAACACTTTCTCAAACAACAGCCTGTCTCTTCTCCTGACAGGGAGCATGCTTTGAATGAAAGTTCATTAGTCTATTGAAACATCTCAGTTAATTGCTAAGCCAGTACCCAGAATTGTCAAGTTCATATTTCCATCTGTGCCACGAGCATAGCAATAAAGGATTTTTTTGGACAGGTTAATTTGCCTAAAATACCGTGTAGTCAATCAGAGGAACAAAGTTGTTGATGGGAGCATCTGTCAAACTGGAGCTTTCATCAGAGCTGTCCCTCTCTGCGAGACGAACATCTCTGGCTTCCACGAGTTGGCAGAAATACAGCAAACAATAACAGCAGCTGCACTAGAATAATGTTATTCCACTGCTAAACACCAAACAGCTGGGTGTTGCATTGGTAAGAATGCTTTATAGTTTAGCTTCTTGTGAAAATAAAATCCAGTCATTCAAATATAGCATTGTTTTAATATTTAATTTAGATTGTTTATATTATTTGCATTTTGTTAATTTTACATTTCATATAATTTGCTTGAAAATAGCACTTTCTTGGAAATTGTGTATGTACATGTGCATGCATAAAGATTCCTAATACGTGGTGTTTTCCTTTAAAAAACAAAACAAAAGCAAATTAAATGTCTGCATAAAAAGCAAATTAAATGTATAAACTGAAATTATTTAAATGAGCTGGGAACTTGCACTGAAATTTCCAAGGCATGCACTACATGGCCCACAGTGTGCCATTAATTTTCTGACAATCTGAAAGAGCATTTAACAATTAAGTTCTGATCTTCTACTGATTTCCCTCATCATTGGTGGTGCACACGGTGACTACATCCAGTATTTACTACATGAAACACATCAATGTTAATGGACAGAAAAATACAATAACTCATTTTACCACAATAACATTTTCATGCCTAGGAGATGAGATTGAAACCCGAGTAATTCCAGCTAAATCAGTGGGTTTAGCCTAGGTTTACTGTAGTGTGAAAGAGGGTAAAATTTGACCAGCATCACCCAGGGCTGCAGAGCATTAAAGGCTGAGATGTGATGAGCATTACAGTATCCGAGATAAGGTTTCCCCTGGACCTTTTTGCTGGTTCTGAGAATAGATATTCCTTGAAATATTTCCTTGAAAGTGTCTCTGTTGTTGATGACTATAAATTTGAGGTTCTCCCCAAAACAGGACCTTAAGAAAAGGAAAAAAATAATTTGCAGTCCTCTGCATGGGAGAGAGTTTGTTGACTATTTGTAGTTTTTATCTTCGTGATACAGTGTGAGGCTTGACCTTGAAAATTAAGAGTACTTAACCATCCGAGAGAGATGTTGCAGGCTGTTGATTTGCAGAGCACTTTTAATATCCCCCTCTAGAAGATGGTGGAAGCGTACCCAGCATTAATACTATTTTGGTCCTTCCTTGAGAAGGTGTCGTTCCTCCTCCTGGATAGATTTACTTTTCCATCATGGCTGGGTTCCCTGGCAACTTCTGCAGTGAAGTCAAACATATGTGTGTTAGAGAGAGAGTCTGCTGAGGGGAGGGAGCGTCACAAAGCTCTTCCGTGGGATGCGGAGTCCCTTGTCACCGCCTCGTCCTGATGTTCACGGTGGGTGGAAGAGAGGACCAGGTGGGCAGAGAGAAATTCATGCAATGTTTGATTCCATCCCCTGTCTGCGCTGTCCTGCTTCTCTTCTGGCCTCTCAGATGAGAAGGGAGAGCAGTTGGCAGGGCAAAAGAGTTGGGAATAAGAAAATCCATCAGTTCTGGTAAAGCATAAGCCTATCAGCTACTTTGTATTCTGTCAGGCTGTGGGAAGAGCTTAGCTTGTCTTATTAATGTCATATCAACATGTCTTATTAGTAATGATAGAATCACTCAATACCGTTGAAAGAGAATATAATAAGACCAGCTATGATAAGAGGTCAGGGCTCAGAGCAATTCTTTTCTGAATACAGACATCCATATAAATGTATAGATAGGTTTTCTATCTCCTTTTTTGAGAGTTTGTGCTCTTAGCAAAGTCAACAGAAGTTTGCAGAAAGTCTCTGATATTTTCACTGTCCTGGAATGGTGACATTTGCCCTTTAAATTGACCTGAGTATTAAAATCCACAGATGTTTTCAGGCTGGTAGCCAATGCAATGGCTGAAATTTTATCTGTTTGCCCCAATTACTGTATCTTGTCATCGGAGTCAGTCTTGTCCTGAGAACCACTGGAAATCTTGCCAATAAACCCATGATTTCATTTACTAGAATATGGTAGAGTTGGTTATTTGGTTAGTTTTCGGGGTTTTTTTTTTTCAAATGCACAGTTTTTAGATGTAGAGCTTTGCTGGTGTTCTGGGTTTGTACAGAGCTTTGCAGATGTGACTGCAGTGAATCCAGGCTGGGAATACGGGGCTGGAAACCTGGATGTTATTAGGTATCAGAACATGTCCCAGCAGAAAAGTCAGTAATGTTTACTCAGAATGTTGCCAGAGAAGACCTTATCCCAACGGCTTTTTCCTTATTTTAGCACCCATCTTCATAAATCCACTGAGTTGGAAGTGGTTGCTTTCAATTTACTGCGTGAAAGAGTGTGGCTCCAGGTCACACCATTTTTTCCTTGTTTAGCTTATTTGAACTTTCTGTTTTAAATGAAGGATGAATTTGAGGCAGTTACGGAATTTTCTGAGTCTCGTGTAAATTGAGTTCAGTCACGATTACTCATTTTGTTTAAAAGTAGAATAATTGACCAGCTGTTAATGGCAAACTTCTGAAGAGAGGTCTTGATCCCGTGTTAACTTTACATTCCTAGAGGACAATTTGTCATGAAACCAACATGATGTGTTGCTAATGATAACTTCATCAAGGCCCTTGGCTCCCTGGGAACCATTAACTGCAGGACCATCTGCTCCTGTTAGTCCATTGCTGCCCCTCCTGTGGCCTGACCTGCAGGTGATGTGCAGGGAGTTTGGCCAGCACTTGCACAGCGAGTGTTGAAAGCTGGAGCTTTGGGCAGGTGTTTGCCCTGGTAGACTCTCGTCCACAATGACTGAAGCAGTGCTGAGGATTATCAAATCAGACCAGTTCTGAAGTCATGAGGCATCCAAAAACAAGCAGTTGTGAAGGCTTAGTGGTGTTGTGAAGTCTATGATCAGAGAGAGGAGCTAGAGAAAATTAGAGAGAAAACCATTTCCGAGACAACAGGAGTAGCAGGAGATGAGTAGGAATTGCTGGAGTCCCCTCTTTGAACCAGCAGTGCTGTCTTAATTAGCTCCTCTCAGCAGATGAACTGCATGTGGAGCCAGGGCTTGCATGGCCCCGGGTGGCCACAGGACAGGCAGAGGTTAACACAGCCCGAGGCCCTGAGGGGCTGGGAGGTCACCGAGTGACTTGTACAGATCACAGGCTGCAGGAGTTCACCCCATGCCTCTGCTGCTCCTGTACTTCTGTGCAGTTCAAGTGCTCCTTGCAGACAGACAGCTCGTCGTGATTTCAAAGCGATGGGATGGGGAACGTGTTCATCCTTGTGACCCTTTGTTCCATCTCCGAAGTGCCTTTGCTGTAAAGACAGTCGCACCCTACAGCTTATTTTCTGTCCTCAGTCATGGCCATTAATTCTGGCTGTATCTTTGGTGGGTGGAGTTCTTTGTATCTCTGTTTTTGCCTTTTGCTGCCACAGAAGCCTTGAACCGTGCTTGTTTGAAGTTCAGAGATCTCACAAACAGAACACTTACCTGCTGCTGTTATGCGTATCAGTTGATCTAATAAAACACATTACCCCTTCTATAAACTGTGGTAACTTAGAAACCATCAGGGCTCTGTCAACATCCACAGTTTTGAGTTACTACGTTGCATCTCATATTTGCACTAACATTTTAGGTGTGCATGTGTTTTTTCTTCACTCACTTCTATCTGTGAGCTCAAGGCCCTATAAGTTATGTCATAGAAGAATGACAGTTTTATTTGCTTTTATTGTCCACTGTGGAAGCATTGCAGGTTTGATTCTAAATTAATCTTTATTGTGTTTTTAAATTTCTTCTTATTCCTTGACATAACCCCCTATCTTTCAGACTTAGCTTTGCTGGCTACAATCAATTTATTATTCATAAATTCCCTGTTTTGACAGCAGTAGTCTGGATTCAATTATGCCAAAAGGCCCGATCATACCAGGCTGCAGTGCTGAAAATGAATTGTTCAATGACGCGATCTGTCTTAGCGAACTTTAAGTGATGCTTTGATAATTATATCGACATACGTATGCGGCCAAAAAAATAAAAAAGCTTTGGGAACATTTTTTGTTACCCCCCGTGGAAAGCAGAGGAGAACAGTGGAGGAAGATAAATTGACAGATTATTAGCTGAGGCATCTTGTAAAGCCAGCCAGGGCCCACTGCTCCAGCTCTGCTGCCTGCGCCGCTGGAGGCTGGACCGCAGTGGAAGACTGAAGACTGCAGCAGTACATGGAGAAGCAGATAAAATTAACACCATCATTTAGTTTTATTTGTTAGAGTTTTAAGTGAGCTGCAAGATAAAAATGTTTAAAATAACCCCTCGGAGAGAGACTGTGCGGGAGAATCTCAGAATGTTCGTATTTCCAAGTGACAGAACTGTACCTCTGCTGGTGTTTTCGTGGAGGAAGAGAAGGGAAGAGCACTCCAGGTTATCTTTCAGGCTGACAGGTGAGAGGATTGACTGTAGGAGTTTTGAAGGCTGCACGGGGTGTCTGTCAGGAGACAGCAAGTTTTGCTGACAGCATCAGATTTACGCACTTGCATGGGCACACACGTATCCTGCACACCCAGACAGTGACTAAACGCTGCTCCCTTCCCCAGACTACATTTCCCTTCCAGGGTGAAAACACTTTCCTGCTGAAGTAAGACCCTGCAGACACTGTGGTTTAAAACAAACAAAAGAACAAACAAACAAAAAAAACCCCACCAAACAAAAAGCAAACCACCCTTTTTTACCCTGAGGTCTTAGTTTTGTCTTTTTGTGAGAATTAATTTTTGTGGTTAGAGCTTTCCCTGATCAGAGTTGGCCTGTAGGATTAAAACAGGTACAGGAGGAGGACAGGTGTCTCCATGCTCATTTGTCATGTGGTCAGGTTTCTTTCTGGAGCTTTTTGGCATGTGCTGCCTTTTTTCCATGTGGAAATACTCGGGTTCAGATGCAGAAATCAGCTCCCTGGTGCTCACGGGGCACGAAGGGATTCTGGAGAAGCTCAGTCCCCCTTTCCAGCAGTGAAGCAGAGTTGGGGGAGTTTTAGAAGAACCTTTTGTGCAAATGTTGCGATCCATTGCGGGAGAAGCTGGCTTAGAAATGCAGTTTCTGAGTGCCTAAAATGGGCCAGCAATTGGAACTCTGGGGAGCTGAATTCTCTTGAAGGTCACGTCCGAAGTGTTTCAGGTAACAATTTCCTCTAACACCTTCAGGGGAAAACTGGCTTTTCAGTACTGAGTCAGCTGATTCACCTCACCACCTTCCAGAGACTGCTTGGAAACTGATAATTATGCTCAGCTCTTGTAATTGTATTTTTCACAAGTAGGTTCTGAGGCAATGAGGCATTTCAGGAAGTCAGTATTGGAGCAGTTATTTTACACTCAGAGAAACTGAGGCAGAAAGGTGTGTGCAAGGTTATGCAGTACCCACTGGCAGAGCTGTGGATGCTGCCCAGCAGTGTGAGCTCCTTTACCTGTTCATGCTTTGCATGTTTGAGAAAGATTCTTTTAAAAAGCATTTTATCTTTCATGAATGCCAGCAAAACTAAAACAAGAGAGGCCAAAAACAACTCTTCTCTTCTGTACTCTCACAGGCATTTGTTTTCATTTCTGCTTCCCTAGAGTGTTTTTCTTCAGCAGTGATAAAGGAAAATATTCCAAAAATGAGGAAAATATGAAGGATAAAATACAAAAACTCCCTGCATGAGAAAGGGAATTTCAGTGCAGGAACTGGACTTTCATGCTTGGGTGTTACAGGGACAAGGGAGCATGTGTCACCTTTTCATTGTAACAGTACACCCCTTCTTTGACTGGGAAGAAAACAGCAATGCAAATATGAGTTCTGTAAGGGCTAAATATTTCTGGAGGTCTTCACATTGCCACCAGATCTGTCTTTAGTATTCCAGCTGGAGAAACACTTTTGCAAGCTCAACTTTCCCCTCTCCTGTTCTTCAGCTCACTGTAATTCTGCTTTCCCTACTGCAGCTGCCCCTTGCTTTTGTGTATTCAGTTGTAATCCAAATTTCACACTGATTTTGGTCGCCCACTTTGCTACCTGCCAAAGCAGTTTCTCAGGCTTCATAAGGAAATCTTCATCAGGTAAAGCTGACTGCGACATCTGCATTCCCCTCTTCTTCTCCCTCCTCATCACTGACAAGTCTGGCTCCATTGATAATGAATTAAAAAAAAAAAAAAAGAAGTCAGCAAGAATGAATATTGGTGTCCAAAAAAATTAAGTACATGCTGTATATATCCAGGTAAAATTACTGCATGTGAGATTTGGAAACCCTTCATGGAGTTCTCAAAAGCAATGGACTAAATCTGCCAGATAAACAGTGATTTATTGTCTGTCTACCTGACCCCTAACTGATGTAATCAATATGTTTATGATGCAGACTGCAAAGTGTCTGAATTATATAGAGCACATCCTGTGACATCCTCCTCTAGCAGGAGCAGAGGCAGTTTCTCAACAGGCTGTTGATAATAACCAGTGGCCACATCAGCTCGCATGGTAATTTACCATCCTCTGTCTCATTGAATGAATTGATTTCCTTTATTGGCTATATAAATAATTTCCTGTGTTTCGCTATTTTTCTCTCTGTCTCAGTGAATACTTTGTGCCTTACCAGCATTCAGTGATAAAAGAATTTGGTAATTGAAGTGTTCGAGTCCTGAAGGACAAGGAATGGGATGTTACTTCATAACCTGTGATAAAAGTAATAATAAACAATAATCCTAATTGTATCTTGCACATGAAGCAGCTGCTGAGATGGGTGAGTGAACCCAAGGGATGTTTTCCAACTTCCCTGTAGGGTTGAGGACCTGCAAAGTACCAAGGGGAGCTGTGCCTCCCCTGTGATGGAGCAGTGCCCATCCGTAGGGTTTTCTCCATAGGGTGGTCAGCGGGACTTTGCCGGGTCAAGAGGTCATGGAACACATGCATTAGGTTATACCTGTTAATTAATACAGATAAATACGTCATTCCATCCCTACACCTCCACCCCCAAAGCTCCTGTAAGAGCTTTTTTTTAAAATAGATTTCATTTGAGAAAATAAGGTTTTCAAAACACATCTTTTAAATTGTGTTCAAAACCACCCAAACCTGGTTTGTGGGGCTTTTCATCTTCAAAGCAATTTGTAGCACTAGCTGATAAATATTATGTTACAGTTAATATATCAAAGCATAATGTGGTCTGTGACAGAATTGGTGGGTCATCCATCTGTGT
Source organism: Bombycilla garrulus (assembly GCA_013400315.1). NCBI lineage: Eukaryota > Metazoa > Chordata > Aves > Passeriformes > Bombycillidae > Bombycilla > Bombycilla garrulus. Next base: position 916,572 of record VXBU01005400.1, read on the forward strand.
CACATAAAAGGAACTGTTTTTCTGGTTTGGTCTGCTAGTTACCTCTTTTACTAAACTAAGGGAAATAACTTTGTAGTGAATCTTCAAAGACATGTTAGATTGCTTTCTCCTTTTTTTCTCTTCATAGGGATTTGGAATAGTTTTAAAGCATCCGAATCCTCGTGTGTTGGAAAAGGGTTTCACATGCTGACCATAATCTTTGTGCTGTTTCAGCTGTTGTGTCAGCTGTCTCACCAAAGCTGATGTCAGTCTCCTGGGGAACAAATGCCTTTCTGGAAAAAACGGGTGATATTTCATTGGGTTATCCAGATTAGATGCAGGTGCTGGATGAAGAGCCCTCTATTTTTCAATTTCACATAACTTCAGCTCTGTCCCTTTAGACATTTGCTGAACATTGTTAAAAGAACGTTAACTTATAAATGAAAATGGAGGGAACGGCAAGGTCACAGAGTAAACAGTTCATCTGAAAGAGCAGCATTTCTCATTCCTGGTTGTGCAGCCCATTAGATGTGTGGCTCTAATCAGTCACACGAGGAAGCTCTAAAGGCACGTGGTGATTGCAGGCACCTTTTCAAAGGTGGCCTCTAAAAAAATACACCCAGCAATTAGCCCACTAAATTGACTTGCTTCCTGAAACATATTAATTCTCTCCGAATTACTTAAAGCGACTCCTTTTAAGTTTATAAACTTAAAGATTTATTGGTGATCTCATGCTCTGTGTCCTCAGCCTCTGGATTAAGGATAAAATTAAAGGCATAAAGCCTCTGGTGAAACGGGAACAACTTCCAGCCAAGGCTGTGAGCAGTCTGTACAAATGGAGGCAATACAGTGCCCACACCCACTCTGTCAGCCTGGAGGAGTTCACTGTGACCCAAACTCTTATCTCTGTTTACATCTGTAATCTGATATTCTTGAACTGTGATAAGGACTTCTGAAAAAAAAATTCTGCTTCCCTTTTTAATTACCATCCTAAAGAAAGCTTCCACATTTCAGCTACAATAGTCTTACTGAACCATCCTTACTCTTCAGGATACTTCAAAATAAAATCCTTAATCCATTTTGAAGCCTTTATTTTTGAGAATAAAAAGGAGTATAAACAAGAAGGTTTAGCTGTAAGCACAGAGCAGATATGAGAAGTGAGAGCTTGAGAACAAATCCTTGGGAAACAGATGGGGCTTGTGCTGTTTCTCTTTCTTCTAAAACCTCAGTTCTCAGCCCATCATCTCCTGGTCTGTTAACTCCAAACATTTGAAGGGCAGATGGCTTCTTAGCCTTTCAGAAAACACAAGCAATGCTAGTGAAGGAGTTGTTATAATAGATACAACTTTATCTCCAGCCAAGTATTTTGTGTTTCTTACCAGCATTTTTTTGTTGTGGTGAGGGAGCAAGGAAAATGAATTTGATAGCCAGGTATCTTGTCTTGGACTCATTCTTGTTTCCACTGTTGCCTTACACACATTTCTATCTGATGAAAAGTGTTGTACTCATTTTTATTTCCTTATTATGCTAAGAATTAAACTTTGAGAACAGCGGCTGTCGCATTGACTAGGAACTGAATTCTTTAACTATAAAATTATGTTCTGCGTATTCATGAAAATGGATCAATTAAAGTCAAGGAGACTACTCACATGAGCAAATGCTAATTAACAAAACGGATGCTCTAATGAAGAGAACATGATAACGTTGCAGATAGATTCTGAATATTAAACATACTTGGCTCGGCAGCAGTAGAGGTGTTTACTCCATAGTATATGAGCAGTTTATTAAATTTCTGGTTGGAAATAAATGCTTTGGGTTGGTTCTCTAATTGGTAAATGTTCTGTACTTCTAGACTCGAGTGCTGTCTGGAGCAGTTATGATGCATCCTAAGTGTGCTCCTAAGTCAGTGCTGATCCACAGATTGCTGATACCATCTAACTAAACCAGACAGGTGGCTTTGCTGCAATAAGAGCTTAAAATATTTCTTGCCCAGCTGGTGGGGGAAAAAAAAGGTGCTGTCTTTTTTTTTCCCCTCTCTGAAAAAATAAAATCAGAAAAAGCTCAAAAAGCCTAATAATATAAAGAAGGGACATTTATTATCACATGTAAGTCAGTGGGAGAGAGTCTTTAGAACAGCCTGGTAGCTAGATTTTCACATTAATTTATTTTCCTATTCATGGAAATTCTACTTTCATCACCAAGTGAACTTGGTGCTAATTAATTAAATATGAACTATTGATTAATGTATGAAGAACAGTGAAAGCTGTGGCTACAGGACTGGTCTATTTTCAGAGACTTTTCTGTATTCTCCCTGATATCATCTTAATATTTCATCGTTCAGGTCTGAATTGGGAGCAGTAAACAGCCACTCCAGGGGAGATGAGAGGTGGTCCCAGCAGTGTTTTTGCAGCAGGAACAGCCCAGAGCTGAAGTGGGGCTGAGGCCTGGGGGCTCTGTGGTGGCCTGGCCGTGGTTCTTGTCCAGCCCCAGCTCTGGATGTGCATGGCTGGAGTTTGCCCCAGCTCAGCGGGCAGGGGTGACACCAAGGAGAGCAGGACATCCAGGGAATGACGCTTTAGGCTGGAGCAGGAGCTGGATCAGCTGTGTCTCATCATCTCTTGGGACTTTTGGGGCAGGATTGGAGTAGGTAGAGGCAGGACAGGCTGCAGAGACAAGAAGCACTCAGGGGAGGAGGTGGATGCTCTCTGGTCTCACTGCTTCCCCTCCTCTGTTCCTCCACCATCCTTTACTTCTCATTTCCACTATTTTTTTTATAAAGAGGGAGGTGGGAGGGTAAGAAACCCAGCAAGTCTTGTTGTCCAAACCTTCCATGTGCTGCTGTCATCTAAATCCAGGCTTGTCCTTCTGACCTAAAGCCTGGCTGAACATGGAATCATGAAACCATGAGGGAAGTGCCTCTGGCAGAGGGGTCACTCTCCTACATCAGGCAGGAGAGATGAAATATGTTACATGAGTACATTCAGCTGGGACAGATCCTAAAAATTGGGATCCTGGAAAGAAATTCTCTCCATTTTTACTTTAAACAGCAGATTTGTTTGAAAGGGCTGCTAACTTAGGGATATTCTGGGCACATATATTATATGGGCACTAAATCCATGGAAAACGTGACCTGTACTGTTGCTGAGTAACCAGACACAACGTGTTTCATATTGCTTCTCACACAAGTAGGTTGTTATTTCTGATTTCTAAAATATCCTCTTTTTTATGGTAATCAAAGTCTTGTACAGCCTGAGCACTGAAAAGTGAGACAGAATGGGCCATAATGAAGTAAATTGTGGGAAAAGATTTTTTTAAAAAGCAAAAGTAAAAAAGTGCCCAAACACCTTCGAAAGCTAGGTTTTGTCAGTAGGTAATGTGTTCCTGTAAGTTTAGATAATGTCTTTATATTTTCTTAGGAAAACAAAAAAAAAATCTTAACACTGTGCTGTATCAAGCAAAATTATCCCATGGTATGCATGGTTAAAAGTATCTCCTGACTGCTATCCTGGCACATCCACATCCTTGCAAGCCTGTTCCCAAGATGTTCAAAACATTCAAAACACTAAAGAGCCACGATTCTTTGATGTCTAATGAAGTTCACCACACAAAGGCTTTCCTTAAAGAAATTCTTTGAGTCTGAAGTGACAGACAGATGTCAGGGTGATGTTGAGCGTGAGATGAAAAATTGAAAGCAAACAAATTAGTTAAGTCGTTTACGGGATGTGATTTGGCCCTACCTTGAAGTCTTTTCTGGATGGTTGGAGTATTATCAATCACCCCTGACACGTGTTATTTGTGCATAATTATGTTATTGACCCAACACTCAGTAAAAAGGGCTCTGTGCATGCTTAGCATTGTTTGATCCCAGCCTCATCTGTCATTGAGACATAATGTACCAAACGCTGCATATTTCAGTTCTCCATACAGATAGGACTTACAGGTATCTCCAGTATAATCTCTGATTGCCCTGATACCACCCCACACGAGGCTAAACCTCTCTTTCCAAGCCAATCCATCCTGGCACTGTCAGGAGACATCATCCTTTAGTCCAGGAGGAGAAATGTCCAGCTTGGAGCAGGGATTTCCAAGGTGATGCATGGTGGTGTTCTGCGGCGCTGGCTCTGATGGCGACGTGCCTTTGATGCATGGTCTGTCACAGAGCTGCCCACATCCAGGGCTTCAGATCTTCATAAGCCCGGGAGATGAAAGGTAATTTCAGGGCTGTGATGAACAGCAGAACCTTGGCTGGTCAGCTCTGAGGGCCCTGCGGTGCTAATTAAGATCTCAGATGTCTTGGTGACCTTGGCTCTGCTTCCCGCGTGTGTGGAGGGACACAGGTGGGGCAGGACTGAGGGGTGTGATCTGACATGCCGAGTGTCAGCTCATTAAGAAAAAAGGCGTTGCAAGGAGCTGGGCGACACCAAAAAAAGGAAAATATTTGTGAGTAAAGTTACTGAATGAAGTAACACAGCCTGAGCCATGATCTACTGAATTCAAGGCAACCTTCACTTAAGGAGGGTTTATTATGCTTTAAGAAAGAAAAATTAAATCTTCCTAATCTCTGCAGACGGTGATGGTGGTGCTTGTTTTCCCAATGATGGTGTTTTATATTTTAAGCAAAGCTTCTATGCCTCTTTTCAAGGAAATCTCAATAGGAGACGAACTTTTTATATATTTTACAGGGTTTTGGGGGATAAAAATACCAACTTTTTTCATTTGCTGGGAATGCTCTGTCTAACAAGTACCCTTTTCCATTTTTTATTATTTTTACAGTAACGTCTATAAAAAAAGCAAATTAAAATATTTAAACACAACACTGAAAACATTTGTTCGTGCCTGCTGGCCGGCTTCCAACTTGTGTAATTAAATCTTGCAGTCTGTTACCTAAATACTTCCCGCAGTTCCTACTCAGTGCAGTCCCTTCCCTGAATTTCTGGCCCCAGCCAGTTTTGCTCCTGCTTGGCGCTGCGGCACAGCTGCCACTTTGGATCACAGGGATGGCTGCGTTTCCTTGGGAAAACTGACTCTCATATATAAATAATTGTTCAAGTGCTCTGGAAACCTCCCTGGGGTGAAGAGCACCATTGAAAAATAATAAGCCTTTCAGATCCATTATTAATATTGATCCTGTTGCTGATCACGTTCCAGGGACAGGGAGAAGGTGACTCGTGCAGTCTGTGTTGTTGTCCCCCTGGCACCTGGGAAACCTGGGTGTGGCACCAAACTCCTCCATGAGGCTGGACAAATCACTGATCCCTTTGTGCCTCACCACACCCCACCTTGCATTCTTGCTCTCTCCATGGCTTATTTAATATATATATATTTATGCTTTTCAGAACAAGGGGTTTTTGTTAGTGTGTGTGGCCCATTCTCTGATTGTGCTGTTGAGGTGGAAACCGTGAATTCAGGCTGAAGTGAGCAGCCAGAAAGTCCTGATGTGTGGGCTCAGTTTCTGATGCCCTCCTTGTCACCACACTTGGCAGGTGAACGCAGATATTTTTCTAAGTTAGAAATGACAAAGTATTTCTCACAGTGAAGGCAAAGGATCCCCCAGCAGACTTGTTTGTCCTGCACTCATTTTCTGTTGCACAGGGTAGGCGTTTAAGCTGTGTCCGCTGACAGCTTTCTTTATCCTTCTTCACCCCTTAGATACTCGTTTGTAACTTTGGAAAGCAATTTGTAACGCATGTGAATGTGCAGAAAATACTCAGTGCGGATTCCCATACAGTAGAGCACTTACTTGTAGCTGTCCTTTAGTTTGAGTGAAGTCCTTCACTTTATGCTCAGATTAACCAATGTTCCAACTGAATTTGATGTTATCTCTCTTTTATTGATGTGAATTATTTATAGCAGAACTGTTGAATCATCAAAACGCGATTCCTGAGACTATTATTTATGCTAAGATATTAATCCCATGTTCCTATTAAGATTTATCCCTCTGTTCCTCGTTCTGGATTCCTGAATTAAATTTAATTATTCCATCTTTCTCTTTTGCAGTTGAAGTGCATTTAGGTTTGTAAAGTAGAAGCATTAGCTTGTGGGTGACTGTGTTGAGGTCAAACACAAAATCTGTGCTTTCTGGTAGGTGTGGATTTGAATTTTTATCACAACCAAAGGCAGCTCATGGGAGGCACCTGGGTTAAAGATAAACTGCTTTTATACATGGATGGGATTTTTCTGGACATTTGGTTTGGTCCAGATAGCAACATTTACATTCATTCTCTCCAGAAAGAACTTTTTTTGGTGGTTGTTGTTGGGAGAGAGACCAGCTGATACCACAGGTGTAGCCCTGCAGTTTCTCTTCTTCCTGAACATCCTACTTGTGCTTTTGCTGTCCTCCTTTTGCTAAAAGGCTGGGCCAGGCAGCTCAGCAGCACTGGGGATTGCCCCCAGCCCCGTTCCCCATCTCCATGCACCCTCCTGCCTTTGCCCTGCTCCCTTGAAGTCAGAGGGGCTGCAGGTTATGGCAGCACATTTCATCTTGTGCAGCTGCAGCCACTCACCACAAGCACTCCTGCAGCTGAATTTAAGACCTTTTATAATAATTACTGTTTTTCTTGCAGGCATTTCTCCATCTTCGTATTCCAGTCAAGCCCTCCATCTCTTGTGCTGATAGTAATGCTGTTATGGCAGAGACATCCCCCTGGCTTGATTAGACTCAGATTTATACAGTGCTTCTGTCTTGAATAATTCAAGACAGGGCCCAAACTAGGGCTCCAGATAAAGGCCATCCATAAATGTAGGGCAACTCAGGTGTAAAGTTTGCAGCCATGGTTCTAGTTAATCTTTGGCCTTTCTTTGTATTTCTGGTAAAAAAAAAAAATTCTGATTTCAATATAAACCAGTTCTCTCAAGGACTCTTCCTTCAACATATGTGTATATTCATATACCAAGATTTGGAAAACCTTTAGGTACCTGCAGGTGGTTCCTCAGAAAACACACATCCAAATTGGAGTAGTGCCTTTTGTTTGTGTATGAATGTCCTCTAACCTCTGGTGTTTGCCTTTCATTCGTTCTGAGAGCAGAACTTAACTTCTCCTCCTCCAGGGTGGCAGGGTTAAACAGCTTCTGATATCACTTGATGGGATTGCAATAGTGGCAGCCAATAAAGTGCAGCCCATTTGAAATCATTCCTAATGATTTAAAGAAGGAAGAATGTCACCCAGAAGAACCATTTCTGCATTTCAAAAGATTTCTTCTACAATATTTTCCCATGACTGATGTGCTAGATGCCAGCCCTTGATCTTCAAATCACTTTTGTCTTTTCAGTGATAAATGGCAGAGTTCTGCTGTGTTTGTGTGTGAGCACAAGTGTTCAAGGGTGGGGTTTGGGATTGCTGGAGTGAAGATTCCCTGCACCTTCAGAAAAAAACTTAAGGATTTATTTAAATAATTGGGCAGAATGTGCTGATAGTCATGTCTACTCTTTCTGAAGTTCTTTCTTGACCATTTGAAGCATGATGCAGCACGGAGTTTGGATTGCCATTCCTGTTGTCAGTGGGGCTTCCTTCAGTTTTAGGTTTGGGTTTTCATTTGTCTTATTTTGATTGAGATCTGGGATACAGCTTGTTTGTGTAGCCATATGCAAATAAGGATAGTATTTAAAACATACAGTGTTTTACATATTCAAAACACTGTGGGAATAATTGCAGATGTTCTCAGAACCCCTGTGTGGAGCAGGTAAATTGTGAAGTAGGTAAATAGTGGGGATAAGACTTAAAGGCAGTTTTGCATGGAACATGTCATAGTATTGCTGATGGAAAACAGGCATCAGACCTCCAAACCCAAGAGTGATGGGAGGGGACCTGACACATTTAATGTTGTTTATATTTGTGTCTCAGTTTCAGAGCTTTCAGGGATGACTTTTACAAGTTTTCTTGACAGGGAGGAATAGTAAAATCCACTTTGCCTTTTAATGAGCAACGAAATGATGTCACATCTTTCTCGAGGCTGGAGCCCCTCAAAAAGCTAAGAGAATTTCACAAGACAGGATTTTAAGGGCTGGATTGTGCATCCCTGAAGTTTGCAGAGATGCTGTCACTGAACTGGGGAGGATTTGTGTAACATCCCTGTCTCCTGAGTAGAGCTGACAACATTTCAGGGGCTGGTCACGGCAGAAATACCAGGTTTCATGATTTGCCATCGGTTCTTAAAAGAATCCTATTAAAACCATGTGTTTACATTAAAATTTATGGAAAAATGAAGGCGATAAGCTGTTATCCTTCTGCTTCCTGCAGGGGTATTTGCAAGCCTTTCCCTGGCCCCAAGCTGTTGTCTGCTCACCTGTTGGTCCATCTGCTTGTATTGAGTGAGGAGGAACCACACATCCAGTCATTCTTGGTGTTTCTGTACCTGACAAACCTGTCAGTGTAAACTTATTTGGGTGGAAAGGATGAATCATGCTGGAATTACCATGCTGATTGAGTGGGAATTACATTTACAAATGTGCAGCACGGTGTGATGGAGTGTTTATGCCCCTGTGAAAAGGCATCTGGTGGCTGGAGTGGCAGCTCTTGAGCTCTCTGCAACTGCCTCTCAGCTCGAGCTGCTCTGTGCCAGCTTTCCTCGTTCTGTGTTCAAGGAAGGATAACCTCGTTGTAGAAAATTACACTGAGATTCCCATCAAAAGATGGGGATTTTGACAGTGTCACCCTTGAATTCCTCTAACTGGATTTCCTTGTCTACCAGGAAAGAATAAATGAAACAACAATTGTTCTGTTTTTGCACTGCTGTTGGGGAGGGAGCACGGAAGGAAACCAGACATCCTGAAATCTGTGGTCCTTAGGAGCTCTTTATTAAATGGAAAAGGAAGATGCTTATCCATGATGTTGCCCTCCTGTATTTACAGGGATTTGAATTCATGTATCTAGTCATTGGTACTAATGAGCTTATCAGAGTCTTTAAAGTGTTTTCTAAATCAACTAGACAGAGCTTACCCAGGCTGTCCTTGAGGCAGTTTCCTTTTTTTTCTTTTTTGAAATAGATTATTATATTTCTCTCTCCAAGGTATTTACGTGATCTCAAATCCAGAGCACTGATCTTCAGTGCATCTCCAGGAATATAGATGGCACAGAGAGGAAATGACTGATTGGAAGAGTGGGGAATTGAGACCCGCTCTGATATACTGAATCCTAAGCAAGTATCCATCCTACTGCAGTTATTGCTGTCTCCTAATGTTGGTGTGAGTATTCAGAGGCAGATGGGCCTTCCCTCCTGTGCAACACTCCAAAAGTAATTTAGGCTTATGAAACAAAACAAGTATCCGCCAATTATTAAGAGTTTATCACTTACTTTTTGTAATTCCACCCATCACAGGGAAGGATTTCAGCAGCTCTGCAGAATTGCAGCAATTTGGTGGATGCCACGCTCTTAATACCAGTTTTAGCAGACTTAATCTTTTGCTTCTCTAATTCCTAAGTGAGTCTGTAAATGCGAGGTGCGCGTTTCTGCAGATTTTGTTCATCACTAAAATAAATAAATGAAAGAATTGCCTTATTCCTCAAGGACTTTCAGCTCCATCTACAGCAGAGAATGTAATTGTGCCCATATCATTGATCAGGAGACTCCTCCCCTCACTCCAGTCCATACAGCACCAGGATTTAGCATTTAAACTATATTTAAGTAACTGATGTATTAGACAAAGGAAGCCATGCAGTAAGTGGATTGCCATCTACTTTTAGCTCAGCACGCTTGTTGAACACGGGCCAAGCTTCCTCGTTTCCTGGCGTTTCCTTTATTGTAGCCTGAGGAGCAGCGAATATCTGTGTGCAATTGGAGGTTTCTAGCATTTCACTTCACTGAATTCTCTGTTCCCTGTTGTCTCGTACAGACTGTCAACCATTTGTATTTCTGGGTTGGAACTAATCAGACCCATCTGGTCTTGCTGACAGTGCGAGCCAGGAGAATAGCTCTGTATCATGATACAGGATCCTGGAACTTGGGCCACAGAGAAATTTACTGCCTCACCTAGCCCTGCTTTTTAATAAACTCAACAGTGCTGTAGCACAGCTCATTTTCTCCTCTGTTTATTTTAAATCAAAGATAGCAGTTGTCCGTCAGACTGCAAATGTATAAACACTAAGCAATCCATAGATTGAAACATTTCCTTCTTGCTCAACCTGTAAGTAGGTCTTTGCATCTGTGCTGGATGGAGGATTTTGTGCCTGAAAGAGTTTTTCAGCTGCAGGGTAAATTAGAAACCAGACAAAGAACAGTGATTGTCTTTTCAGTGTTTCTTAATATCAGCTGGTAAATGAAGGTGAGGTAGTGTAAGAGCTGCTGTGGCCTCGTCTGCGTTGGAAAGAGCATCCAGACAGCTCCTAGGTTGCTCAAAGAATGCCAAATCAAAGTCCATGTGAGACAATAATGCTGCATATTGTATGAAGTGTGCGTACCTGGGAGTATTTGAATTACATCTTCATTGTACATTAGGGAGAAAATTCAAGGCAAATCAAAGTTTGCATTGATTTTGGGACCAGGGGAGGGGTTGTGGGGGATTGTCTGAATAATTCTATTATTCACCTTTCTGTTGGAAAATTAAAGTGGATAGTGCAAAGAGCACTACTGAGAGAGATAAATGAGCTGCTTCACTTCAGAATGAACTCTCGTCTCAGCAAACTGTTGACATTATGTGCCTAAATTCCTTATGTACTTAGTAGAGTTATCTGCATAAAATATCCTTTAAATTCAAGAATGACTTCCATCAGCCCTGTAATGATATCAGGGGATGATTGTGCTCCCATTTTATTTCAGTGGGTGTACACAAATACTGCTATTCTACGAGATTATTAAATTGCAAAGGGCACGTTTTGTGATTATTTAGGATGGATTCCATTTCAGCACTTCCAAACCTTGCAACCTTGTTCAGAGCAGTAAAATAAGCCTGTAAGATGAAGAAAGACATTGTTGTCCTTTGAGCAAACATTCTGAACAAGGGATTCTGTAATTGAACTTCTACCAGCACCTTTGGCAGTGTAGTATCAAAGGTTCAGAATTTGATATAGCCAGTTACAAGCCTTCTCACAAATCATGAGGCAGAAACGCTGCCCTGGAGGATTTAGGGACTGTACCCAAAATGTGGGAGCTGGATCACAGCTTTGCATTGTCCCTACTCCATCCTGGCTCTGCCAGGAAGCTTAAAAGTAGTTTTAGTACCAGTGGATTTAGTTTGGCCGTGTTAGTGCTTATTACTGACAAGCTTGAAAAAAGATCAAGTTAAAAAGTTCAAAATCTCAGTCACCAACAGACAGAAATTCTAACCTGCAGAGGGGAGGGGAAGGAAAGGTTGCTGGGAATGCAACTACACAGAACCCTCACAGTATCATGCACCAAACAATTCACAGGCACCAAGGGTAGATGAGGCAGAGCTTGGTTTGCTAATCTGACGTGGAAATCAGAAACAAGAGCATCAGTTGCAGCTATAAATCTACTTCATCAGGAGTTTCTCAGCCTTTCTGTTCCTACCCCAAAAATGAGTTAGGGAATGTGAAGAATATTTGCTCATGCTGTAGGAAGGGGTGAAAAGAAGGTGTTATATGGGTGAGCAACAGCACTGGTGGAGATGGTGCTGAAGGAAGAACTAAGGTTTTTGCAAAAGTTTTTTGGCAAGAAAACATCTCTGAAGGTTTTCTGTGATGCAAATGTCCCGTTTTTCTCATATTCAAGAGGAAAAGGTATTGGGGATAAAACTTCAAATTACTCCTGAGCCATCTCACAGGGTTTTCACTCTGTTCTTGAGTCTTGTCTCAAATAAGCTCCAACTCAATAGAAATTTGCTTTAGTCCTAACGCTGTAAAAAACCAAGTAAGCACTTTGAGATTTGCCCCATTGATTTTGCCAACTTTTGGTTGAGTGAGAACTTAATAAAGGTTTTGGATTGTGAAGATAAAGAACTGACTTCTGACATCCTGATTCAATTTCTAGCCAGTCATTTTACGGATTAACTCCCATTGAGTTCAGCAGGAGCGTGTCAGAGCGAGGGCTGAGTCAGGATCCAGCCCTTGCTCCCCTGCCAGGAGTCAATGTCTGCCTCCTTTAACCTGCCCATTGATCCAGGAGTTCAGAACTTCAGGGAAGAAACAACCACGGCTTCCGTGATGAGTTTGATCGTAGGCGGGGGTTACGACGCCTCCAGCACACGGAAAGTTAAAAGCAGTCCAAGCTGAGGGAGAGAAGGGGAGGACATTTCATCCTGAGAGGAGAAAAGGAGGTTTTTGGGCCTTGGGGCAACCTGCAGAGTTGAGATTATCTCTTATCAGCAGAGGAGAACAGTGAATTAGATGCTGCAGTTACAGGCGTGGTGGTTGGCTGGTGTTGGATTAAATCCCAGCACGCAGAAGGAGAAGGAAAACGTGGGGCTTGTGCCTTATGTCGGTGGTGATGAAAAAGCACCTGGAAGGTGAGGTGAGTTCCTCACCATGGTGAGGAGCTTTCACCACATTTGCACCACCAGCTGCAAAAATGGGTCCATGTTTGGAGACTGGTGGGCTGAGAATATTTCATGTGTGTCCAACCCAAGTATTGCAATTTCAGAGGGATTCCAGGCCCCAAAGCTCCTGTCGGGTGTGCTCCCTGCAGTGGGGGCAGTGGGGTCTGTGAGCTGCTGTGGCTCTCCTGCCTCAGAGATGCCATTCACAGACACCCCCACAGCAAGGCAGAAAACTCCACACCCCTCCACTGCACACTTTAGACACTTGTAAAGTCCTGCTCAGCCTTCTCCAAAGCAGGGGAGCAGTGAGGAAGCAGCCACTCATGCTGTAAATATCCCTTCTTCCTTCAGCAGCAGAAATCAGACAGTTTTCATATGATTTCCTGAGTTGCTGTCATCATTATTCTTCATTTTCTATTATTTACTTTTATGTCTTTTTAAATCACTTATGTCTATCCATTTGAGCACAGTCTTGGTGTATCTGGGATGTTTCCTGCAAGATGCCTGTCCGGTTTTTGTGGGAGATACATAGCATTTGTACAAATTCTCATTAACAGACAATACATTTGGCAAGGGTGGAAGATCTCTGATTTTGAGGGGAGTACATCAATTGTAAAAGCAGGTCTGCTTGATTTATGGTGAAGATTAATAAACCAGCGAGATTTTATTTGGAAACACAAATTTTTTTTTTTTGGGGTTGCATAAGCAAGGTACAGTCAGTTAAACATTTTAAATCAATTTTCTTTGCACTCTTAGAATTCAAAAACCACAAAATGGATTTCTTTCAAGTTTCTTGTATTCCAAGGTTCAGCCCAGAGGGATTTTTTTTTTTTGTGTCTTAGAATAAGGTTTTGTAGTGAAAAGCCTGACAGATCCTTTACTACACTGTCACTAGGTACAATGCTCTAATATATTGTGCAAGATTAACTTGTATTTTAATAAAGTATCTTGAACAGAATAAAGGGAGCATTTTAAAAGTATTAGTTGAAATCTGTGTTAGTTTGGTTTGAAGCAGTGTTAGGAGAATACACCTCCTTTAGTTTCCCTGGTTCAGTCAAGAGTATAAGCAGCAAAACTGTGATGTAGGGAGCCTTTCAAATGGTTAAACATTTCAGTCCTCTGTTCCTTACAAAAGTTGATGCCTTTTGAAAATGTAGCTACTCTGTCAGCTTCTCAGAATGATAAAAATGTGCTGAATTTCTTTGTGTAACATATCCCTTCTTCCCAATTTCTTGCTAAAAGAAAAGGAATTATAAAGGGCATCATGGACTTTCTGTCCATTCCAAACCCTGGCAGCTGTTTGCTCCCTCAGCACACGTGGCCCTGGAGCGTGGCCATTCCCAGACAGGGGCACTGCTGACACAGCAGCCTGAGGTCCCACTGCCACAGGAGCAATTCCCAGCCTGCAAAACTATGGGGGTTCATTAGCTCAGGTTCTGCTTTTAGTTCTTTTTCCCTGCAGATGTGTGTGATGGTAGCTTTTTGTGTGTGTTGGATTACTGAAGGAGTTCAAATTGTCCATTTTTTTAAAGTTTGTTTCTATATGTGCATTATACAGGTTCTAGTTGTATGCACTGCCACCCTCAGATGGATGCATATGTAAATATATGTATGTTTATTTATGTAAATTTACATTATCCATCTCGAGTATCTCGTACTGGCCGCTGGCAAAGATAAGATGTAATTCATAGCAAGACCTTTGATCTGATTCCATGTGTTAAATCTTACAGGATGTAAAGCTTGATAAGATTTGTGAAAGCCCTGATTACTGAGGTAGGAAAGATGGCCAGGGCTGGATTAGAGCAGACTATAAACCTTTGTTCTTTGGAGCAAGCTCTAATTAAGGGGGTAATGAGCAACATCCTTGTGCTGCCAACACCATCCTTACTGCCTGCTGAGAGGCTGTGGGGTGGACTGCAACTGAGGAGGAGGTTTTAGACCATTGGCCTCCTCTCAGAGGGCTGTTTCTATTTCACATGATGTGAACTGCTTGAACATGGCTGTGGGATAGCTTCATACAGAGTTCCTGCAGCTTCGCCCCAACCAGCGTCCCGTCCATACTCAGTGGAACAGGAGCTGGGGTGCAAAACACTGCCCACTGTGTCCTGAGTGTCACAGGTGTGTCACAGCCACGGGCACCAAAGTGATTCCACATCCACTGAATTGATCTTCACGTTCTTACAGGTGCTGTAAAAAGCAGAGCCCATTTTCCGTGTTTTTGCTAGGTTGGTTGTATACCATGGATGTCTGATCCCTGTTGCACGTCCACATTGACTTTGAAAGTGGAAACTATAATATTATGTAATCTTGGCTCGAAGGCAAATATTAGCTAATTTAACCAGATATAATCTACCCCCAAATGTCTACACTACTCACCACTGAAGCAGTGCTTTTAAAAGGTTTCTTAAAATAAGCACAAATTTAAAATTGTATGTTTAGCTCTCGGGGAAATAACTAGTATTTAACTGGAGCATTGGTTTCCCTGTGCCATGCACTGCTGATTTACTGAAGCTGGACAAAGTAATTTCCATCAGCATTGGTTGAGAATGTCCAGGTTTTGCCTTTCAATTAATTATGAAACAATCTGTTGTCAGCATTCCCAACAGATAGTGAGACTTTGCCATTCAGAGTTATTGCAGATGAATGTGGATGTTGTGAGGCAGTGGGAAGAAAGGCTGTAATGAAATTCAGACTGAGCTGAACTGGAGGTAAAGGGCAGAGAGGAGAAGAGAAGAATGAGCACATTGAGATCCTGGACAAACAGAGGGGGGCTGATGCATTTTCAGTTCCAGCAGGCAGGGTGGCTGCTGGGCTCCGAGGGACTTGGCATGGGGAGTGGATAGTGCAGCATCTCTCAGGGAGGGAAAGTCCATCTGGGCCCCATAGACGAGCTGGGCATGGCAGGCTGAGAGCTGCTTTCCTGAGCCATCACCAGGACCCTGGGGTGTCCACACATTCTGCAGGTGCTCATCTGTGGCAAGGACGTAGCAGCAGCAAAAACTTTCCAGGCAGGGAGTGTTTCTGTAGCTCCATCCTCACCATATCTCTTCTGTTCATGTCTGTAGCTGCTCCTCCCTCAGAGCACGAAGGAATGTTGTAAGGTGGCAGAAGTGTGAGAAGCCCCTCTGGTGGCAATTGCTCATCTGCTGAAATGTGGGAGACCCAGCACGGGGCTGTGTTTGCCGGGGGCACCTCTGTCCCCGCCGTGTGTCCCTGGGTGGGTGACGCTGCTGTGTGGGCTCATCCAGCGTTCATCCAGCTGTCTGGGGAGATTCAGTTCCCCAGGGATGCAGGCAGGTGCCTGGTGGGGTTTGCTAAGTGCTTAACCCAGTTGGCTCCTTAGCACCCCATGAAATGAGTCTGATTGGGTGATTATTCACTCACGTGAGGCACTGGGATGAATCTTTGCACCAGAAAAATGCTCTTTGAATAGAGAAAAAAACCCAAAACCCCCATCTAATACGTGGCAATAGGAAATTTTGAAGATTGAGCCTGTGACACAGCACATGAGTTTGTTAGAAGTCATTTTTTGTCTGTATTTGGAATGCCACAGGGCTGTGCCTGCTGAGAAATTAGCAGAAAGCCATGCAGTCCATCCATCATTGTTGGTGTGTTTGTTGGTTTTTTCTTCCCACGTTGTATGTTGAAACCCATAATTAAGACTAATCTTTTAAATGCCTTTGTAGAAAAAGAGCGCAGCAGGCATGGAGTGGACTTTTTTTATTAAAATTAACAAAAGAAGCAAAATTTGTTCATAACATATAACTACTGAACATTGACTTAATAATTAAAAGGACTTCTGTAAGCCTGTTTTTACAGATACTGAGTAAATAAAATTGCTATTGCTGGCCGATCGCTATTTCTGTTCACAATAAAAATTTACAATTTAGGATAAACAGTTCTTCAGTTATAAGCTATGGAATTCACTGGAATATGTCCAGCACATTAACAGCAACAAAAAATAATTAAGAGTCACCAACAGTTGTCAAGAACTCTATATTTATAGTTATCTCAGGACAGAAGAAATTCTCTTCTGGAGTAGAGGATGCAATTCAAACACTGGGGTGTTCCTGTATGTAATGGCCAGGCTTTGGGAATTAGACACACCCTTTTTAAAGCATGTGCTTATCTGCTGTCTGGGATCTAACTAGTGACCTGTGCTGAATGAAGCAGAGCACATGCCAGTGCATTTTATAACCGTGAAAATGATGCTATTCACAGCTACCAAGGGTGGCTATAAATAAGCATCAATTTGGGGCTTTTTTGCCTCTCCAATTCAGCATTTAACAGTCCAGTTTTTCCATAACCAATAAAACTGCTTTGGGTTCATTTTGATATTCATCATTCCAGATTGTGTTTTAATATTCTGGAAGAATTAAAAAATATTTTTATCCCTCTTTTGTCTGTAGCTTTACTTAAAAATCAACTAGAGATTTTAATCTCCTTAAGAATACATGAATGTTCAAAAGAGGGAATGGGTGATTTCTCTCTTGGTTGGTACAAGTTGATTATCTTCCTGATTGCCATTTCTCCCTGTTAAATGGTTTTAGTGACTACCTAGGAGCTGGAATGTCCCAGATGTAGCTTCTTAGCTGATGATGAATGCCTTTTATAACATGCCCTTCGTAGGGGCTTAGACAGTCTGGAAGGATTCACAATAATACCTCAAGATTACTCTGAGCACACAAACACAATAGCACAGCAGCTGATGTTTATTCATCTTTCATGAGGCTCGTGTAGGCACAAAGAGCAAGGTTGTTTCCTGCTTTACTGGGGTCATTTGGCATCAAACATGTTCCAGACCTTTGAGTGTGTAGTGTTAAGGCTGTGCTGCACTGTGGCAAAGATTGTATTTTTTAACTGATGCTGTCTGCTGCTTTTTTTTCCTTTTTTTCCTTCCTTTTTTTCCTTCCTTTTTCTCCTTTCCTTTCCTTTCCTTTCCTTCCTCCGTCATGATTCTGGTTCACAATGATATTTATTTTTGAACAGGAGGTTTTGACAGAGGTTCAGTGTGGTGAGGACAGGGACACTTCCCTCTATCCCAGCTTGCTCCAAGCCTGGCCTTGGACACTCCCAGGAACTGGGCAGTCAAGTGCTCTGAGCAAACAGTTCCAGAGCCTCTGCACCCTCACAGGGAACAATTTCTTCCTAAAGTCAACTCTAGACCTTTCAGAGCCATTCCCCCTTGTCCTGTCACTACGTGTCCTTCTCCAGAGTTCCTCTCCAGCTCTCTCATTGGCCCGTCCATGTTTTGAAATTTGCCTGAAAGAGTGAGGAGAAGAAAGAATGTGGCCCATAATTGCAGATCTATTAACTAAACGACTAAAATTAACCACATTGTTATCACCTTGACTGGGCTGGGCCATTGTGCATGGTGAGCTTGGAGATGAAGCCTCAAGAATGATTTTGGAGCTCTGTGGAGACCCTAAGGGCTAATTGCTATAGTCTGGCTATGGATTGGGAACAGATCCAGCTGTGAGGACATCTCACCACCTTTCTCTACACCATTTACAGTGGGGGACCCTTGCTTTTACTGGGATAAAGCTCCAGAGTTAGTGAAGTTACTATTATTACTGCTTTACAACTCTTGCCATCTCTTGCTAAGAATAAATAGGTGAAATGGAACTTTTTGCTTAAATGTCTCTTTTATCCTCCTGGAGGGAATATCTGCCATGGTGTTCCCTTGTTCTGTGGTATTGTCTGGGAAGCTTTTCCTTTCTTTTGTATTCTTGATATTTTCTCTTCTCTTCCCTTGTAAAAGAAACCCCAGCAAAATGCAAGCAAACAAAAAGAAGGCATCTCAGAACCTGACCTCCTTCCCCTCCCAACACATTGAAAGGCTTTAATGAAAATAACTTTTGGCAGCTGTGTTTGAGTGACCAATGTGGAATGGGATGTGACATTGGAGCATAAACAAAACGTATAAATGTATGCAGGATGCAATACTACAGCTGGAATAAAAGATTCGGATGCCTCTTCTTTTTGACACATTGCATTGTCAGGTCACAGATTGAGCTGAAGATGCAACTTGAGGAATGGAAATGTCTGGGTTGATGTAAACTGGTTTTAACCTCAGTATTTTGAGATAAATAGCATTGACTTGGAGAAGGCACATTCTCACTTTACATTCAACCTCTCTGCTTCCTGTAAAACATTTTAAATCTTAGGGGCCTGAGCCAGCCACAAATTAGGGAATAATGGGAGTATCAGTAAGGTTGTTTCATGGCTCTTAAATTTAAAGGATTTTTTGGTGACATACCAGCAGCTTGCTTTCTTTTCTTTTTCCTCTTGCCAGCTCTTCACTGTATTCGCTCTAAAATTCTTCAATGAAGATTGGCATGGTAAGATCAAAATCAGCACTGTGTAAAAACTAAGTTTTTACAGTTCAGTCCTTTTTTTTCTTGTACCTGGTAAGAAAAGATGTCATTAGGAGGACTGGCGATTTTCACCTCAAATGAAATGTCAGATCTAATATTCCCTATGAGTCTCTGTGTCTTTGTTAAGGTCTCATTATCTTGTGAACATGTGGACCAAGTCCAAAAGAATTATGTCTTTAATATTTGTCTATCAGTCTCATGTCCTTTTTGCTTCTAACAGAGCTGAGACAGGGAGGGTTTGTTAGTGCAGGGATTACTTCATTAGTTTGATTCGGCATGTCTTGGATTCACAGTGCTTTCAAGAGACATCACGAAATAAATTCAAAATGTGTTATGAGGATGCCCACAGAGCAAATAACATGGGCAAATTACCTCACTGCTAAAGGGAAAATAAAAATCACATATCTGCTGCAGACAATATGACAAAATAGAGCAGCATGCAGGGGGAAATCTCCTGTAAATACTGCACATTCATATTCATGTGTTTTACATTAAAGCAGTAGAATCCACATAAAACTGCACTTATTAAAACAAAACATCTCTAAGAAACAAAACAAATAGCTAAGTGCTGGGGAAGCAAAGTGAAGCTTTCACAGTCCTGTTTCCTAAAAAAAAATAATCTTCTTATAACTTAGAGTGGCTTTTAATTATCTACATAGCTCCAGCAGGCAAAGCAGGGGTGAACTTGGGAATGTGTGGCACCATTTAGGTTTTAAGTGTTATTCATTTTGCAGCCACAGTGGTTTAAGGGAGATGGCACCTTTTTGAATTTTACTACAAGGAATTAATTTGGAAATTCTCCTGTGCACTGGTAGCTGTTTTGAAAATATATCCATAAGGATTAGCACAGGGTGTTGGCTTGGATAGAGCAGCCTCCAAAATCAGTTGTTTTAAATAACATTTATATGTGTGTGTGTGTATGCATTTTGAAAGGAACTGATGAAATCGTCATTTCTGGAAGGATGGATTTGGGTATCCATGGCTTGGAGAAACTGACAGGGAATTTGGAGTTTGAGAAATGCTATCCTGCAATGAAAAGACTGTAATATTTTATTATGGGCCTGACAAATCCAGGGCATAATGAGGTTTTATAGAGATGTTGCTGTTGACTTCAGCAACAGCAAGATTAGGTCTTCACAAGTTTCTGTGGGAATAATCTCTATGGATAGCTCATTTACAAACATGAGTCGATCATTTATACTCCTGGGACATGTTTATTATTCACATATAAGTAATTAATATTCAAGCATTGGGGAATTTATTCCTCTTACTTACCTGTCTTATAGGAACTGACCTTTTTCTCCATCCAGAAGAGTCCCACCTGTCCTGGCACACGTGGTGCAGTGGGCTGGAGGGGCTCATATGGCAAAGGGAAGGGGTTTTGACAGGTGCAACTTGCAAACTTCATTTAGACCAATAATGCACATTAGCTCCTGCCTAAAGAGTTTCATTTGATGAATTTTCATGCAAGTTAGATACAGCCCTTAATTATATATGAGTAAACACGGCTAAACACGTTCCTTTGGTTATATTATCACTGAAACAAACTCCAGCTCAAAGCAGGACACAATCATTTCCAGCAAGGTTACCTCCTCCTATTGCAGACACTGAGCATTTGTGTATTAGAAAGCATTTATTTAAATATTCATTTCTAGCCAGGCATCATTGTACTGTAAATAACGTTTAAATTGACAGAAAATGGAAAGTGTTCAACTACATGCAAATTATGAAGAATGGTTTTAGGGGCAGAAATTTCATTTGGGGCCTTGCTTTGGGAAGAAGCATTTTTATACATATCTTCTTAGTGACAGAATCTCAGGAGAAAGAACATCAGGCACCTCAACTGCTGGTGTTTTTGAAAAGCTCTCCAAAGATTTGAATTCTTGGAATTAAGACGTTAAAATCCTGCACTCGTTAATATGGGGATTAGTTAAGTGTGAGCCAGCATGTATACACGTACTGTAATTAGGGGTTTTATTTGATCTTTATATATTTGATGAAAGCAGTGTGAGGAAAAGAGTCATCTAAAAAAAAAAACCACTGCAGTTTTGCCGTGATTGTTCCTCTGATGGTGCTCAGAGGGCTTTTGGAAACCTTTGCTGCAGTTGGGGGCAGTGATGGGCGTTCCTGAGGTCTGACAGGCCCAGGAATCACTTCTGGAATCACTGGGCTCGCTTCTGCCAGGCATGTGAGAGGGCTGAGGGCAATATTCCTGCAATATTCCTGCAATATTCCTGCAATATTCCTGCTCATGTTCCCACTGGGATCCTTCTTTCTTCCCCCTTCTCTCCAGGGAGACAGAAAGAGCCAGGAATTCCTCTGTAGCAGGGTCCCCAGTGTGGCTGTGAGGGGGCGGGTGCCGCCCACCCGGGGGTGGATGTCTCTCATTTGCTTTTCTAGACCAAATATTCCTCAGAGAAAATTTGTTGGAATGGCTGAGGGCTTTGCTGTTCGTGCTGGGAAGGGTTGTTCCACTGCTCTGGATTTTTTACTTCTCTCTTCTGTGCTTTGGGTCTCTATAAAATCCTTCTCGTAAAATTCGATTCTGCTTTTTCTGCTTTCTGTATGAAGCAGAGGAACAAAAAGTCAGTGTTTACCCCAGCTCAGAATGTACCTGTGCCTCAACTCTGCCTCCACATGTGCTGAAAACTGGGTATTTGCAAACCCTCACTTTGCAGGTGCAAGAAGAAATCTGCTAATGTTTTGACATTTTTGGCAATCCTTTAAATAGCCTCACACCTACATGGCCCAGAATTTCATCCTGGATTAGTACAGCACACAGTTTCTGCAGCTTTCTGTGCTTATTTTGGGGTTCCTCCACAGGTTGGTGTTGCTGGATGTGGGAACACAGGTGCAGGTGTGTGCACACTGAGACTGAGGAGTGAAAATCCATCCCTTATGCAGAATAAAATATTTAATTTCCTCCAGACCACATTTGAATATAATACAAAACATAGTGGAACTTGGCACTTCTGGAAGCCAGTCCATACCACCCACTTTGCTTTTTGGTACACTGTACCAAATATGAGCAAAATCATATTACATGAGGTGCAGAAGAAGCTGCAATGTCCTGACACCCACATACCAGGAGAAAAAAAAATAGTCTAGATATGTAATTTTGCCCTCCTAAAAATATAAAGAAAGAAAAACCACTCCACCACCCTTCCTTCTGGTATATTTTGTGAGATTATATTCAGTGTAGTTGGGAGAAAAATTCGGAAATTAGTCTTTTGTCCTGTTTGGTGGCAAGATCCCATTGACATAAGTGGTGTCAAAGAGTCACCCTGGATTTAGGTCACCTACATTTCCACCAGTGCTTTGTGGGGAGCATGTGCATTATTGCCCCACGCTCACAGATCCTCCATGCAGATGTTCAGCTGTCATTTTTGCTGGCACATCTTTTGTTCTGTACTCACAGTGGAATGGGAGTTACAATTTAAAGTGAGTTAGGTGCAAATCTCATACAGGGCCACTAAGTAGCTCTTTGCAGGACCTGGTGTGGATTTTCTCTTTCTGACAAACTGCATCTTCTCTGAAATTTTAAAAAATTAAATTAAAAATCTGATGCAGTGGAATACAGTTAAATAGGGAGGTGACAAAATAGATTAGAGAAGCTATCTCTCTACATTTATTTATTTATTTATCTATTTATTTATTTATTAATTTATTCCTCCCTGTGTTTATTTATGTGTATAGATTTCTGATATTAATTGGGCACAATCAGTAAAAAGATGTCTGGACATCTTTTAAGATTTGGGTACAAATGCCCCTGAAGTGGGGAGACCCATTTGCAAACATCCCTGAACTGCTGCCTGACTGACAGTGGGACGGGGCTCAGGGTTTTGCCAAGAGGATTTTTGTCCATGAATATACAGGAGCTCGGTGTACACGGCACTGCATGCATGGGAGGGCTGAATCCATTAAAACTGAAACAATAGTTACCTAAAGAGAGGCAGGTTGTTCTTCCATTAAAGCATANACGCTCACAGATCCTCCATGCAGATGTTCAGCTGTCATTTTTGCTGGCACATCTTTTGTTCTGTACTCACAGTGGAATGGGAGTTACAATTTAATGTGAGTTACCTGCAAATCGCATACAGGGCCACTAAGGAGCTCTTTGCAGGACCTGGTGTGGATTTTCTCTTTCTGACAAACTGCATCTTCTCTGAAATTTTAAAAAATTAAATTAAAAATCTGATGCAGTGGAATACAGTTAAATAAGGAGGTGACAAAATAGATTAGAGAAGCTATCTCTCTACATTTATTTATTTATTTATCTATTTATTTATTTATTAATTTATTCCTCCCTGTGTTTATTTATGTGTATAGATTTCTGATATTAATTGGGCACAATCAGTAAAAAGATGTCTGGACATCTTTTAAGATTTGGGTACAAATGCCCCTGAAGTGGGGAGACCCATTTGCAAACATCCCTGAACTGCTGCCTGACTGACAGTGGGACGGGGCTCAGGGTTTTGCCAAGAGGATTTTTGTCCATGAATATACAGGAGCTCGGTGTACACGGCACTGCATGCATGGGAGGGCTGAATCCATTAAAACTGAAACAATAGTTACCTAAAGAGAGGCAGGTTGTTCTTCCATTAAAGCATAAAGTGAACTTGTAAATTCCAGCGAGCTGGATGAAGGAACAGACGTTAATGTAATCACATTTGTCATCTCGTCCCTGCTGCAGTGCAAGAGAGTTACTGGGGCTGAAAGTGCTCCTGTCCTGGCTACAAGTGGCTGCAAAACGGCTCCAGAGCCCCTGCTGCCCATGGGACACGGCCAGGGAGCTCGAGCTGTGGCCCCATCCTGAACCCCCCAAGAAGGGCCAGAGCTGGGGGTGCTGTGCTGGTGGGATTTGGGAACAGGGATTTGGGGACAGGGATTTGGGAACAGGGATTTGGGGACAGGGATTTGGGGACTCCCCAGCACCAGGAGCTGCTGCGAGTGCTGCGCCTGTTCAGGTGCACAAAGGGCGCCCAGCATCTCCTGGGTGTGATGTGAAATCATCCGCAGCTCTCCAGGGTGGCACTGGGGAGTCCAGAGTTCCAAGGGGTGTGTCTGAAGAGCAGGTTCAGCACTCCCAGGGCACAGTGTGGCCCTTGAGGATGTGCTGGTAACACCAGTGTCCCTCCAGGACCACGCTCCTGGCCAGGGCTCGAGTTGACATCCAGCCCTTGCAGGCCAGTGAAACACTCTGCTTTGTGGTACAGCACTTCATGTGTCCAGATGTCATCTGAGACTGCCAGAACGGTGCTGACAAAGGGAGAGAGCAAAATGGAGATTTTCAAATCATTACCCCTCAAATCTGAAACAAATTTCATGGGCCAAGGAAAAGGCTTCAGGGCGTTTTCTGAATTTCCAAGGCTAGCTGCAAAAAACCACAGTGTTAAGAATTCATAAAAGGTCACAATAATATTTTATAATAGCAAGTGTTAGCCTAAATGCAAAGGTTGGAGCCAGTGCTCCCCATAAATAATGCATACAAATAGAAAAGAGGGGGATCCAAGAGGTCTGTGTTATTCCTGCTAACATGCAGCAGTATCATTTTACAGGAGAAAAATGCATACAGAAATTACAGAAAATGTTGAATACTTTGGTGAGCTGCTTTTGAGAAGCTGAGTGCCTTTGTATAAAGATGGGAATGACAGCTCATAGTACATTAAAGTGAATAGAGTTCCCGAGTCATTCAGCAATTGCAGAAATTCACTTAATCTCAGTTTTATACAGGGCAATTTTTTTCCCTACCAGAATGATTGTCTGGGTTTGTATGTCTGCTCTTTTGCTCTATGCTTCTCTCCCCAACTAAGGTGGGGACATGTGAGATTCTAGGAAATGTTACAGTTAATTTCATTTGTTCTATTCAAATCTAATGTTTTAAACACATTTCAAAAATAATACAAGTAGGCAGTAATGAAAGGCTTATGTTTACCATTACCCAAACCAAAAAAAAGGAAGAGGATGAAAGCAGTGCCTCAGTTCCTTAGTTTGGTTTTATTAAATCCCTGATACAATCATGGACTGTTTTGGGTTGGAGGGGACCTTGGAGATGATCTAGTCCAACCTCCTGCCATGGGAAGGGACATTTTCCACTAGACCAGGATGCTCCTGGCCTTGAACACGTATTTCTGATGAAAGTAGCTGATAGAAGCACCATGGACAAGAGCTGGTTAACTGTTAAATGAGTGTTCAAAATGGTTATGAAGTCTGACAGATAGCATGAGGCTGAAAATTCTTTTCCTTCGAGCTGTAGGACAAGGAAAGCTTCTGGGAAGAATGGACATTTTGTAGATTCTTCATTATTTTTTCAACCACAGCAAGAGAGGTGGAACCTCATGAGATGCTCTTGTAGGCAGACACACTTTCTGCCTTTCAAATTCAGCTTAATCTTGAATGTAGAATCTTTGGCTGCCCTATTTGCACTTGCAGAAAGCCAGCTGGAATAAATTCAACTCTGCTACAACAAAAATTTGTAGGCAAGGCTCCCCTCCAGTAACACTCTGGCTGCGCGTCCCTAAATAAAACCTTGGCAATCTCTAAAGCTGGAGAGGGGCTAAACCTGAGCGTAGGATTTGGGGCCTGGTGTGTTAAACGGCTTTGGATCATGAGCTGAGCTCTGTAATCCCCCTGCCCCAGGTCGGTGGTTTGGGTGCCCAGGTGTGGGGTGTTGCCCACCGCAGCCGTTGGCGGGCTGTAGGCGCCGGAACAGGTGCGAGTACAAAGCACACGATGACTAATTTGTAGGATGCCCCTGTAATTTCATGCATATTAAGCCAGTTATGCAGAACAGTTTCAGTGCATTTGGAAGCACGGATCTTGCACATTCAAGTTGATCAGTGAAAATGAAGCTTGTAGCTGTTTGTGCCGATTAGCATTTGAATACCAACCTACCCAGTTTTGGGGCAGAAAAGGAACTATCCCGTGGGATTAGTCATAAAAGTAATTCTAGGTGGTTATTTATAAAAACTCCAGTGTCAGTAAGTTATTTCAGAAACAAAGTATTTTTATTTTAATGGTGAACAAAACTGCATTCACATTCTGTTGCTCAGTTTTTGGTATCCTGCACAATTCATTTGCCAATTGCTTTTAAACATCAGCAACTCTTATCCATTCCACCATCAGAGGAATTTGAAAGGGAGCTCCATGCAGAATTGATCTGATCCAGCAACATCAGGATTATGTTTTGTGTGAGGGTTTTTTTCAGGTGTAAGTAGACCAGAATGTTCCCAAATCGTAATTTTATTTTTTTTTTCTTTGCCAAGATCAAGGAGAGTTTGCCAGTTTTTACTGGAAGAATAAGAATTTTCAGAAAACTCATGTAGATCTCCAAACTGTTCATAAATTTATTGACAGTTGGCAGCCCTGCTGTGTGTGCTGTACTGTTATATATCTGCCTTCTTCACATCTGCTTTGTCGGGGTATGAGACAGCGAGGCAAAAGTAGCTTAAGGAGGCTTAGCAGTGTCTGTAAATAAAATGGGGGAAAAAGCTTTATTTTTTTTCCCTTCCTCAAAAGATTTTCCTTTTTTTAACGTGAAAGGATTTTAATGAAATCCTTGAGTTTAAGAACAGCAAGTGCAAAACAAAGGGGTCTAGCTCTTGTGTTTCCTGTGAGTAATTCCCTCAGACAGGAGATGAAGGAGTGGAAAAAGAACATCCTCCAAATGCAGAAAGCAAAGTCTGCATTACTTTTACTGCTGATTAAAATCTTAGTGCAATATCAGTGCCCGGATCCCTCTGTCCACAGGGGATGTTGAGTTTGTAACAGCATCCTGTTCCATAAAAAGGTTCCCAGTCACAGCATGGCAGCTCAGGGTATCAGTGCACTTCCAAATCTTCCATTTTGCAAGGAAAACAGGCTGCTCTGGTTTTTGCCCTGCAGAGCCCAGCCCGGGGCTCTCCTGGCGCTGCTCACCTGTGATGCATCGCGCGGCGCTCTGTGCTGACCGCGCCGGATAAGTCGCACCCCTCCCCGTCCTGCAAAGTCAAATTTAACTGGGAAAATTGAAGTACGGTGTCTGGGGCTTAGTGAAGCACAGCAAATCCTTTCTATAAGCTATAGAGGTGACCTTTTAAACCACCTCCCACACCAAGCCTCCTACTTTCATTTTTGACAGTGAGTATAAACCATAGGAAGGGCTAGTGAGAGGGCTGTAATACTTGTGCTCTGCTTGTGACTTGTAAAAGAATTTCAGGAGGACCTGGGAGTCTCTCCTGTTTGTGATTTGACACAGTTAGAGGGACCTCAGTGCCATGACAAATGACAGTATTAACTCACCACCCTAATTCAGGTGAACAGAGCCATTGGCCAGATTTGATCCTTCCATAGGCAGTGGATAAGCACAGTGACAGAGCTGCTGAATCAGACAGTAGTTTAAACATCTACTTCATTTTAATTGAGCCTAAGAAGTATTTTTAGGGAATGTTTAAAGTACAAAGGAAAATTTTGTTTAAAAATAGATTTTTGACAATGTAAAATAGGTTAGTGCTTCCTTTGAGGCAAACAAACAACCCACTTAAGAATTAAAAATTTCCAAGCAAATGATTTGGAAATCCTTCCTTCTTGAAGCGTGATCAAAGTAAAGTCTTGACAGGTAGCATTTATCACAGGTAGAACCTTCTGTTCAGTAAGTACTTGATGAGGCAAAAAGAAAAATTAAAATGGGGGTTCATGGTTACATGAGTGTCTATTGTACTTAAAGCATAAAAATCCTCCCTTTAGGAAAAACTTCAGTTTTCACAGAAGCCTCAGCTCTGTTTTGAAACTATGGGTTTGTCGTTACATAACGGGATTTGGGGATGGAAGAGGCAGAAATGGAGAAGAGAGGCTGGGTTGCTCTTTCCAGGCTGCCCTGCAGAGCAGCGTTGGCTGGGCACCCTGGTGCCTTTATCAGGATGCTGGTCCTTTGAAATGTTTCACAAGGTGGAACTTCAGCCTCGCCATAATCCTATGCAAAGCACTTGAGTGCTTAATTTTCAGCCTGGAAATGGACCAAGTGAAGTGAATAAGGATTAGTTAGGGTCTGAGGAGAAAACTTCCAAAGGCGTAGAGGACAGTTAGAGCATCTAATTCTTTTCAAAAGCCAGAGGAAGTCAAGCACCTAGTACACACATTCAGAGATTGCAAATCTTTCCATAAGGTAAAAAGCGTGCATTGAAGTGATGTGCTGCATTAAGAAGCCCCTCTATGAGGAATTTCTCCTCCATCTCAATGTTCAGCCCCAATTTCCTTTCATTACTTGAATCCCTTCTCTCCTAGGTATAGCAGCTGACACCCCTTTCTAGATTCACTTTCTTCTTTCTCATTTTCCTCTAGGTCAGGCTTTGAACCAGTGTGTTGTGCTGTAGGTGATGAAATGATTATTTTTTCCCCAAAAATAAAGACTTTAAAAGAGAAATTTTTGTATCCTTCTTTAACTTGATTTAGATGTCACTGACATTCCCTATTCACAGAACAATTCTTCCTCATTTGAATGGTTAAGAGGCAGAAACATTGGCACTGATCAGGGAGATAACATGGTAACTGAGATCTTGATGAAATGCAAAGAAGGGGCCCAGGTTGTGTTTTTAAATATTTCTGAATTGCCATCATGTCTAGAACTTTAAACTCTCTTTCCATAAGAGTTCCAGCGCAGTAGCAACAGATTTCACATCTTGCTCGTAATGCACTCAGCCTGATACCTCTTGAGTGGGTAGAAGGTGCACAGTTAATTATTCCCCCCATGAAAAAAGTGTTTTCAAGAGCAGCCATGTCAAAATTTAGTGAGCACTGCAAGTAGTTATGAAATATAGCTGCAGTGTGTGGAAGGCATCCAAATATATCCCATTTCAGCTTCTCAGATCCACCATTCTGGATTTATGGGCACTCTTTCTGTGCGTGAAGGACAGGATCTCAGAGCAAGGAATGCTGATTCTGTTTTCCTGGGGAGAAGTGATCCTTCTCGGTATTTTACTGAGCAGCTAATTCTTAAAATAAATGGACTAAATGGGGGGTGGGGAGAAAGATTTATTAAGCCTTTCTGTCAGCTTACAGCCCCACCCCAAATACAGTAAAAATATACACCCTAAGCGAGCTCCAACCTAATGGCTCCAACTTAAAAGAATTTATTTAAAGAAATTTTTAGTTTATTCTCCACTCTGCAGAGCAAATGGCCCTCAGTCAGCAGAATTCCCTGCAGTGCAGGGACAGAGCTGCTGCTGCTGCCGGGATCCCGCGGGACCCCGCCGTGGGGAAGGCACACGTTCCTTGGGCACCTCTGCCTACAACTGATGTCAAACCTTTAAAATATGTAGGAAGGTACAACTGCAGATTGCAAATAGGAGCATTACGCGTGCAAGGCTTTTAGTATTTTTTGCTGGAGGCTGCAAGACTTTGCAAGGAAGGCGTTGAGGCTGTTGTCTGCACTCAAACACCCCAGCTTGCACTTGCGGTGAAAATGAAGCTTGTGAGCCAGCTGTTTTCTTTTGCAGATGTAGACACTTAACTACAAGCCACCTGATTGTCAGCAGTGGTGAGCAATCACGGCTCCCATTCATCTTTTTGAGAGCCTTGGTGCTTGCTGCTGTTGGAAATAAGATCACTTGTGCTCAGGTGCCTGACAGAAAGTGAGTTTGAAATTGTTTTGCCTTGAATAGGAATTACAATGATTTGGCTTCTTCAGGATGGCTGAGCCAGGCTAACACACTTTGCCTTGACTCTGGAACCTGAGCTGTTCCTGAAAAGCTTCACAGGTGACTTCATAGGATTTGGCATTCTCCAGGAAATGATGCTGCTTTTCTCTTTGTCACACGTTTACTCTGCGTGTCTCTTTGACACTGAGGTCAAATCTTGGCTGTTGTCTGAGCAGATGAAATGTCGCCCTGGTTGTGTCCCTGTGATCAGGGAAGGTGCTCGGTGTTCTCCAGGCAGGCAGTGTGTGCTGGTTCCTGGCTCTGGCACATCCCTAGAGCTGCTGTGGTTCCTGCTGTGTGCAGGCACCCCAACCTCTCTCTGGAGGTGTCTGGCTTTTCCAGCTGGTGCCCTGTGTTTAAAGATGCACACATGCAAAACAGACACGATCTGTCATGGAAATGAGCCCAGTTCTTAGTGAAAAGCATCCACAGAGTTCTGGCTTTCTGAACTTCCAGGTTTGTGGCACCAACATTTCATCTTCAGCCTTTTGTGAGGTCGGAACCCTTCCAGGGCTGGATTACATTCCTTCATGTTTTCTGATAAGTGCACATCAGACACTTCCCTCAGCACACAGAAACCCTTCCTTATCTAGTTCAGACATCTGTACCTCACAGCAAAAGTTCCATTTTTGAAGGATTTTTTTTCAACAAGAGACTTTACTAAAGTTTACACTCTACAACTGTTTAGTGTAAAACCTTCTTTGAGTCAGATGAAGGACTGAGCGCTATGAATTCTGCAGGGAAGTTCTGGATCAGATTATGGATAGATATATATATTTTTAGGAAGTTGCTATCCCTGTTTATGACATAAATCATCAACAACCTGGCTTTAAATCCAGTCAGTGAACTGATGTTGACTGAAACCATGTATGGAAGTGATTCCCCAGCTCAGGAACCCTTTGGCTGACCCAGGCTCTCAGAGATTAAAAGTGTTTGAAAGATCCCTTCCAACTCAATCTCTTCTGCAATTCTGTGCTTTTGGAACAAGTTGCTTGCACAACTTGGGGCCCACAGTCTGATGGCTTTGGGGTTTTTTGGCTCCCGATTGCTGGGTCTGCAAAGACACCTCTCTAATTGGAAATATTAGGTGTGGAGACTCAGGTGGGATTTTGGATGTCTAAATTCAGGCTCAAGTGCCTTCATTTTGCAGTTTTTCAGATCTGCGGTAGAAAATAAATTGGTGGTAACACGTGTAAAATAGCACAATTGCTTTTTAATTACTTGTCTAAATGGAAAACAATTATCAGGAAAGCAGGCAGGAGGCTGAACAAATGTTTAAACAGTAACTGACAAAAAATTCTTGGTTTTGTCCAGTGCTTTTTCCAGAGCATTCCGTGTTCTTTGAGACAAGACTGCAGTTGGAAATGAACATCTCTCTTCCTCTGCAGCACACAGCAGTGGGATTTCCAGAGCCCAGAATCTGTTAGACGCTGAGCCAGACCATTCAGACAATTTTCCAAATGAAAGATACTGAGAGGTATTTTCAATTATCTAGAGCCGTGCCATTTGCCTGCTGAAGTTCCTCCTCTCCTACCCCTTGTCTCATCAGGCTGTAAAAGGCTGCTGTTGTCTGTCTTTTGTCGTTTGCACCACCAGTGTGTGCACTCACTAGGATGAAATCACCCACGTATTTCAGGGACAAGTCATTTGTTGTGACCTTTAGCAATCTGAAAGCACCTAATTACCTTGTTCCAGTTTGCTGGGCTTCCCTTGCATCTCTCTGGCCAGGATCCGGCTTTCCCCCACTTTTAAAATCCCTGGCAGGGAATCTGGATGGAAGTTAGCAGTGCTGAGATACAGAATTCCCACCGACAGCAAAGTGCTGACATGTGCAAAGATGTGTAAATAAGCTGAACGTTGTGAGTGTTTGAGAAACAACCTTAATGGGGAAAAAAAAAAAAAATTGTATACCCGTCTGGTTAAGGCTGTCAAAGGGCTTGGCCTCAGATCTGCTGAGAGTAAAGAAGATTCCCACTTGCTTGAGCAGACTGTGGAGCAGCCATAGGCTTTTCAGTGGGTTTTTTTAGACTCACTAGACCAACAACACAAAGTGAGAGAAGTCTAGAAGAGGAAGTATTAGAACAGAAGGAAATGAAATGCAGCTAAAGAAAATTGATTCTGTTTCATCAAATACTTTTTGAAGTTATGAAGTTGCGGTATTTATCTCAGAAGTACTTATTTTCTGCATGGATTTCAGAGCTATAAAAATATACATTCTCCTTTGTCAACATTTTTTCCTAAAAAAAGCAAAGTTTAGATAGCTGGACATGCACTAATCCCTTTTCATTCTACAAAAGAAGGAATGAGAAGGAGAGAAAACAAAATTATTTGAGTCCTTATGAACTCAAACAATTTGTTTAAATGTGTTTTATGCCAAATTTGCATTCTGAGCTGGGAAGCTTTTGGAATGATTCATATGGACTTCAGAAGCCCAAGCATTCAAGCAGCACAAAGGACAAGAAATGTGAAAAATCATGTCTGGTTGCAGGGTTTGGTATCATTGCTTCTGTAATTTTCACTTGGATTGCCCTTTGTATAAAGGGCTGTAGCCTGAGCAGGGTTAGAAACTTGGTTTGCTCAGGATTGAGTTTTGCCTGGGACAAACAGGGACATGAAGAGACTTTCCAGTCCAGAATTCTGCCTGTCCTTGGGCTTCTGCCTCCTCCTCTCGTGCTGGCATTTCCCATATGCTGTAGCAAAGAGTTCATTGCCACAAGATGTCACTGACACTAAGAATTTAGTGAGCATCTTCGACGGGAAATATGGCATTGAAGTGGCTGCGAAGCATTCACAGCTTCCAAATACCGCACTTGGTAAATAAAAGACAGCTTGAAACTGCTTGGTACTGAGCTGATCTGCAGTTCCTGGGGTCAGGATGAATTCCCCCCTTTTCCCACTGTTTTCACCGTCTTCCTCTGCCCCAGGTAGGGAGCAGCATGCTGGGAGAGATTCCTGCCGTGTTTAGTCTCGTGCAGCAGCTCCCAACATCTCGTTCCCAGTTCAGTTCAGTCAGCAACTGGTTTTTGCCAGATCCTCAGTCTGTTAGATGGAAGTGACAATAATTATTTGTTTCACAGGCATGGTAAAATGTTTAATTGCCTGAAATTGTAGTCTTGAGATGAAAATACTTGGAAACAAAAGCATTATTGTGATACTGAATTGCTGTTAAAACAGCTTTCCCCGTCATTAATATATCCCCCATATTCTGGAAAGAAATTCATATGAAACAAACAGAAATTACAAATAATGTCAGACATTCTAAGTAGTGGATCTGTGCTGTGTTCAGTGCTAGATTTGTGGTGAGTCATGGTGGGAAATAAGGCAGTAGCTGCTCTAGTTGGAGCACAGCAGATTTGGAGGGGGATAAATGTACCAGTCTTCTGTGCTGAGGGTCCCCATTGCCTCTGGCTAAACCCTCACAGCTGCTGGCGTGGGCTAGTGGAGATGTTACCGAGGTGTTTTTAAACTGTTTTTCAGTCAGCAGGATTTTGGAATTTCACTCCCAAAAAAGGAACGGAAATGTCTTGTGTGACTACACTTCTGAAAAATTTCAAATGGAAATGTTTAAGTATTGCCTTCCTTACTTAAAAAATAAGGTTTTATTTTAATGAAGTCACAGTGTTTTGTGGCAGCTTTGTCACACATTTATTCTTCAGGTTCTTTCAGAATTTTTCAAGCTAGCTTTACCTGTTGTGATAGACTATAGCTGAATCTCCTCAGGAATATGTTGTGATGGCAGCCATTGGAAGGTTAATAGGAAACTCTGTGGGGCACTTGCAGCAAGTTACAACTTTTTGATTGGAATTTGGGATGTGTCAGAAGAGAGCTGTCCTTGTGAGGTAAACTTTGCAGGGGAAACTCTATCACTTCTGATTGTGAGTGCTAAGTAAAAGAGTTGTGAGTCAAAAACATAAGGCAGGATTAAGTGCAGCTTGATAGAACATTCCCCAGCATCCAGAGAATGGTCCAGCACCCCTGCCTGCAGGGTTCTTCCTCTCAAAGGCACTGCCAGGAGTCCTGTATGGTCGTCACAGACACTTTTCCTCTGGGGACAAACCTTCAGCACACCCAGGTGTGCTGGGTCAGGTGAAACGTGCAGAATCCCATTGAAGATGCAGCCGGGTTTCCCTGTGATTGCCAGCTGGCCTCTGTTGAGAAATGTCCCTAATTCCCATAATAGTGTGCCCATTTCATGGTATTTTAAAGTGAGAACTCTCGGGTGGCTGGCCACATAAGCAGCTTTCACATAAACACTTCTGTTCTGCTCCACCGCGAATGGCTTAGGTGCTGATAACGCGCTCGGACGCGGCACAGAGCTCGCTGTTTGTGTGGTACAATTAAATTGTCTCAGGCACGTTAGACCCACCTGGTGTACACATCCCTTACAGGTGCCTTTCCAAAGAGCTCCTCAATCATCTCCTGGTGCTTTGTCCTCTCTGTTTAACTGTCTGTTTAGGTAGAAGCGGAGCTACACACCACGGGAAAAGCGCTGAGGGTGTTTATTTAAGCTCTGCTTTTTCGTTGAGGTGTGTGTGCACATTTGCAGTTGGAAGTCGCTGTGTGCAAATGGCAGTCTGTGCAAATGGCAGTCTGATGCCCAGAACAGTTGTTCTGGCACAAACACACTGAGCCTACATGAGCATCTGTCATTAAATTTATACATCAGTCAAATTCTTGCTTGGTTGTTTGACCTTTGTAAGATGGAGTGTGTGAAGATTTAATATAGAGGTCTGAGGCTTGAACAGATTTCACTTAAAAGCCATTTTATACAAGTTTCTTACTACTTTCTCTAGGGCTAAGTCAGGTGGCATTTGATCCAAACTCCAGTTCCAGACGTTCTCTGGACTTAGTAAGAAGGTCCCTCAGGAGGCAGCTGTACTGTGAGGTCCCACTCCTTGCTTCCCATGCACCACTCACAGGGTGCTCTGAGCCTCTCGGACATTGCAGAATATACAAGTATTGTCTCTGGGTGATAGTGAGATGTGGATTTAGCAGATGTTTTCTGTCACTTAAAGTGTTCTTTTGCACCAACGTGGTCCTGTCTGTGGTGCTCCTGAAATGTTGTGCTTCCTTCCCTGTGATCCCAGCCAGCTGATAAGCGTGGCAGAGCTCCATCCTGAGGAGTTTGGCTGAGCAGTGATCACCGTCAGACCTTGTGTGCCTTCTTTCCCAAGCTCGTGGTGAGCAAAGGGTTCGGGGCAATGGTGGCTCAATACCGAATTCCTGCAGTGGGATTCCCAAGGGAGGTGTGGTTTTGGTGACCCCTTTTAGAGCACCTTTGACACCTCTGGTACCCTAATGATTATTCTTGCCAGATGGTCTTGGGACCTGGAAATTAGGAAGGGAAGAAGGGAATGAAAGTGGAGCATTTTGCAAGACTTGGAGAGGGTTTTGCTTAAGGTAGAGCTGCAGCACAGCTACAGGGCTTGAGCTGTCAGTCAGCTGGCACAGGGGGACAGGACATTTTTGCTGGAGAGCCTGCTGTCCGTGCTTTATTCCCAGTATCCTGTGTGTGCTGTAGGGCACAGCTCACAGGCGCTGCCAGAGCTTCTCCTCGGCCAGATCTCCCCAAAGCAGATGGGTTGTGAAGGGTACATGTGTTAAGGCATTGGCAGAGGGGAGTTAACAGCAAGCTGTGAGAGGTTGTGGCTGAATGTTGTTGCTGGGAGAGGTCCCCCAGTACAGTCTACATGGTTTAGAGTTTTACATTCATATGAAATCATGGCGTAGATATTTTTGCACGTTAATAAGTGCAAAGAGTCAAATGTAGAGCAAAACTTGATTTATCATGGGGAAAAAAGGCATGGGCGTTAGTGAGAGTGGGATGCTGCTGTTCCACGAGCACAAATGGAGTCTGAGGAACATTTCAGGATGAGTTCTTTGATTCATTCATGCTTCTCTGTGAATGAATCACAGAGCATCTCTCTGCATATCTCCTGCAAGACCTCAGGTAGACTTGGAGTTGGTGCAGCCACTTTCCTACCAGCCTGATTTGACATCAGGAGATTTTGAGGCTTCAGCAGGCTGTGCTGTGGCTGATCATTGCTGGTTTATGTGACTGGTAAGTGGGCATGCCAGGATTTAACCAGCATAGCTACCTAGAGTAGGGATATTTGCAGAGTAAAATGATTGATAAGGCTAAAATAAGTGACATTGAATTCTTTTAGTATAGGTATCGCTTACAGTGTAAATCTGTCTTGAGGGAGAATGGTTGGTCTTTTTGAGAGTTTGGTTTCTTCTTTGGTTTTTTATTCCTGACAGAATTAAGTTAGAAGACTGGAAGACTTCATCCAAAACATGGGTTTGGTTTTATTATGAAATGCAGCTTTTCAGCTATTTAGCGTGTTGCACTATGACACCAGAATCTCTCATATTGGTGCCAATATAAGCATGAAATAGTTCAGCAGTAATAACAAATTGGAGGAAGTGATTGATAGTCCCTTGTCAAAACAAATTTCATATCATCCTTTTTCTGCCCAGGGAGGCTGGGGGGTATGGGGCGGGGGGGGAGGGTATTATTGTTTCATTTTATTGTTTTCCTGTTGCTGTTGGCAAATGCCTCACCTGGCGCCTGCTTCTGCTGTGTTAGGTTGCAGAGGGAGAAAAATAAATAGTGAATCTTTAAAAAACCCAATCTTTTATTAATAGGGAAGGGATTAAAAACAAGCAAAAATCCATATT
Source organism: Bombycilla garrulus (assembly GCA_013400315.1). Lineage (NCBI taxonomy): Eukaryota > Metazoa > Chordata > Aves > Passeriformes > Bombycillidae > Bombycilla > Bombycilla garrulus. The sequence goes on from VXBU01005400.1 coordinate 952,709, forward strand.
TTCATTAAATGTTTCATGAAGTGTCCTTGTTTTGTGGAAGCATTTTTAAAATATTTGTCAGAGAACCAGGTTCTTGCAGACTGAACTGCTCCTGTAAAACACCAAAATATTCAAGCATGGGGGAAAGAGCAGTTGTAGAATCACCCCATGCACGCATTTCTTGAGGCGGTTCAAAAGCGTTCTTTCAAAATGCACCACCACTGTGCTGGAGAGAGGATTAACTCTGTTTGCTGTGAGACAGGGCTGTGTCCAGGGGCTGGTGAGCAGCCACAGGTGCCACCACCACAGGGGGACATGGGGGTGGCACAGCCCTTCCCCAGCTCGTCCCCAGCGGGGCTGGCGCTCTGCGGCACCGCGCGCGTGACGGTGGGGCGGCAACACAAAACCCACTGGGAGGAGGGAGATTTTCCGTGAGGAGGAACAATGTACCTAAAGCAAACAGAGCTGAAACCGCTTCAGAAGCGGCTTTTGAAGGATCTCCTTGCTGGGCTGGGAAATGCAACGGGAACATCCGCTCCGTGCGGGAGCCGGGCGCGTCCCCTTAAGGATTTACCGCCCAACTTCTCAGTTCTTTAAAGGCAAGATTAATGAGCACTTTATCCAGCGCATATGAGCTGCCTATCAAGAATATTTTCAACAGTGCACCAGTGATACACTGCAGATAGTGCTGACAGAAGCTAAAGTGAAATGTCATACTTTGAGATCTGACGCCGTGTGCAGTTGGAAGAGGGCCTGTGCTGCCTTCAGAGACTGACAGCTAAATCCTTCATTCTTTCAGCTTCCAACATATGGCAAGAAGTAGGGTGTGAAAGATAAATTTCTTTGGATAGGTGCAGAAAATATGTGCAACATTTTTACTGGTTGGCTGCATAGAAAGATCAAAACAGGCGTGTTTTCCGAGAGCAGGAATTTCAGGCTTTGAAACCGTACCTCCAGATTGGCCATATTAATGATGGCTACCTGGCTGGAGGAATTAATGGAATTCTCCATAAGCCTGGCAGAGAGAAAATGGGTCAGTGAGGCCACGAGGGTTCCCTGTCTGCCCTCAGCTGGCTTGTGCCACATTTCCTGTTAAAACAGAGAGCTGGGAGAAAGTTCCAAATGTGACTCAACTTTTCTTTACATCACTGGAAGGTGTCCATGAAGCCACGCTGTGTGTCATCCCCTGTATAGCTGTGTGCGCCTTTCATGGATTCAGAGTTATTTCAGGATGTTGGGATGGGATTGACAATGAAGCAAAGCACTTAGTCTTCATCATTTACTGCCCTGATAAAACCCTGTCAGAAATTTGGTATATGCATAATATTATGTTGCTTAAAGATTTCATCCTTACAGCTGAGCAAATTGCTTCACATAGGGTGGGTGTTTTAGCCAGACAGAAGATAAAATATTAATCTTGATTAACTCAAAGTAAACAGATGTTCTCTGATGCCAACATTGCTAAAAACTATATTCCTAACTGTATATTTTAGGATCAATGCAATTTATTCTCTCAGGAGATCTGTGCTATTGTAAGTTTAGAGGCAAAGTAACCAGGCAGGCATGGAAACCAGCGCATAAATATGCAATGAAAATCTAGAGAACATGAAAATGTAGAATTTAGGAATGGAAAAAAAAGCACTTTTATATTGTCACTTTATAAGAACTAAGGGGGGAAAAAAAAGACATACTGATAAAATAGATCCTCTTTTTCAAGCCTCTTCCCTTAGCCATCTCTCCCTGCCCATCTGCAGTCTGTTCTCTTAATTTTGTGCTCAACAGGACAGGGCTGACTTTTTGCTCTACGTTTGAGCCATCCTCCAGGTAACAGCTCCCCTCACCCAGCTGTGCACTCTGAGCGTGGGACAAACGATATTGTTTGTTTCTGGCACAGAGTTTAAGGAAAATCCTCTGACACAGAAAGTCAAGCCTTTAACTCTTCAAATTGCTACCCAGAACAAGTAAAATATGTAGTATTCCCTTTTTACCTGCAAGACAGAAGCACCCAGTGGGAAAAATTCCCAATAGGAAATGCAAATGTGAAAGGCCTCATTTCAGTGAGTGTGGAAATCAGATGCCTCTGGAAGTAGGATTGCTATGTAAAATGTCATACTCTGAAAGTATGGCCAGAAGATTCTACATGTCACAGAATACTGGGAAATTATTGTATTTACGCCTGCATTTTGCATGTGCTCATTGCAATTTGTAACAGTGAGGTATTTGGATTTTAATGTGAATTGTGGTCGTCTGGGACACCTTTGGCCTGCTCAGTCCTTTCTCTGATACTGACTGACTGTTCCATGCTCCCACAAAGGTTACTCAGGCTGCAGGCAGAGGAGCACATGGAGCAGCCAAAGAAATTAGAGGAATAAGAGAATATGGAGAAGCTCAGATTCGGAAAATGCATAGAGCATTCAAAGCCTGATGTCCTCCTGCACTAATATGTATTTTAATGACAACAAATCTGACACCCCACGTTAATAGTTGTGCCATGGATGGTGATAAGGTTGGAAAGAGGCAGGAATTTAACTTGCTTTCATTGCCACTTGAAGATTCATCTGCTTTTCTTCTGGGATCACACATTCCCAGCAATTGAGGGAAGAGTTTGAATGGTGAATATTCCATCTAACTCCTTACATTCTAAAATAATCTTCAGATTTATTAAGGTGGCATCTCTGTGGGATGAAATCTAATTCAGAGGCTAACAATAATAGCAATAATTTATACACAGAGATTATTTCTAACACGGGCAATCCTCGAACATTCTCCAAATGCTTTTCTCCTTGGTTTTGTAGCTCTTCTTGTATGAAAAGACAGATGATCTATCAGCAGAGAGACTGCTTTCAATTGCCAGCTTTAGGGACAAATGTGTCCCTTCTCCTCCTCCCCTCTGTGAGAGCAGCTCTGCCCTGGGGCCGTGGTACATATGGATCACACAGATCACAGCCTGTGCTTTAGGCAAGCTTCCATTTTCCCTGGTGTGGAGACAGGACTGACCCAAGAAGTGCAGCCTCTGCAGGGATTTTTGGAACCCCAGACCTGTGGTAGCTCTGCTCCTGGAGGGAGAGAATGGACATGGTACAATTTACTGGAATGTAAATTGGGAGACATGCCAGTGAAATCTGTGAATGTGCTATTATTTAAAACACGACTGAAATTAGACTCCAGCTGCATTTATGGATACGTGCCCTGGCTATTTGCTGGAATAACCCAAAGGCACAGGCACCTTTGAGTGAATTCCTCTTTTTATTCCTCCTTTTTTGCTTAAACCCCATCTCATTTATGTGTAGTTGATTCATATTATTTCTCTGCTTAGCACGTTATGAGCAAATGAAAGTGCCTGGAAGTTGCTGGTGCGTTCCAGCCGAGCCTGGCCGCCCGCCCGGCACAGCCAGCTGTAATTCCACCCTGGCAGCACCATCAAAGGGGACTCGCCCAGCACCAGCTTTCAGCCCTGCTGGTCCAGCCTGCCTCTCACTGGGCACATGAAGCAGGAAAATGTTTTATCCCCGTACCAGTTTTTGCAGCCTGATCCCTGCCTTAGTGTTTGGTTGAACAAATCAGGTGTAAGCCACATTAATGTCCTATATGAGCTTCTTACCGGTGATAAAACCTTCCTGTCTTTCAGCCTACGTCCCATCTGTCTGGAGATGATTTAACATCAAGCTTTTTGCTTGTGAGGAAAAAAAACTAAACGAAACAGAGGCAGCTCCATAATGTTTCTTAAAAACCTTTTATGATGTGCCTACACCTTACTCTGGGATCCAGGCTCATTTTGATTCTTTTTGAAATTGTGGTCAGGAGAAGGAGTAGAAAATCAATATTGGATAGAAGTGAATTAGAGCCTGATCCTGGTGTCCTGTAAAAGTGATAAATAAATGCCAGTATTTTTTTTGTGTGGCAGAAAGGGCATGGTGGTGGCAAATCTGGAGTCACACGTGCGTGGGGAAGTTTGTTGGCAGCAGGGGAGATGAAAATCTGGTAAAATTCTTCAGGCATCTGTGGAGCAGCACTGGATTAGCTCCATTCTCCTGGTCATGGCTGCAAACATCTGGCAGCCTGGAGAAACTGGAGTGCTGCTCCAGAAGAGGATCAGATGTGCTTGCAGGGTTGTTACCCTGCCTAGAAAGTGGGATAAGCAGCATTTCATTCCCTTTTCTTGCTCAGCTGTAACTTCAAGAGCTAATGTAACCAATAATTAAAAGTAGAATTTTCAAAAGATGCTAAGCCAATTAGACTCAAAATACAATGGAAAGTCAAGGTGAGTAAGGCTTCTAATTCCCTTAGGGGCTAATTTCCAACAAAGTCTAAGAGATTATGTTAAGCCTATTAATGCAATATGAAAATATAAATGTTTTATAAAAAAAATTATCTCGTGTAGCTATCAGTTTGCTTCAACTCAGCAGTGCTGATTCTTTTCAATAAGAGGGAAAGATGAGCAAAAGAAAGGAATAGAAATTGTCTGTCTGTCAGACCTGTTTGGCAACAGAGAGGAGATTTAGTCATCTTCCTTTGGAAGACAGAGGTTTTGTGTGGAGGAAGTTTATGACGCTTCTTCTGGCTCAAAGTAATTTGTGGTTTTCCAGTCCTGGGTTGCTCTGGGGCTTGAGAGCATCTCAGCCTACATGATACGGCCCCAGCATCTCTTTGTTATACGGTATTCTGTGTTTTTAAAATGCATGGGGTTTTTAAATTTAAATACAGAACTCTGAAATCATCTCTCTGTATTTTCTCATAGCACGGAGAGCTGCATTTGAGCATAATCACTTCTTATGTCAAAGCTTCAATTACATGATTTACTTTTCTAAAATTAAACATGCAACTACCAACAATAATAAAAAAGTGTTCTGCTTAATTCTAAAATTACTTCAGCTACCAAACAGATTAGTGTCTTCTTTCTTCAAATTTGGGAAATATTTTCCATAGAGCAGCTAAGGGTGAAGAATGTCATCTGTAATTTTGTTCCTAAATTGTCTGTTGCGTCCACGTGTATTTAAACATCCTGTGACTTTAGTCTTAAAATGATGGATAATTGTGCATTAATTCGAGGTGCTAATGCATTTATTCCAACTCATGCAGACACGGGCTGCGTGTGAGATGCAGCAAGTCTTGCATTGTTGCAGCTCTGGGTGTAGATCTGTTTTGCAGATGATGACAAGCTGAATTGCTCTTGGAGAGGGAAGCAGAGAGTGGAGCCCAGGGTGTGATCTGCACTGCAGCATCCCTCTGTCTCCTCATCACTCAGGCAACCTGGGTGCATATGGGAAGGTGAAATTGCTTCCCAAAATCTCCTTTAGAACTCTCCCTCAAAACAGAGGGTTGGAGATTTGGGGGAAGCTGGTGATACTTCCCAAAGATCCCGTGGCTGGAAATGACCTGTTTTGGTTCTGCAGGCTTCAGGAGCCTGCTGCAGGTGCACAGCCTGGCTGCCTGGAAGGGCTCTGTGCAAGCTCTTCACCTGGGTGAAATTGCAGGATTAAGGGCTTTTGTTTGTATTTCTCTGTGATGAGAAAAGTAAAGATGAGAGTTTAATGAACCTGGATATAGATGATATGAGAGGTGTAGACACCACAGTCCCCACCCTGAGTTGGCTGGCAAAACAGCTTCATCAAGCACTTATGACTACTTTCCATTTTTCTTTTACTTTTTAACATTGTAGACATTCCGATTTTGCAATTATTTATTCCAGTGTACGCAAAACTCTGAGTGGATTTGTGCTGCTGAAATTCAATAGGGAAACAAAACAACTGTGGGTAATTAGGCACATTTCATGTATCTGTGTACTCATCTTAAAACAACAGAAACTGTCTATATTTGCACTGGAGCCTCGGATTTGATGGCATTCACTAAATCTAATTATAGGCTACAGAAATTTGCAAAAGTCCCTGAATGTTTATGTAGAGTTTACTATTTTTCCCCACAGTACTTTGATGGATTTTGCAATTAATCTTCAGATTCATTTGATTGGAATTTAGAATTCTTGGGTTGCATCTGTTGCTGGCTGTGTGGTGTGGGTTTACCCCGCACCACTTAGTGTAGGGTGTTCTTTGCATACTACTGTACACATGGTTTTTCTTACATACCAATAATATTGCTCATATAAGTTTCAAAAGAGAATGGAATCAAAGAAATGGAGCTTTCTTAAGTCCCAGAAGATTTTAAGTACTGCAGGCATTTTTGAGGTGCTGAAGATAACAAGAGAACAAAAAAATCCAATTAAAATAACATTTCTTTTCAGCCTCTTCTCTTACGTTTTTTCTGTGAAATACACAATCTTGTTAATTTTCTACTACATTATCAGGACCCATAAAATCTGAGTCGCTTCAGTTCTTGGCATGTCCTTTAGTACAGAGGAAGTTTTTTTCTGGAAAAAGTATTATCTTTGTATTTGCTCTCAGCACTCACTTTGTTAGTCACTGCTGGCTGGTGTTGCTGACTCTAGAGCTACTTCCAGAAGGAGGAACTGCAGAAGAACAAACTATGCTCTGAGGCAAATAAGCCTGGAAATTCCTCTGGCTTCTGCTGGTCTGGAAATGCAGGACAGAGGTTGATGGTGGAGCTGAGCTCTCTCTCTCTCTCTCTGTCCTGGTTTGTTAAGCTCAGTTCTTCCCAAGCTGCAGCACATTCCATGTTCTGCTGCCACTGCCGGGGTCTGGAGGGACCTGTGCTTCAGCTGGGCATCCCTGAGCCCCAAGGACAGCTCTCCAATCCCAACTCTGCTTCCCGCAGCTGTGCATTTTATTTTGCCACTTTTTTTTTGATCTGGCAGCATCCCTTCAATGATTTTTCACAAAGACCTGTCCCGTTGGCTCCTGGCAGATAAAAGTTTATCCCCACTCCTTCACCTGACTCCAGCTGCATCCCTGGCCGCCGGGGGAGCAGCGAGTGGTCAGGGGAGGTCACTGCGTGCTCTGGTGACCAATTGCTGAGCATCACAGAACTTCGGCCCACAGATTCCCAACAGGATGGCACAGCGAGCCACCAGGGCTGTTCCCAGGGACTGCCTTTGCTGCTGGCGCTGGTGACTCCTGGAGTGACCTCTCCTGCATTTGAACACGGTGTAGAAAGGCGCTTGTGAGTGTCTGTATAAAGCTCGGCAGCACATGACAGACTGCACTTGGCAGGAACAGCAGGCACCGAGTGGCCTTTGAGACACTGCAAAGGGATACTCTGACACCTTCTCCGTCAGCCACGGGAAGTTGCTTGGGAGGTGCTTTTGTATCACTGCAGGGGAGTACAAGGAGCTGCAGAATAAAAAGTGGATTTAGTCAGATTTACTTGGTGATATCCTCTCACCTCACCCTCCTGATTGTATCCGCACAGCGAGGAGCTAGTTAATTTTAATGACAAAAATGGAGAATCTCCTTATTGAAATTTAAATTAGGTTAATGACTAGCGATATGGCTAAAGGGTATAATTTACAAAACACAAATCCCTAATGCAAAAGTGTGTGTTCAGTATCACACATGGAAATCCCTTCATTTTGATTTGACTGGTGTAAAGGCAAAAATCAAACACAAAATCTTGTTAGCATTTCCAAGGTTGAAAAGCAGCCCACTTGAGCATGTGTCTCCCTCTTCCAAAGGGAAGTCTGCCTCTGAGCAAGCTGAGCTCTTGCCAGAACACTTCCCCCTCCTTCCCTCCCCAGGATAATACCTGGATTGTGAGAAGGGATCACCCTCCATTTCCACAGGCGCCTGGGGTTGGCTGCTCAGTTGTAGCCTTCTCATGGCTGAAACCAGATTTTTAAGGATGGAGCCACCTTGGAACCCCCTGAGTAAATTACCAGGTTTAGGGCAAGGTTTGAGTCACTGGGGGATGGCCATCTGTCTGTGTGTGTTGTATGGGAGGGGAACATCTCTCAGACCATGCCCTTAGGGGTTTTTTTAGCCCATGTTTCAGCAGGAGCTGCTGAGATGCTGGAGTCTCTTGGAAGTCTGGCCCGGTGTGTTTGCACTGGGCTTTTACAGCATTGCTTGGTACCAGGAGATACTGAGGAAATGTGATATATCCTTGTTATGCTGGCAGTATCCAGCTTAAATCACAGCACAGGGTGGTTGTACTCTGCCAAGCTCATCTTTGCTGGTACAGCCCAACATTTTAGGAATGAGCAGAGGAATAATGAATCACTGGTCTCAGCACCCCTTTCTCTTCTACTTGCAGTCACCCCCTGTACCCCAAATGTGTTTCCTGTCTCTCCTCACCTCCCAGCTGTGTGTGCATTCCAAGTTACACTTCTGTTGAGTAGACAGGAAGGAAGTGAAGGCTGTGGAGGCGAGGGAAAGGAGTTGGGGGACTCAGGGCTGTAAGTGGGAATACAGTGAGTAGGAGCTTCTCTGACTGATGGAGTAACAGCAGCACAGGACACGAGACTTCCCACACTGTTTTTGAGGAGTGTGTGACTTGCTCTTCCCTTGGCACTCGAAACAGCACAGAGCTGAAGGCTGTGCCTGTGCTGGTCAGCTGTGTGTGGGGCTGCTCAGACTGTCAGCAGAACATCGCTCAGACAGGTACTAATGGGCACCACGGTGCTGAAGGGAACATCAGTTTCCCATTAGAACCAAGTGTTTCCTGTGTCTCTACAAGCTGTGGTGTGCATGAAATAAAAACCCCTGACGTTTATGAGGTTCTTTACAACATGGGAGCAAACATTTACTTTTAGTGTCTTAATTTCATATGGGCATTTTACTTGCCTGGTGCATTCGGTGACATCCATGAAGAACAAGAATGACATTAAAGCGCCACACTGAATTGCTGGTAATTTGTAGAACAGAACTCATTCTTTTCTTATCATTTCCCATTTTGTGAACATGACTTTGTGAATTGATTTGACTTCAGAATGCACTTAGGAGATAGCATTGCATGCAGGCTCTTCCAGGTCATCTCAGAGGAGAGCCATGCTGCTTTCTATCCAGTAGAAGTCTGGAAAGAACATTGTGAAATAAATTAACTGGGAGATGCTGCAGCTTAAAGGAGTACGACAGCAAAAGTAAAGGCAGATACTCTCAAATCTTCAGCAGACAATTGCTGTATAAATAAATGGCATCAGAGGAGAGAAAATTTGAGGCATTTCAGAAATAGAAATGAAAATGGGTCAGTTGAAGGTTTAAAGGCTAAAACAACACCGGATTCTTGGACTGAGCAAGGACTGACTCGCCCATGTCCCTAGGAAAGTTACAAAATGGATGAGAAAGTTGGTGTTATAAGATGGTCTAGTCACACTTTTAACCAGAACCATTTGTACTAGGTAAATTTATGAAAGTTTTAAAGACAATAGGTGACTCAGTATGGCAGTAGCTCAAATGAGAAAGTAAAAATCATAAAAAAAACCCCCTAGAAAGTACAGGGTCTGTTTTTAAAATTAGTACACCACAAGATTTTGTTGGGAGTGGAGACTACTTGATTAAAAAATGCTTTCAACTGCTGTTATCTCTTCTCTCACTCACCTGTCCTGGTTTCTTGTCACATGTGAGTAGAGAGAGGGGTTTTGCAGGTATTAGAACACAGATAAGAGGGTGAGGACTCTGCATCTGTGTATTTGCAGCTACAAGTTTCCATGCTAGGATTACAAGGCGAGCACAGGATGTGTTTTGTATTTTAATCTTCTCTAGGTGTCAGGCTGTTTGGGGCACAGCCTGGATTTTGGATTGTCTGCTACCAGCATCTAACAAAGTAATGATAAACCATTAAATAAGAAACAAATCATAGCAGTTGTTGACCTGCTGCTCAAGTCTCTTTTGGAGCTCTGTGTACCAAAATGCCATTGAGAAAAGTCCCAGGTTTCCCTAGCAGCTGGAGGCTGAAAGCTGGCTGCCTTTTTATCTGTGGGAGTAACCCAAGAGCAGTCCATGAGGGGAAGGGCACTGGAAATGGCAGTGGCAGAACTGAGGCAGCAGCATTCCAGCTCTCAGCACTCCAGGGAATCCGCAGTTGCCCACTGAACACCTTTTGCTTTCAGATTATATGAAGTGAAACCCATTGATAGCAGAGTACAGGCCTCAGAGAGACGAGCTGGGTGGCCCATGGAGGATATTTCACACCAGTGCCTGCTGTGGGAGACACAGGAATGAACTTGGGGAAGCAGCTTCTCGGAGTGTTTCTGGTCCTGGTGTCCAGCAGACATGTGTGTGATGTGGGCTCCACTCTCAGCCCTCCTGGCTGGGTTTCCTGTTTCTTCCCCAAGCTTGTGCAGTGCTGTTTAACCTGCTTTTCATTCTGTGTGCAAATGACCCTTTTGCAGCAGTAATGACAGATCTCTCCCCGTGCCGTGGGAGTGCTGTGAAAACAAGCAAGGACAGCCTGCAAGCCCAGCCTGCCTCGTCACTTCCCATTTTTATGGAGGCTGAGGGATAGAAGTTCTGCACCCTCAGCACGTTTAAATGCCTCCAGGGGATGTTATACAGAATCAGGTGAAATCCAGTCCTGGATGCTGATCATTTTTTCCTGTTTTCCCTCTAAGGCACTCCTCTGTGTTAGCTGTTCCTCCTTGGATGCTCAGGGCATCCATTCCCAGGCTGCTGCAGCGCATCCCCTGCTGCCAGAGAGCCCGGGCATGCAGCACTGCACGGGCAAGGACAAAGCTCAGCTCACCACTAAATCTGGATTAGAAAGAGCTGGGAAGTGTGACCCTGTCAGATGTAACAATGAGGGGTACAGTTCCTACTGCCATCACTTGTGAGTGAGCTGTGAGACTCAATCATGCTCGTTAGCGGGGCTGAAAACTGGGTAAAATTGATGTTTTAGCTAAGTATGTTCCAACGTACTTCAAAATCTTAAGAATTAATCAGTGAGTTGTCAGGGAGCTTCAAACTTATTACTTTTTAATGGCATTTTTTATTACTTGCTAATTATAAGGTGAAAAAGGTGTGAGGCTCAGCTAGTGTGATAGTTCCTTAAGTAAATTGGAGCAGAAGGTCACAATAAATTGAAAAGTTATTAAGTATGTACTTTGCTGAAGACATAATGCTTATCATTATAAAACACAGGAATACAGACACACTGGGTTTTTTTAATGTCCACAGATGGCACAAGCTAATTATTCTCATTTGTATAGCACCTTACACCTCTGTAGATTTTTTTCAGAATGTTGAAAAACAGATGATCACGTCTGTTTTTGTAGCTGTGTGAGAGTTTTTCATTAACAAGATCAGGCAGGACCATCTGTGTGTTCTAGTAAAAAGTTTACCACCAACAGTGAATTCAAAACTTTCAAACAATGGATGAATTCATAATTTGTCATGTGTAGATGCAGAGCCTTGGCTGACAGCCCGTGCAGCTTCGGCACAGGTTCCTGAATGTGTTCCTGAGGGAGAAAATGCCAGTCATGTTCTGCTTTGCATTATTGACCAAGGGAGGTTTTTATGTCAGTGCAGGCACTCTCCCGCTCCACCCACAGGCACCTCATTCAGCATTGTCACCGGAGAGGAGTGACCCCAAAGGTGCTGGTGGAGCGCCTTTCCCTCCCCTCTGTACTCAGAAATGTGGGAAGTAGCCAGGAAATCTAAGGGAAGGTGCAGAGCTAGTTTTCATACAGATTTTGTGTGATTTCTGCTCTCCCACAGAGCCCAGCAGGACAGGCAGGTCCACACCCACCCTGCACTGCACAGGGTAACTCCAGCCTGAGGTAAAACTGATGGAACACACCAGTGCTGGATGCAGCTGACGATGGAATACAGTGCAGTATGGAATTGTCAGCTCTCTGTGACTCTGAGTGTTGCACTTTCACACTTCCCATGCATCTTCTCTCTGCCTCAGCCTTTTTACAGAGCCTGGCTTCCCCTCCCAGCTCCCTTCCCTTGGGGTCAGTGCTTGGAGGCAGCCTCCTAACTGCTTGCAGGGCCTTGTGCACTACAGACCCCGGCTGCTCTCCATTCCACACCAGGGCAGCTGCCCCCAAAATGTGGAAAATGCCCTAAAACAAGACACTGGTGAGGCAAAACCCTTGTGTCGCTGGTCCAGAGCTGTTTTGGAAAAGGGATGGTTCTGTGGGGCACAGCCAGGCTGGGGAGACGGAGCTCAAGACAGGAAGTTGTTTGGAAAGGACAAAAAATGTTGGAAACAGATGGGGGCAGAGATGTCTGGGTATTTTAATTTTATTTTGTCACTTGTAATTTCTGTTGGACACAGCCTGGAGCGTCGAATGGGTGCTTGACAAGCACTCAGGAAATCAGAGATTTCTAACCCTGAGCGCTATCAGCTTTGCCAGTGGAGTCTCTCTGGCTCGTGTGCCTCCCATGTGAAGTTGTCAGCGCTCGCTCGGAGGTTGTGAGGCTCGTTAGTCAGGGATGGATATCGCTCGTTAGAGGGAGAAATGCATCTTGTCTTTCCAAGGGAAACATTAACAATTCCACTCTGCAAATTAAGGGGTTCATTTAAGTCTCTTCCAACGTTCCCATGAAAAATTGTGGCTGGTACATGTGTCCTCAGCCAGCCCTGTTTTCACTGGAGTGCACCAATCAGAGGGGGCTTCATCTCCGAGTGTGGTTCTTTTAATGAGATCCTGCCTTTGTGTCGGACATAATTCATGTACTTGGGAGTCTGCTCAGGTGGGGTTTTCAAAATTCTGTGCTTGGGCTAATTTCGGGTTTAGTTTTACCAAGAAACTTAAAACCTACCCCAGGCTAAAGTGGGGAGCTGCCGACATCCCCACCACCAGTGTGAGAAGCAGCATCTGATGCTGCTTGCAGCGTTTTGAAGTTTGTCAGCTGTTTTTTCTTGGTTGAACCAAGAAACTTTTCTCCTTCTCAGGTTCCTAATTTTGCAGAGAAGGAATGGTGATGCTTGTGTTTCGCAGAAAAGCTTTTCTGAGTTGTAATTAACGACTGACATGTTTGGGTGTTTGGGGAGGAAATCTCCCTTGAATTATTGCTTTGTGAGATTATTGTTTTTAGAATGGCGTGTGAAAAATTTCTTCAAATATATTTCATCTTCTCTTGGTATCCTTCATCTTCCTTGTTCTTATGTCCAAAATGTAATTATAAAACGTTCCCTTAGGAAATAAAAATTTTAAGTGGACTCTTTCAGGCCGTACTTGAAATTTGGGAAGGAGGGGTAGGAGCTGCAATTGTTGCTTCTTTTATTTCTTGATTTGTGCTGCAATGCTGTTGAGCAGCTGCAGTTATAGACACCGGAGAAGTAGGAGCTGTACAAAATAAACTTTTTAAATATAGTAGATAGTAATACATTTTGCTACTCCACCACCCAACCCCAAAACAATGATGAAATGATTCATTTCTTGGCTGACACGTGCTTCTGTTCAAAAATATAAAACCTCTAAAAATAATAACCAGAACATTTAAGTGCATTATTCTTCAAACACGGAGGATACAAGAGCTCATTTTCAGATTCTGCCATATTTGAAATAAACAACAAACAAAGCTTCAGGATATAATAATGCTTCCTGCAGCATGGGATTTTAAGATCCATATACAAAAGGTGCTTTGCTACACATTTTTGTCTTGCCCTGTGTCTGCATTTTTAATGATAGGTGTGCTTCCAGCCAGCACTCAGCTTCCTGCTTTCTCATTAAAGCAAACACCAAGGACAGACCAAGGGTTATAGTGAGAAGACGTGTCACGGGAAAAAAAGGAACTGAGAGAAACCCATCCCTGTTTGACACTTCTCTCTCATAGCCTGAAAGGTGTTTTTAGCCGAAGTATCATTCCTGTAGTTACACAAAAGCATAATTGAGAATTACTTTGTGGACTGTGGTCTTTGGTATTTTAAATGAATTAATTTAATTTTTAATTAATTAATGAAGAGCTCTTTATCTGTGCCCATACCCTCACTGGACAGAAGACCTCTGGTTATTTCTAAGCAAGGTTCCCAGCCTCGTAGTTGTGCTGTAAGTGATCAATAGCCTGGTAATGAGCGAGCTCTGTGCCTCCATGAGAGCCCAGAACATTGCTATGGGTGGGATGGCTTTAACTCAGTATTGTGGGATGATAAACTACCTTTTAATAGCACATTAACATTAATCTAAACAAGATTAGTGGAGCAAAGCATTGCACGAATCAGCTTGCTCAATTAAAACAGATGGTCTTCCATGCTGAATCCCATTATGTTCCTGAAGCCTCCCTTGCGTTCCCACACACTCGGGCGTGAGCTCCCTCCTTCCAGTGGCACGTACAAATGTGCTCAGCTTTGTGCCACAGCACTCCTTCCATCATCTTTTACTCCAAGAGCTCTTCAGGATTTCATATTTATCAAATTGTTTCTGAATGATTAGCACAAGATCTTTGCATTTGCTTCTAATTACACGTCTGTCATTAATCTTCACTATTTCTTTTGCCCCGAGCATTTTAGAGAAGGTGGAGAGTGATAGGATTCAGCAATTAGCATCGGCTGTAAGCATGATTAAGGCTGTCGAAAACCAGGGGAGAAGAAAAAAATCCAAGACTGCAACAACAGTAATGTGTAGTGTTAGCCAAAATTAATGATCAAACATTGCATCTTAGCATCTTAATATTGTCTCAAGCAAAATGACTTTACATTTGGAAGTAACACACTTTTGCAGTCTAATCTGTTTTTCCCCCGGACAAGCTTTTATTGTTCATTACTAGAAGAAGCAGAGTTTTCTAGCTTCAATAATTATTTTTTTTCCAGGGCAGAAGCACAGCAAAGTAGTCACATATATTAGGGAGCGTTAAGCTTCTCAAATTTTTTAAAAATTCATTGTTTTAAAGAAACCTGTTAAGGAGTAATCCATTTCTAGAGCAGACGATTCAGTTCAAACCAGCTAAATTAAAAGGTGGCGTAAACAGGCATGATTTGACCTTGTGTACCCACACCCTGATTGCTGCTGAGATGGGAGAGAATGTTTTAGTTATCTAGCTAGAACTAAACAGAATCAATCACTAAATACTGCGTGGCTTCAGTGCAAAGGCTTGGAGCAAGCAGGATGTAACAATAGAGTTACCTCTTTGTCCTTTGCTTACCCTAGAGTATTCTTTGTGGACTTGAGCATCTTTTGGCCCTCATTTGCCAGATGAACAGTGCCAGAAAAGTGGCCTAAATTCCAAACTAAAGGAGTTAAATCCTGCCTGGGAGGCTGCAGGGAAGTTGCCCGTGAGTCTGGATGCTCATGGTTAAGAGTAGCCCTGAATCAACCAGGGCTGGGTTGCTTTTCTCTGTTCTCTGGTAGAGCAGGTGGAGTTTCAAAAGGTGAAGTGATGCTTTGCTTGCAAAGTGATGTGGATCTATAACAAGAATGATTTAGGCCAGCCCAGGACCTTTGCCCTGCAGTCTGCACTTTAAATACTGACTTGAAATCCAGACAACAGATAGTGCCCAATGGAACCAAGATTTTCAAGAGTCGCAACCGAGCATTGGAATGAGAGGCTGGAGAGGGCACAAGGATTTTCTGTGGTTGTTCTGTGGGGTGCTGAGTAGTAGTTGAATAAAATTCATTAATCCTTCAGTTGATTTCCTGCCTTGTCTGAGGAACTTGGCACTGATCATTTTGAAGCTCCCTTTCAAATCAAAACTGGAGTGTTTTTCCTGTTCCCAGAAACAGAGGTGACTTTTGGAAAGGGACTAAACTGTTGCTGAAGGAATGGCTCTCTGTTCTGAGTTTCAGGTGTGAATTAACTTTTGTGGAAATACTGTCTGGAGAGCCACTCTGCCTGGTGGATGTCAATCTGGATTTGGAAAACACCCCCGCAGGGTGAACAGAGGCTGTTAATTATTGGTGGGCACTGGAAAATGGTTGATGGACATGTACACCCCCGCTCAGTCACTGTGACTTAAATGTAAATGAAATTTAATGTGGAATTGTGTGTGATTGACAAGCCATTAACTGTGGTCTTAAACCAGCTAATATGCTGGTGGGAGTGTTGGCTTTTCATTTTTTGGGTTTCCATGTCTGGCTTTTCCAGAAACGAGAGCCTCAGATTCTCTAGGCTGTACACCAGCTTTCCAGTAAAGATAAATGAACAGTAAATCACAGGAGAAAGGAGGAGGTGTTTTAGATGGGAAAGTCTGTTCCAGAGGATGAGCTTGCTACCCTAAAAGCCCACAGAGTTTTGTGATAACGGGGCAGCTCATGAAGAAAAACCCATTTGGTTCCTGGGAACAGGGGCCTGGTGCAAAGCATCAATCACTGCCGAACAGCAGCAGTGCCACGCGAGGATGGGTGTGGGAAGCGAGCGGCTGAGCCATCACTCACTGATTCCCCCTGCCCCACCTGAGCAGAGCTCAACAGGATATTGGTCCTTTGCTCATTCAGCATCCAGAAATAACAGGGTAGGGAGAGAACAGAAAATCCCTCTCCACAGGGGCGTTGTGTGGCACAGATACCCAAAGGCTGCCTGAGCACAGGACGGTGTTTTTAACAAGACAGCCTGCATTTTTCATTCTGAATCTGCTGCTGGGGCGGATCTTGCCCACATCTCACAGCTTCAGTCCCTTTGGTGCTGAAGGACAGGAGAGGTTTTGAAGCCAGGGGAGCCGCAGGTGGGTGCCAGGGAGGTGTCCTGGCCGCGGGCACACAGAGGGAGCACGGCAGCCCTGCACCCAGCCCAGCCTCCACCCCTGGACAGTGCTGGAGCCTCCTGGGCACTGCCAGGACCTCATCCTCACCGTGTGGGATCAGTGCCCACGGTGCTTGGGAGCTGCATCCACAGGGAGAGTCCTGCAGAGACGAAGGGCTTGCCTGTGGCAGGCAGGTTCAACTAAAAGATTTGCTCTTTTTTGTTTGATTTTTTATAGACATTCAGGAAAACATCAAGATAACAAATACAAGTCAGGATTGGTGTGGCTGGTTGGGGTTCAGTGAAGCTCAATGTCTGTCCCCTTTTCTGTGTAGTGACCTGATTGTGAGATGAGTTGAGAGTGGCTGGTAAAGTTTTAATGGCATTGTATTTTTTATGGAGTAGAAATGTTGTCATATTGGAGCCCTCGTGGGTAGTTTGTCTTTTCTTTGCTGGCTTTTCTAGTTACTTTTTCTATTTGCCCAGTGGTCTGGGTGAGCTATTCATACTTTTTGTTTTAAAGGTCAGAAATACCATTAAAACTGTATGAATTATGGACTGAATAATATTTTTTTGTTTCTTACTTCAACTTTTCCGAGGTTTTCTGTTGAGAAAAGGTAGTAGATAGTTAATTTTAACAGACATTTGGGGAGGTTGGAAACTTTGGTTTCAATTATTCAGGTATAGCACCAGTTGATAGACATGAAATTGCTGCTTGATGTACCATTTATTGCCACTGCCCACATGGAACAAGAGAGACATTTAGGACAATTTCATATTTCCAGGACAGTTTCAGGAAAGCTGTGCCAGTCTCCATCATATAATCTGTTACGAGGTCAATTCACTGGTAATATCGTAGACGTTAAAGGCAAAAAAATAAGAAAAATCTCCCTTGTAGTCTAAGTCAATAATATGAGCCTTCCCTATAAATGAGTATTTTAATTGGTTTATTGGAGTCTATTCATGCAAGTAAATTTTGTAGAATATCCTACTTTTTATATAAAGGGAAACTTTTCTTGTTCTTTAGATGGTTGCTGGTCAGGTTTTTTTTCACATCGTAGTAAAGTAATGTGATTACTGAACAACTTGAATTAATTGGAAAAAACTGAGATAAACAAGTGCCCATTCTCCCTCATCTTTGCATATTAGCTTAAACTGAGAGCTGATCCAGGATGAATAATTAAATGGTAAAAATTATAACTTACGGTCATAGCACTGCAGTACAAATGAGTGCATACTTGTTCTGTGCAAAGACTTATTTTAGTATTTAGAATGAACCTGAGGGAATAATTTCATCATGTTCCTAACGAAGTGTTTACACTGAGCTAGACACCACTGACAGTGTAGCTGACAGTCCTTACTGAGACCTGCTCTGGACAGAACTGAAATGTGTGACTGCAGAGTGTTGAGGTGCTGCTCCCTGCGTTGGCAGCAGGACACGAGAGCCGGTGCTGTGTCCTCGTGGGGTCGGTGCCCTTCACATCTGCACAGGGGTTTTCAGGATCACCTCATTCTAATCCCACTGCAGAGACACCTCCCAGCTGGCTCAAAAAACCCCTCCAACCCAGCCCTGATATCTGTGTAGCTCATAAAAGAAGTGGGGATTGAGGTTTGGTAGGACTTCCTCTGGTATCATCCATTGCATTTTTTTAACCTTTAAAAGATACCAGTTGCTGTTTCTTCTTCAACCAATCAATCAACAAAATAAAATTTAAAAAATTGCAGCCTTCAAAACTGGCTTTTAACTCTTCAAATTGCCTGACTTTTTGTTTTCAGCTTAAGGCTCTCACAGTTGAGGTGGTGTGAAAGGGGAGCAGACAGCCTGATGACGGGCAGTTCTGAGATCACTTCCATGGAATGTGGTATTTTTTTAATCATGTTTCCCCTAGCAGTCGCCTCAGAATGATAAGTAGTGGATGTCAGTGTGGATTTGGAAAAAGAGAAAGTGTCTGTTTACATGCAAAACTTTTTAATTAAAAAACAGATACGGAGCCAAGATATTTCTTGCGTTCCTGTTGCTCTACCTGGAGGGTTTGTTGGTCTGCAGATGGTTCAGCACACGAGTTGTGCTCTGTGCTGACACTGGGGGATGGAAAACGCAGCTCTCGGCCCTTTTTGCCTTCCAATTTCAGCAGTTCAGACATCTGGGGAAATTTATAGTTTTCATCACATTCCCAAAACTTCTGTGCCGTGAGTAGGACAGGATTCTGCCTAAATTCTTGGACCTGAGCTGCCCAGTGGGTGTGTTGGGCTGGCAGAGAGGAGATCTGCTGCTCCTCCTGGAGGGTCTGTGTAGGACCACTAAACCTTTCCAGAAGCATCAGTCATTCAATAGAAACATGAGGACATTTCCAGAAATAGTTTCCAGCCTTTATGTAAATTGGGGAGAAAGGTTGGTTGGGTTTGTCACATCCTTTTTTATTTTTTTTTTACAGAATTAATTTTTAGGGGTGATGTGGAGGCAGAGAAATCGGAAATTTGCAAGTGGTATTTATTTATTTATTGCCTTCTATGTTGTGGTGGTAGTTGTTCAACTGCAGAAATTAAAAAGTAATTTCTGAATCAACTTATTTTTGCAGAAGGATCAAGAATTTTATCAGAGAATAAATTAAAAAAAAATAAACACACATACAAAATTTAGCCAAAAAAAAAGTCTGGGTATAAAAATAAACTTCTTAATCTCATACTGTTCATTAAATCAGGTGCAGGCTTGCCTGCTAATCAGTGGTTTCAGTGGTGCTTTTACTTCATCTAAAAATTCATTACAGGGATTTCCTTAATAAAGGCCATATGCATATTTTAAGTATGTTTTTGTGCTATTTTTAGAAAGAGCTTTCAGTTTGTAGTTAATAGTGTAGAAAAATATCTAGGTGGATAAAACAAATACAAATATAATAGTTACAAGATCTACTCATAATTAACACCCAAGGGGAGTGAAGGCGAGCAGTAAATCAGTGTTTGTACGAACCAGATGTTGTCTGTTTTGGGCAGTGGTGGAACTCCACATGCCCCTCAGAGGTGAGGCTGAGACTTTGTGGACAGGAAAATCTGCTTTTCTAGCAGCGGCTGTTTGCCTCTGTGTCCTGTGCCAGAACTCAGACACTTCTGTCACCTGCTGCTCTGCAGCCTAAAGGTGGGCTCGGTTCTGCACTTGGATAGTTTATGGAGTTAGGGGGTTTCAAAAGGTTTAAAGTGGAGAGAGAAAGAGTTCTTAAGAGGGAATCCACGCAGGTAGCGGGATGCTGCTGAAGAATCACATCCTGCATCAAAGCAGCATGTGTGTTGTAAGCATTTTGCAAAACCAAATGTGTTTTAAAAGCAAAATGGAAAAAAAAAAATCTGATATATCCAGGCTGATGCTATCTGCTCTCAGGAGCAATTTGATCATAACCCTCTTTATATCAGTCTCTTCCGCTGCTGAAGTTCCCTACCTTAAAATAAATTTGTTCTGAGACTACTCACTAGGGGAATCTAAACCAGTCTTTGCTATCAGTGACACGTGTTTAATGACTTTTTACTGCTTGTCTTACCCAGCACATCTGAGGAATCCTATTGCTAATTATATTATTATTATTATTGTTTTGTTGTTATTGTCGTTATCGTTATTTGCTGCCCCTGCAGCCCTGGGGGGAGAAGTGGCACTGGCACTGCTGGGGCTGGAGCTGGGCTCGTGCTGGGAGCTTGGGACGCTCTTCCCTCCCACATCAGCTCCCAATCACCGTTCCCTTTCCAAATCTGGGAATGCAAGGCCAGGTGGGCTCAGCCCGACCGCCGGCTCCGTACGCGGGCTGCTGCCCATAGGTGGCAAAATGCAAATTTTATCGCGGCAAGACAATATTTTCCTTTTGGATTCTGGGTTTTGTGTGCTTTTGGAAAGCATTTGGCAGCCACAGCAAGTATGTTTACAAAAAGAGCAGAACTGGTAAAGTTCAGGTTCGTGTTTGGATTCAGCCCCAGCAAACTGAAGCTGAAGCTGTGCCAGACGTTTGAAGCTGCCAGACGACAGTTCATCTCAAACAGAAAGCTGAAGAGGGGGAAAGAAATTTGTCAAATGTATTCCATGTGGAATTTCAGGCAATTTAATTTGATTCACTACACTCTGAAATGTCTCGGACTTCCCTATTGTTTCTTTACTTTAACACTAAATTTGATACCTTCTGGGATCTTCAGTGCTTTGTGCTGCATTTGTCACGTTCTCTAATTTACGGGCTTCAGTCTCTCTCGGTTTTAATTGAAGGGACTGAGCCCTGCAAAAGTGCTCCATGAAATTTAAGGTTGCTGGTTTAATCCTGAAATTATTCCTCAGGCGAAAAGAACTTTCTTTTTGGACACCACTGTAGTAAGAAGGGCCAGAGGGAATGAATGTAAAACAAAAAAGGGAAAGTTTCGATAAACCTCATCCCTGCTGCTCCAGCTGTGGCAGCAGCAGCCAGGCTCTGTGGCTGTGAGGCTGCTGTGGTCAGGACATGTTCCAGGGTGGCTGCAGAGGCCAGGAGGTTCTGTTTGGGTCAGTGATGACCACTGCCAGACTGCCTGGATCTGTGTTTTATTGTGGTTTTGCTTTTCCAGTTAATTTCCTGCTCTGTGGGTGAATTTCCTGTGGAGTCAGTGGACACTGGAGCCCAGCCCCAGGACAGGATCCTCTGGCTCTCTGCAGCCTGGCAGCTCTGACGTTGGCCAGTGTTTGTTACCCCCACAAGTGCAGTTTGGGCGTCAGGGCCACTTGTTCTCCTCCTGCTCCCTCTGACAAGTGCCAGAAACAGAACCCAGAGCTCCATCTGTAAATAAAACTCACTGAGTTTGTCCAAATGTCAAAGCACTTGAGCCCACCAGGAACCAAACAGTGTTTTATTCTACACAATATTAATTTTTCTCGAAACCTGCAGACTTGTGTAGGTTATAGCTGAAGGTAAAGGACTGCTGCTGCTTTTTGTGCAGGCAGAAGAGCAGAAGTGCACAGCAGCTGCAAGTTAAATATAGCTACCCTGCCTTGACTCTTCCAGATAACAAAGTCTTCCATTTCTAATATTCTTGCCTGAAAAATCTATTCATTTACTGCATTGGGATCTGACTGCCTGGATCAGCGTGTGTTCACACTCAAGCCAGGCTGAGGAAGATGAGAACGCTCAAGACCAAAGTTGTCAGTGTTTACACACAAGTCAAGTCCGTAAGGAGTTCAGTGTCTTTTCTGGTGTGTCTGATTTCTTTTCCCCTGACATGTGCAGCCTCTGTTTCTAGGTGTTGAGAGTTTGTTTGTTTGAAGAGTGTGAGGAGAGAGAAGCCCAAGGCTGTCTGACACAGCTGCAGTTGGAGCATCTCTTTCAACTTGTTTTCCTAGGCTGCAAATGGCCTCTGTTCACTTCTTTTTTTCCTCACTAAAAATCTTCCTGCAGCTCCCAGTATCTTCCTAATACCCTTCTGTCAAGCTGAAAAGAGATGTGTGGCAGAGAGGAGAACCCCCCAAGGGCCGCAGGTCGCTGCCAGTGGGGCAGGGGGTGCTGGCAGGGGTGGCTGTGGCTGTGCAGGAGCTCTGTGTCCTTGTCCACTTCCCACCACTCTCCCAGGGTTGGGATGTTCCTGTACCAGCAGGGCTGGGCTCTCTGCCCTGCCCAGGAGGGCTCCAAGCCTCACATGGGGATTGTGTCAGTGCAGTCCCAGCCTCCCAGCAGCTCCTTCAGGGATGCTCCTGCCCACGGGTGTGATGGGGAAGCAGCTGTTACAACCTGGAGATTGTCCTACCATTACAGACTCCACCCCGTGTAATTATCACACCAAGCTTCCATAAAACTTGCAGTTCTTCCTCGAGAAGTGCATAGTGGTGTTTAAAGTCTTTTCCCACATAGGTAGTTCGACAAACATGAGAGTGTTGTGGAGATCATTAGTGCTAAGAGTAAAACCTCCAAATAAAGCGCCCTGGGATTTATGTACTCTGTGCTGGTAATAATAATTAGAACATATCCTACTGCAGGTAACTCCCACAACTTGCACTTTGCTCTGAAGCTGGGAAACTCATTGATTAATCCATGGGGTCAATCAGTCCATCTTGTTTGGAGAGTTAATCTGTGGTGTGCACCAGGACCAAGAGTGAACCAGGTTTATTTACTGCTGCTTAATCAGAGAACCCAAACTCTCCTGTAGAGTGGTGAGAGGTTTGTTTCTACTTAGCCTTTAATTGCGAAATGATCTCATTAGTGCCATAGTGGATCTCAGTACTATCCTACAGACACGTGGAATTTAAAGAGCAAAGAACAAAAATGGTTGCCTGTAAAAACTCAGCATCTGCCACAAAGTGTGGTGCAGTTGGTATTGGCAGGATTGCCCAAGCCAGGCTTTTCTTTATTGGCCTTTTAATCTGGAGCTGCAACATCAGCTGCACATCCCACTGGCTTTCTGTCTATAGTGCTGTTAAAAACAGAGGAGGATGTCTTGCTGAAACTGCCAGGAAAGGTTTTTATCCAAAGATAAAGATACTGAGAACAACATGGAAACCAACAGCACTCTGGTGTTTAGCAAAGAAAAGAGAAATCCTCCAAGTTACCCCAGCAGAGAACTTCAAACCTCATAAGTGTCCTCCTTACCTCTGTCATTAGGCCCTGGCTCATGTATGAATTAACCATTCCTGAGATGACTCAGTAAGGCTGAGGGAGAGTCAGTGGATCTCAAATGGGCAGTGAGATCCCAAACAGAGCAATCCTTGCCCAAGCAGGGGCTGCAAACCCAGAGGTGAGGCTGCGTACCCACAGTAAAGCCCTGAGCATGGAAATGTGGAAATCACTGAAAAACGTCTTTAACATGAGCACCAAGAGATGCAGGTTCCTGTTTCTGTGCTGAAGAAAACGCTTGAATGTGAGTCCACGTCCTGCAAATCCAATTCAAACTCGCTGCCCTTTGAAATGTGGGTAGTATCTCTGTGCCTTTTTGGCAGGAATCTACCGGATTGAATGTAGAAAATCGGGGATAAAAAGACTCCTCTTAAACCAGTGCTAAACACCAGAAAGAAAATGGAAGGGAATATTCCCTTTACTAATACTTGTTTCTAATCAGATAAAAATAAGTGACAGTGTAGGAAGAATCCCTCTACTAACTGCCAGAACATGTCGATTTATCAAATTTTTCTACTGTTGCTCTTTTTTTGAGCTCGCCTCGGAGCTGACAATGTATGTTTTACAGTGCAGCAAGGTAGATTGATTGATCCTAAATAGAAAAGCCTTTGGGGTCTCGAGCTGATGTTTTAGCTTCAGAAAAAAAACTGAGTAAAGCATGTTAATGTAGAGAAAGGAGCCTGACTTAATTGGACCAGCTCCTGGCTTGCTGAAAATTAATGGCTGGCTGGCTGTTGCCAGAGTGATTCATCTTTTCTATCATGTTCTATAGTCCTTCTCTCCAGGGGTCTGTACTCCCCTCCAATTCCAAGCCAAAAGTGAAATACACTTCTTCATTTTTTCTTCCTTAAAAACATGTATTTTACTTGAATTGGTTTCCAGTAAATGAGAAATGGCACAGGTGGGAATACGAAGGAGGCACTCAGTGTCTGGGATTTAGATTTTTGTTTTGTTTGAATGGGATTTAGATTTTTTTAATGTACCCTTAACTGCTCATTGCTACTGGCTGACTGCACACGTGACAGAATGACTTTTTAAAGGATCCTGATTTGTCTGTTGAATTGTATTGTTCCTTTTCTTTTTCTCTGGCCATGGTAACAGAAATTCTGTGTAAGCAAGAGCTGATAAAAGTGAATATAAAGCTGGAAAAGGTGTTGAAAGCATTTAGGTGGCTCTGGAAATGAAAAGATGACTTTTCCATGTAGTTCCATCAAGCCCACGGAAGTATTTTATATTTTTAAAATAAATGACTTGTGCACAAAAAAGCCTTGCCATTTTCCCTATAAAACCTACAGTCCTGGCTTTGTGGAAGCAAAACAGCCGCAGATGAACACGAGGCAGTCAGGAATTCAGTGGTGTGTGCCTAAAACCCACACGGATAATCTGATCTTGGAGGGGGTTGAGCTTTGGAACTGAAAGAGGGCAAATTCAAAATGTGCCTTTAAACATGAAATACTTTTGTGTTCCTTTTGAAATCCATCTGGGTTTCTGCTGGAGGCAGATTGCTGCTCGTTTGTTGGTTCCAAGGTGTCACCAGTTGAGTGGCACATGGAGCCATTTCCAAGCGTGTAAGAGGTTGGGGATATCATGAATGTTGTATTGTTGTGTGTTCTGAATGGGAGGATTCCCTGTAACTGAAGATTACAAAAAGATAAATAAAGAAAGGTTTTGTTTAACATAACTACATATGGTAAGTTGTTATGGTAATTTACCATTGTTTCAGTAAGGCAAATATTAGCAGTCATAGCTCAGAGATCATAAATAATGCGCTTGAAAATTGGGTGTAATGTTTCACATTGACCTGAGACTTGGGAATTGGGTGGAATTGCAGCAGATTTCTGTGCCATTAATTACAAGAAAATAACATTAAAAACACAGGAAATCATGCTAAATGTTTTCAGCAGATGATAGACTGTGGGATAGTTCATTAATTCTCCAAACTCATTCATTATATTTGTTTTTTACTCCAAGAACACTTCATGAATAATCAATGCTTTGTGAAGCTGAGGGTGTGAGCACACACATTTTTATATACCTTCCTCTACCAACCAACATCCATCCGTTTATTTCCTGCAGTTTTTTGGATCTAAGCATTTTTTTAACTGTATACTCTTAAACTCAATCACGAGGGATGTGTTTATTAGTCTTTGAAGCAGCTGTTTGAATTGCTGTTTTTACCTTTTACCAGAAGAGTTTGGTTCTCCCATGGCGCTATAAATATTAAATAAAGACACTAAGAGTTTATTAGTGTGATATCCTTTATGGGGACATGGTAGAAAATGTAACCTATAAAATTAGTAATGAGAGGATGAAAATTACACATTGTCTCCATCAGCTTTTACAGCCATCATTTTTTCCTATTTATGTGTTGTTTTTCTTGTTGAGAAGGAGAAGGGCTCTGAGCATTTAATGAACTGCAGGAAGCAAATCTGGCTGTGTATTGTATGATAGTGTGGGATTTACTGTAAGCAGGAGTGGGATAGAAGCAGGAGTCCAGGCTTAGATGTAGCACTGTGTGTAAGTGCGATGGCTCAAGTCAGTTTTAATTTCCACAAAACACTGAAGCAACATCTCTGAGTTGTTCCAGAGTGGTCGAAATGCCTGTGGTACCTGGGTACATCCATCCTTTTCATCTGGAGAAGCAAGATAGGACAAGAGGGAATGGCCTCAAGTTGCGCCAGGGGAGGGTTAGGTTAGATATGAGAAAAAAATTCTTCATTGAAAGGGTTGTCAAGCAGTGGCTCAGGCTGCCCAGGGAAGTGATGGAATCCCCATCCCTGGAAATGCTCAAATAACACATAGATGTGGCACCTGGGGACATGGTTTAGGGCTGGACCTGACAGGGTTGGGGTGAGGACTTGACTTTGTGATCTTAGAGGTCTCTTCCAACCCCTATTGAAATCCTCTTGCCTCCATTTCAGCAGTTGCCTTTTGTAGACAAGATCCTTCAGTCACAGAATAATTCCACCATGTATTTACATGTGCTCATGGGACTCCATTTCACACAACAATTGCAATAATCTGTGTGACATCCCTTAAATTTTTCACCCAGCACTAATTTGGAAAAGCCCAGTGTTTTTTGGGGAGAAGGATCTGCCTCTGCTTGCTTTTTAAAAGTCAGTTTTTCTAATTTTTCTGTCTTCTTGACTTGTATCTGGGTGAGGGAGGCAGTTTCCCGGCTGTTTAAATTCCAGGAATCAGACCCCAGCTTTGCTCCGGGTTTCCAGCGTGGCCGTGGGGAATTCACTCAGCTGCAGTTGGTTCCCACTGCTGTAAAAGAGTTTTCTCACAGAATCACAGAGGGATTGCACGAACGTAAAGAAGGATGCCTCGAAAATGTGGCCGTGTAAAATTTTATGCTGCATACTTACTTTGCCAAATAAAAGCAGCTTCCCAACAAGGCACAGCATGCTCTGCTTCACATTAGCACTTAATGGAGAAATCACTTTGTGAGGCTGTAATGTGCCCGTGCATTTTTGTGGTTAACTGAATGGTTTCATGCCTGTTCTTAGGCAACAGGAGCCTTTCCACACAGGACATGTTCGGGATTTTTTAATTTCTGGTGTGGTGACACGCAGGGAATGCTGGCCAGGACTGAGCCCCCCTGGGAAGCTGCAGGAGATGGATGAGTGCAGACATTTGGGAGCATTGGGCCAGAAGTGCCAGGGCAGGAATTCAAGTGATTTGCTCATGATCACACAGGAGGGACATTTCCGTGCATGCTGAGGACTCTGCAGGTTACCCAGACATCTGAAACTCCCAAAGGTTGCAGTTAAGCCATCCTCACCTTAATGAAGTTCACAGAAGGGATGTGAGGGGTGGATCTGGCAGCTTAAATTTATCACAGTGCACCGGGAGTAAGGGAGCTGGTCAAGAGACACGACTTGAAAAGCAGATGGATCCTGTTGGAATAGTGCTGTGTGTTCGCTGCTTTAAAGTTCATCTGGAAAGAAACATCTTTTGCAGAGATAATCCTCAAAACCGTGGCAAAAAACAGAGTCCTGAAGGGACCCATATCCTGAACTGTGGGATGATGTCCTGCCAGGGGGTTTATCCTAATAAACGAGTATTATCCCTCCTGCTCTCCCAGCCCTGTGCTGCTTGCCAGAGGGGGCACTTTTTAATGGACTAGGAGAAGTCAAAGGAAAATCCAGAAGGATAAGGCTAAAAGCGAATTCTTTGGTTTATACCATTTATAGTCCTATTAAATTCAGTGTTTCTCTCAGACATTTGGGGGGCAAGAAGTTCAGTGTATTCATACATCTTTCAAGATCCTGGCTTGATCATTTGACTCTGTCCAGCCATCTTAACAAGCTAAATAATAAAAAGGAACAATGCAAAACTTGTTGAATTTTTTTCCCCTGTGTCTTTTTTGAAGTAAAATATCTTTTTTTTTTCAGATGCCCAGCAGTTTGCTGCAGATTCCTGCGGCTTCTCTGCCCATCGCTCAGTACCTGTTTCAGCTTATCAAATTGTTGTACTTCCTTCTTTCATAGAGAAGCAATTAAAAATGATGAGGGTAAAGGGTTAAACCTAAAAGCTTGCTAATGAGGGTGCCTTCTTGGTTTTCCTTTCATCAGGCATTAGATGCTGTTTTCAGCATAAGCTTTCGATAAGCTTCACTGAACATTTTTCCAGCATATTTTTTAAAAAGTTGGGGGTTTTTTGCCATCCTGTAAAAATGATAGATGTGTGACTCTGCTGTTTATCCAAAATCCTAATTACTGATGCTCCGGCTTTTGAATGTTAAATTCGTGCAGTGTTCTTTAGGCTTCAGACTGGTCAAAGAAAGATTGATTTCTGTCCACAGAGTTCTAAGTCTAGTAAACACAGCCAATCTTTATTTATTTATTGCATTATTTGAAAGTCAAGAGCTGCATCAACTGCAAATTACATAGACTTAGAGATTTCTAAAGGAGAAAAAGGAAAAAAAAGCAAAAGTTGTCTGCCATTAGATGAAATTTTAATTTCTGTCTCCATAAGAGCAAAGAGCAGGGGTAAGAAGTAGAATTTGAAAATATGGAAGAGATTTCCTTTCCTTGAGCTATGCTGTTTATTATAGAACAATAGCTTTACTTTTTTTTTTTCCCTGAGCCTAGACATATATATTTGGGAAAAATATTTTATAAATGTATCTATACATTTTATAAATGTATCTAAATGAGAATTATAGATTATGTGGAGATATAGATATATATATATACATAAATAAAAAAATAACAATGCAGCTCAGTAGTTTTGTAACATCCCAAGGACTCATTGTTTTCAAAGGGCAGCAAAGAGGATGATTTAAGATTTCTAATCACAGAATCCTCTGGGTTTCTCATTGGGTCTGCCTGAGCTGTGCCCTTCCCTGTGATGGAAGTGGGAGCAGCTCAGCTCTGCTGCATTTCCAGTGTTTCCTGTGCTGTGTGTGAACACGCCTGCAGCCAGAGCAGGGTCATCCCTGGGGCTGAAATCTCCTGCAGAGCTGCCCAGGTGAGCCTGGGCCTCTTGCTGCTGTGCAGAGTGACTGAAAACAGGGGAATCTTTGTGTCCTTGAAGCCTTTCTTTGCATTTCCTGCAGGAGAGGAGCTGTCTGTGCTAATCCCTTGCTGAGCATTCACCTACCTGTGCTACCTGAGAGGAGCAATGTGGGGCACAGACGGTGCTTGTTGAAAAAAAAAATCAGACGATTTCTCTCAGGATTTTCTCCATCTCTAGTCAAGTTTGTTTTAAACTAATGGAAGTAATTAGCAAGTCACAGAGGGACTTTGTCTACGAGGTAGCCATTTTTAGATAATGGAGCATAAAAGTCGACACAGTGACATATGACACCAGAGCAGCATCTTGGAGCCACGAGCTGGGTCTTAAGCAGATGTTTAAGTACTTTGAATCCTGAAATCACTGCATACACGTATAGAAAGGGTTTGTTGGTTTGGTTTTGTTTTTTTTCCTCTCAGACTACTGGTACACTGTAGGGCTTTCTTTTAATCTCAGTAAAATCAAAGTAATCTCTGAAATGTTTTTTAACGTGCAGTCATTATCACTCCTTTCTCTCTCTTTTAAATGTTTTTCAGTGGGTACTCGGGGAGCAGGGATGGAACTGGAGTTTTACATGACCATTACACAGCAGAGGGGTGCAGCAAATACAGCAGCTGGTGTGCCAAGTTTTTAACAGTGACCATAAGCTGAAAACAAATAACATCTAGAAGTGAAGGTGCACTTGATATGTTCGTGTGTATTTATTGTAGCTGTGAATGCAGGGGAGAGTTGCAGAAATTCCAGAGAGATGAAGGCAATCTCCCAGCAGGATGGTCCCAGAGCTCCCGGGTATCTCCCCTCACAGGTCTCTGAGATTGCCCCGGTTCTTGTAGGTGCCAGCAAACTCCGTGTGCTTACCCTCATCCAGGGCTTTCAGGTTGTTTTTATGTACTAGATAACTTTATCCATCTTATTTTTCCTAAATCAAAGTGTGACATTCGCTGCTTGTGCCCAGCAGTTGCTGCAGCATTTGGTAACACTTCCCACCACGCATAAAAATGTGCCAGTGTGGTCTAAGTAAACACACAGCACAGAAAGCCTCTGTAGATGTGCAGTTATGACACAATCACAGCACCCCAGTTGGGTGAAGGAGGGGAAGGATTTTCCCCTCCTCTGCCTCAGTCTGCTCCTCATGTCTCCATCCTTGGATGTGGTCTGGGGCATTGGGAGCCAGATGGGTTGAGCCATTTCCTTGCTGCTTTTTTCTTTCACCTGTGCCGTGGTTGGTTTTTTTTTAAACTCAATTCCAAATGAGTCCTTGAATTAGCTCAGAGCAGCGCTGCAGAGTGTGGTTGGTACAGGGGGAAGGGCACAGCTGGGGTACGCCTGTCCCAGAATCTCCTCTCACCCAGAGTGCCCCGCGTCCCTTCTCCCACCACAGCCAGCCTGGTCGGATCCATCCGACCCAGCCCCTCTTCTGCAGGAGTTTGGTGCCTGCTGAAGCCCAGCAGGTTCTCCTCATCTCGAGGCAGGCTGGAGCATCTCAGCATGAGAGCCCGCCTAAGGATCCGAGCTGGAACGCTGTGCATCCCTTCTCACTCTCTTGAGATGTTTTTATGGGTACAATATGTTTTCCTTCACCACATGTGTGTTCCGCCCCGTGGATTACTCAAATGGCAGAAAGTGTTTTGTTCCCTGTGTTATTAGCTGCAGGTTCAATTTCTATCAGATTTGTCAATTCTGTCACATAGTAGGGTCGGATTTTTTTCTGGTCTAATGTATGTGACATGTTTCATAATGCCAATAAAAATAGTTTTCAAACTAAACTGTGAAAGACTTTGACCAAAAAAAAAAGGCGAAAATAGAAATATCAGTGACTGGGGAGCTTTGATCTGACAAAGTAGGCTTTCAAATGACACGTTATGGTTTATGAAGTGCAGTTTTACAGTTCTTTTTTGCAGTAGCTGTAACATGTACAGGGTTGGCCAAGGTGGGAATGCATCTCAGGATGGGGGAGTTCTGTTCCAGCAGAGGATGCATGCTGCAAAATGGTTTCAACTTTTATTTCTGTGCTAAATTTTTTTGTTGTTTTTATATTTCTGATAATGGAATTGTTATGGGCTTTTGAATTTCAGTTAAGAATGTGCAAATAGGCTATCTGGTAAGTAGGTTATTGAAGGGTTAGGGAAATGGAGAACATTTCCTGAAAAAAAAATACCCGCAGCGTGGGTAATAGACTCCAGTTGAATTTAAAAGATAATGGCGACAAGGGAGAAATCCACTTGTAGAAATGGGGAACAGCTGTGTTTGAGATCTAATGAAACTGTATCAAATACTTTAAAAATGGCTTACAACTTCTTCCCTGGGGAACAGAGATAAAGCACAAGAACACTCCTGAAAGGTCGAAGAAACAGTTAAATCATTTCCTTGATGGTTATTAGAGATATAGAAGACATCAGTGAAAATTAAATGTCTGAAACTTGTATTTGATTGCTTTCCTTATCACGCCAATCTCACACATTTCTCCCATCTCTTCCTCTCTGTTCTAGTGAAATTTAATAACTGTGCCGGTAACAAGGGCGTGCGGTACGAAACCAACAGCCCGGACTTCAAGGTGAGGGCGGACGGGACCCTGTACGCTGCCCACCACCTGCAGCTGCCCTCCAAGCAACTGATCCTGGTGGTGACCGCCTGGGACCCCCAGACCCTGGCCAGGTGGGAGGCCATGGTCAGATTTCTGGTGGCAGAGAAGTCCCAACACAACGGACACAAGGTGAGAGTTTCTTCAAAGCTCTTTTTCCTACTTTGTTCTTCCTTTGCCCCAGAGTATTTGTGTTGCCTGGTCTGTGCTTCATAAGGAAGTGGTCAAGTAGGAGATACCATGAGCAGCATCAAATTCCTTGCAATTGATCCTTGAACGTCTCTGACAGAAATTGTTTAAGGTCTCCCGTGAGTGAAGCGTTCTCTAAGTTCATACTCCAGTGTTTTTAAGTGACCACTTGTCTCTGTCATGCACTGCATTTCGTGTACATCATGTTTGCACCTCACTGCTGATAATCTCTCTTGACTCCAAGTCAAACCAGCAGATGAAGGGTGAAGACTCAAAGTTAACCATCTTGATGGGTTTAAGGTCAGATTTCTTTTGTGACAGCACAGGCCTGGAGCTGCGCACTGGCAGTTCTGCCCTGCTGCTCATCTGCCCGGTTTGCAGAGTTACTCTTGCGAGCAATCTGCATGGCCCTGCAGCTTCCAGAGGGGAGATTTGGGCTTGTTCCTTCCTTTGCAAGCACAGGCAGCGTTGCTGCTGCCTGATAAGGGGCACGTGCTCCCACACGGGGCGGGCAGCGAAGCAGAGCGCGGTGCTGCGGTGCCAAACGTCCCCTCTGCTCAGTGCCAGCATCTCCCCTGGCCCACCCCAGCACAGAAAAGCCAGAGCCAGCCTTTCAGTCAGAAAGGTACAGATGGTTTCTTTCTGCTTTAGTTCCATACACACAGCTGAAAAGCAGGAGGGCTCTGTCCCTGCCCAGCAGTCGGAGAGTGCTGTTCCTTCAGTGGAATGTGGTGCTGGGCTGCGCAGAGCCTCTGCAGCTGGGGGCTGCTCCATGAAAACACACTTCTTCTGTCCCTGGAGTAGCTGTCACTTTCCCACCTCTCCCATATCATTTTTGGCAGCAGCAGTTCACCTTTCCATTTTCAGTGCTAGTCTGGGCTGAAGATCCTTTCCCACACAGAGTAAATGCAGTTATTTTCTCTGGTGCTGGCTCAAACAACGCAGTGCTGGGCTGGTTGGGTGGTGACATTTGGGCAGGATTTGGCAGGGAATTGTTTCAAGAGCCTGATTTATTGCTGGATCTGGAAGACCTGCAGAGTAAGGATGAAGGTGTGTGTGTCCTGGGAGCAGCCGTGGCTCCTTCAGGGACACGTGGGGTCTCTTGGCCGTGGCTGTAATTTGGATTAATGCACCACAGCAATGGGCAGAACAGCGAGACTCTGCTGTCATCCTTCCTGTAGTGCTTGGACAGACCGTGCAGGGCAGGGTGGGGAAAGAAGGAGAGACTTTCTGTGTCAAGCTGTTATAATTCCACCATGTAACTCTGTGCCATTTGGGAGAATTTTTACCACATGTGAGACAAAAAGGAAAAGAACTTGGATAAGACTTAAATCCCTCCCTTGCCCAGTGGGCTGACCCCTAAGGTTTTGCAGGGCTTAGAGTCACATGAATACACTTCTTGCTGCTATTCAGTAAGGCTTGGGCTTGTGCAAGATGTAATTAAGCCCCGTTTGTTATTCTCAACTCTATTTGCCATTTCTAACCAAAGAAATACTGCTTCCTTCTAAAAGTAATTAAATATTGAAGGAGCAAAGTAAGATGCCTTATATACTGCTTTAAATTTCTTCTCAGTGTGGCAGAAAAAAAAAACCTGAATAAGCACACATTTCTGTTCTAGTAGAATATTTGGTTGGAAATTCATCTAATGTTAATGTAATCTGAACTCTGGTTGAAAACAGAGAGAGCTAAGCTTCTTAAAATTCATATCCCTCCTTTCTAAAAGCCTTATTAGTGTGTAGTTTGAGGCTGGAAAAATACGGAAAACAAGACTAATGACAAGGTCATAAGCAGTTTTATTGTGGGTCCCTATAGCAGGCATCTGAATTGTGTTTTATTTAAATGCCTGTGGTTTTTGCAAGCAAAATACTCCTTTGTTTTCTAAAAAAATAAATATGATTATGAGATTATTTTAAAAAATAATAGTGTTTGTGCTGAAAAAAGAACCCCAAACCTTACTGTATCCAGTTCAATATGTTTCAGGCCATGACCCTTATATGTTTTGTGGCTTTTACTAGAGGCAGATTTCACATTTGGTTTTGTGTAGAATAATATGACTCAAGCACAACTATATATTTTCTTTAAAGACATTTCAGACTTTTTTTTTGTTTTTACTCAGGATATAGAGATGGCAAATGAGGGAGAAAAAGGAATAGGTGACCTGAAGAGAGGGCGGGAGACCAGTTTTCTTCTGGTGCATCCACTTATTTCCATTTTACTTTGAAAGTTTGTGACTAATTTTGCAAAAATGCTGAACAGTTCCCAGACATTATAAATAATTGGCATGAAATTCGGTTACTGCACCTGCTGGTCACTGTTTGTTGGCACCTACAGCACAAAAAATGTTCCTTTTACCTTGTTGTTCCTCAGCTCCATGAGCAATCATGACAGGGGACTTGGTGCCCCCCAGAACCCTCTCTGAAAGGATAAATCAGAATTTAGTTTGTGATTATCCAGGGATTAAAACTGTATGAAAACCAGCCCTCCTAGAATGACCATTATTAGACATTTGGTTTATTGTGGAGGTTGTAATACAGAATAAATGTTATAGGAGAAATCAATGTGTTTGGGACACATTGAGGGGCCAGGAGCGAGCCTGGCTGCACAGTGGGAACAGTGGGCTGCTTCCCAGGAGAGCAGAGAGGATTAATCCATCAGTAAATGATGCCTTGGATCCGTGATCCTTTCTTGTCACAGTATGAGACACAATCTGTGTAACAGGCTGGGAGCGCCTCGGTGGTGGCCGGGCCTTCCAAGGCAGCAGATCATTTCTTGCTGGGACATTCCTCCCCTTGAGTGCTTTCGCTGCAAAATCAGAAGGTTTGGTGTCATACCTGTGCCCCAGAGCCCCAGCTGAGCCTGCTCTCGATGCAGCCTGACATTTTAATGGGGAGGGACTCAACACGGTGACAATTTCCCCTCTTTCACAGTGTTGGCCTTGTAAATGTGCTGATTGCTGTAGGTGACTGAATAACCTGCCAGTTGTAGTGAAAGCCACCGTAATGAAAGAGTTCCGACTGCTACATTAAAGTGTTACACTAGGAGGGTGAAATGATAGAAA
Source organism: Bombycilla garrulus (assembly GCA_013400315.1). Classification (NCBI taxonomy): domain Eukaryota; kingdom Metazoa; phylum Chordata; class Aves; order Passeriformes; family Bombycillidae; genus Bombycilla; species Bombycilla garrulus. The sequence goes on from VXBU01005400.1 coordinate 987,110, forward strand.
AGAAGGCAAATACTTAAAAAATGTATTTTATGATACGTGAAGCATACATTTCCCCTCCTCCCCAGCAAACACTTGAATGTAAACTTTTTTTTTTTTCTGGTTAATACAAGTGGTGTCAGTAACTCAAGGAACTTTTTTGTTCAGTCTTGCAGGAAACCTGATAGCAAATCAATTAGAAAATGCAAATGAGGTCACACATTTCCCACAAGAGTGCTGAATTACCCCAGAGGAAACTGAGTGATATTCCAGCATAACAATAAATACTTAAGATCAAGTTTCTTCTACTCTTCTTGTCTGGCTGCCTGTTTTTCCAATTGAAAGTATCAGTCAGTGCTGTGGGTGTAGTTTGGGGAAAAGGAAAAAGAAAAGAATAAAGAAAAGAGAAGAGAGGAAAATAAAGGAGAAAATGAAAAGCAAAAAGATGCTATTTTATGAAATAATATAAAGTCTTTGTGGCTTGTGTCAGCATTTGTGAAAGATGAACTTGAGTGGGATAATTCTCCAGAAGAAAACAAAGTAAAGCCAGGCTTTACTTATCTGGAATTAGCAGGGTAATGTCTTCTTTTCTAAGAGTGCATGCTATTATTTTGAAAAATTGGATATCGATTCAACCAAAAGTCTGAAAATGAAGATGATGTTTGTGAACAGTGACATTGTTGAGGACTGCAGTCTTCAGAGTGTCCTATTTTTTTAGTTACAGAAACTCAGATCTTCCCAATTACGAGTAGAAATATTGTGCCATTTGTCTTTCACACCCCACACCTGCCCTCTGTGTCCATCAGTCCAAGCTCCTCCTCATCATTCCTTGAAAATCAGCTTCCTCCACCCCCTGTGTTGGCTCATCCCATCTGAAGTTCTGACCTTCTCATTTATATTGATTGTTTTCTTTCATTTTCATCCCTTTCATGTGTCTAAGGCACATCTGGCAAATTTTCTTCTGCATTGATTTAGCTGTCTATTTTTCTGTAGTTCTCACAAGTTAAAATCCGGATTGTAGAAATACAGAATAGAAAGGAATTCACAGCAAAAAGGCTTAGAGGTATAGGATACATTCAGCACGTGTAAGATATCAGTCATCTGCTGCCAGGGACTTAGTTTGGAAAACAAAAATACTGTTTTCTTTTACCCATGTTTATGTCAACCGAAGTTTCTCGTTATTTGAGCTTTTCAAATTCTGGGCATGGAAATATGTAAATTTTTGTAATGTTAAATCACTGGGAGCTGTGCAATTAAATTTGGAAATATATGAGGTCTGCAGCTAGTGTTTAAAACATTGAGAACTGCTGTCAGAAATCAATTCTTGCTTAAGTCCAGCTTGTGTTTTATTATGTCTCATCTTTATTTTGGGCTGCTTCCATAAGCCAGCTATGAGTCCACAGCCATACAATGTGAATGTGAAAAGCTGATCCTTACAGACAGACTTTTTTTATTATTATTATCTACAGCCTTTAAATAATCACCTGTGGTATTTTACCTGGCTGAGGTTTTAAATTCCAAGTACAGCCTTTTATTACTGATCACAAGCACAAGGGTCTCTGGGCAAGGAAAGGCTTATTCAGCACTGCTCTGGTTGATGACCTGGGTTATTGTGCAGCCAGGATGCTCTGCATGAGTCTGGGGAGCTCTCCCTTGAGGGAGGAAAATCAGAGTTTAAGTGGGATCTGTGTTTCAGTGACTCCGGTCTCCCTGACATTCTTGAGCGGGTGCACCTGGAGGAAATGAGAAAAAATGTGTTCATTTTCTTTCTTCCTTCTTTTCCCTGCACTGGGTTATCTATGGCATCAGGGTGATAGGAGTTTGCCCCTTCAAACTGTTTTATCACCAGAGAGGGTCTGAAAAAATTAGGTTTCAGTTGTCATCCTGCCTTTTTCTGACAATAGTGGTGCATATTTTAAGTACTGGGTCATTACACTGGCACTGTCCTCTTTCACTACCTCTGTGGGGGATCCAAGGCAAACTAAATCCAGCAAAATGGCAGCTGGAATATTTTATATTTCTCTATCTCATCAGCGAAGCAGGGCCTGTATTTATCTGTCAGGGAGGGTACATACAGAGATTTCTGTTTGCTTCAGATAACATGTGAGACATTGTTTGGGGTTTTAACAAATCAGATCAGTGGAAAAGATGATAAGGAGGATGACTAATAAATTAGTATCATATAATTGTTACCAGTGAGACTGCTCATGATAATCGTGCAAGCCTAATGAAGTTGCATCTGCTGAACTTGCCTGACCTCGTGCTTAAGTGAATTTGAACATCTCACATGCAATCACTGCAGGAGGAGAGAGAGTGGTGTTTGTGAAAACACGTGAACTCCCCTGGCCTGATTCTCAGGTGTGCTGACTCCCCTTGGCTCGTGCTGAAGCCAGGATAAGATGTGACACACAGGTGCTCATTGCCTTGGAAAATCAGCCCACTACGGGAATTTCCGAGCGCTGCACTTGCTGCATTTAGTTCTTAGGCAGTAAGCATCATACCAAGGGTCAGGCTCAAAGCCGTGCTCGAAAGACCATCTGTAAGTGAAATTCACTCCAGATCTGTCTTCCTTCAAACAAAAATAAGTCCTAAGGATTGAACTGCCTCCACAAAAGTAAGTTTTTCCTGATGAAACAAACCCCTTGGACTGCTGCGTGCTTCTGTCTGTGATGTGTTCCTTGCCCTTGCCAGATCAAAGCTTTTTGACCTCCCATTTCATGTTCTTTGTTGGGAACTGCTGAAGTCTGACTGCCACTTCAAAAAAAAAAATATTTCGGACTGGATATCCTAAAAATACCTTTATTGCTGTGATAATCTGATGACAGCTGCTTGTAAACATGAGTTTGAGTGCAGACAAAAATTGCTTCATAAAATAAACTTTTTTTGGGGGGCTTTGAGCCTCCAGGATCTTTCCGTTAGCCCAGGGAGCTGAGACAGGTTGGTAGTGATCTCAGTGCTACCAAGCTCAGTGTGAAGGAGGGTTTTGGTTCCTCCCAGCCTCCGGAGGCAGGTCCTGGATTGTTGGATGAGGCAGTGACCCTCTGCATGTCCAGCTGGAGGAGTGAGGAGCCAGGGATGGGTGTCCAGCAGGGCAGGGTGGCCTGAGGGCCTCTGGTCCCAGCAAGGAACGGGATCTCAAACGCTGTCCCCACCCAGAAAAGCGTTTAAACCCAGGCTTAAATTTTATCTTGCAAATGGAAATAAATTGAGTGTGTCCTCACGGTCAGATTTGAGCGTTTCTTAGGTGCACTCTGGAATTGGAGAAAAAAAAGAACAGTCTTTTCTCAAGAGCCTCTTGAAATAACCAAAGGATAACTTGAAAGGGCAAATTCTCATGCTAGCACTGAGGAGAAGTACCAGACTGAATTACTTTGCTTTGTGCTAAAGGAGCAGCAGCGCCTGTGATCTTTTAAATCTCTTGTGATCTTTTTACTTGCAAACATTATGAAGAGGAGGAGTATTGTTACATTTAATTCGTTATGATTATTTTAATTCATGTATCTTTTGAACCTCATGGCTTTACAAAAATAAAATGGGATTACAATTTTTCACAGGCTTTTAAGGGGTAGACTTGCTCCCACTTCTTCCTGTGATGAGGAGCACTTGTAGTAGTCTGAGTTTTAGAAGCAAAAGAAATGTGTTTCGGAGCCATGTTTTGAATTATTTGTTAGAAATTTTATTTGGGGAGGAAGAACTCAGATTGCTAGCCCAGATATTTCATACATTTTTTCTCAAGATTAGGTGCAGGATGACAGAGGTAATTCCAAGCTGCAATAGAGGTTTTCACTGCATAATATGTGACAAGATCTACCACCTTTATTCCAAATGTACAGGTAACGAGTATGAGTATTTTGTGATTTAATAGCCCTGCTCTTGAGAAGTACTTGTACTTCTGAAGCCATTGTATGTGGCTTCTCCCAATTAGGAGAATGACATTAACCTGAAGGTAGAAGTGTCTCTTCGTAAACACTAGAAGGTAGAGTACAAAGTAATTTAGATGTTTCTTAAACAATCCTACCTGAGAAGCGCTGTGAGATTAGATCTTACAAAAGGAGTGTGAAAAGGTCAAGTTGATGTGGGGAGCTTTGCAAGGAAACAACCTCATCAGAACTTTTCTTGTTGGGGTAAGATGTTCAAGCCTTAAAGCGAGGAGGAAAAGTACATCCAGAGCTGTGCTTTGGGGGTGATGTCACCTTCTGTCCATTGAAGGCTCTTGCAGTATTCAAAGCCTGACAATGACAGGAAGAGTATCACAGGTGCTGGAAACCTCTGGGAACCATAAAAGATTGCACCAAAGGCAGACGGATTTCTAACGTACCTGCTTTGGTACATGATTCTTCCAGAGAATGGAAGAGGAAGATCACTTGAAACCCTGAGAGAGTGCCATGGCCAGGAGGTGCCTCTAATCATCTGTGTGGTACCACAGAACAATAAGTCTGAGCACAGCTCTGCCTCTCCTTCCCAGCTGAAACTCCCATCCCTTGGAGATCCCGTGGGCATTTTGTGTCTGCTCAGTAACAAAGCGAGCGCACTGCCCGCCCCATCCCGACTCTGCAGCACAAAAGCAAAGCCCATTGAAGTGCTCTGGTGACTGGCTGGATTCCAGCTTAAATTGGTGACAACTTACCCAACAGAAGGTGTGGGTGACTTCAGGATATTTCAGATTTCAGTTAAATTCTACTGGGAAATCAACAGCTGCTGTCCCAGCACCCAAAAGGCAGCATTCCTGCCCCAGGGGCATTAGGCACAGCCTGTGTCCATGGAGCCCTCACCAACCTTGTAGGTTTTCTGGTCAAAGGAAATAACATGTATTTGGAGTTTTTTAAATAAGATACTTTTGTGGTAACCACACAGGTTATGCCCAGAGCTGGTGCATCTCTTTTCTCTGGAGTCCAGACTTAACTCAGCATTTAATTATAGTAACCCACAAAGGGCCCTGCTGCACCTTTTGCAAAGAAAGGATCTTCTCCTCCCTGACTCACAAGCCAGTGTGTCGTGTTCTCCCTATTTAAAAATTCCCTGGTTTTACCTGTTACTCTTCAAAAATTGTATTGCTTTGCAGCCCTGCAAAACCAAGGAACATTTTGACTCCTTGGTCACGCTGATCACATTTTGTTGGTTCAGTCGAGTAAAATCTCCCAAAGCCTGCAAAGCCAGCCAGATACCTAACAACCTTAAATTTGCATGCATGCCTCATTTTTCAGTTCTCAAGGAACAGGGCATGTAGAGCTTTGACGCTGGCTCCTCGGGAACGAGGGGTTTTGGCATGGCTGATGCATTTGTGTGTGTTACATGGCTCATTCTCCTCCTCTGAGGGCAGTAACTTGGTTAGCTTTTAGTCAAACTTTTTCTTCCCTGTCAGCTGATGTGTTCTGGAAGCTCATGCACTTGCCAAATCTGACAATTTTTCTTACTAATTGACTCTAATGCGAACTGCTCTATGCAGCCCCACTGCTAGCTGATAAAAAACAAAAAGTAATGAATTTTTGCTTAACTAGCTGATTTAATTAAAATGTTTTATACTGTACTTGTACGGTTTCTATAAATGGAGAGGTAATTTTGTTTAATGAGTTCCTAACCAAACATAACATTCCTGACTGTACGTAGCCAGATTTGATAAAGGTCACAAACACTGCAATTCCACTGTTTGCTTTTGGAAGTCGTGATGATCAAACAGCTTGCTTGGGTACTGGAAATATCCTGTCAGGATTGGTTTCTCTATTCCTGTTTATACCAGAAATTATTAGTATAGTTTTAGGAGCAGAGGGGGTTCTTCTCTGTATTTGAACACTGTTCATTATCTTTAAAGTGGAAGTGTACTGCCAAAATCCCATCTCATTGTCAATTAGTGGCTTCTCTGCAAACACATTAATTTAATGCCCCTGCTGAAGAGCTGAAGTGCATGTTGGAACGTCTTGCTGCTAAAACAATAGTTTTCAGAGCTCTTTGACACAAATCATTCATGAATGGCAATTTATGCCGTGATGGTAATGGGATGTGACATGAAGCTAGCTTTGATTAAATTTACCACAGCTTACAACTATTAGTAAATAAAGCTAATACAGACAGTCATCACAGAGTTCTAGAGGGTGGATAAGGAGAAAAACAGATTATGGATTCCTTACCTGTGCAGTTCCTAAATAATAGCTTCACGTAGCACAACTGTAATAAATTAAAGTCTAAAATAAAAAGTCTGATCTTTTTAAAACTGCATTTTTTTCCTATCTCCAACTTCAGCGAATTCAGCAATGACCTAAATAAAAAAGGAATCAATTACCGTAAATAAATAAATTTGCTGTTTGTTCTGCAACCCTTTCATTCTACTGTATGAGAACACAAAATGGAATATCTTTCTATACTGAAAGATCAAAAACTGGAGAAATGGTGCATTTTGGGAAAAAAGGGTTCATTCGTCCTCCACTGCCGTCCCTGATGTCAGCAAAATGTTGTTTCCTTAGAACAGAATTCATGCAAATGTTTATTTTGCAGCGCTCTCATGTTCCCTTTGTTAAAGAACTAAGCTCTATTTTCATTGTCTTATTTTCTGTTTGGTAAATATCATTTTCTCCTGTCCTTTCTGCAGCTACCATGGAAACAAGCAAAAATGCTACAGATTAAATATTTTTAAATAGATTCTGTTTTTTTCCCTGGTAGAAAATGGTACCGGTTTTCAAAATGTATATTGATATAGAAGATGAAGGGAAATATGTTTGAGCAGTGGACTAAAGGTGGCTTTGTATCCCCTTGTATTGACAAAAATATATTAAAAACACGTTGCCTCAGTTAAACCCTACAAGTGACACTAGGAACAAAGCAACCCGAGTATTATTTCTGTTCTGAAAAATGTCTAGTGTGAAGTGATAAAGATCCTATGAAAGTAATAAGACTAGTATATAAATAAAACAGGTTAAATCATAAATAATTTTGATACCTGGGAAATAAAGGCCTTATTTCCTCTCCTCCAATTGCAAGGTAGTTGGTACTTTTTATGGCAAGTGCAAGTATAATACATGTTAGTGCTGAATCCGGTGCATTTCATTTTTCGGGTTGAGCCCTGTGAAATTATTAATCTCCAACAAACGTACCCTAAGACTCACTTGTTATTTATATGCAGGGAATGGCGGCTTATTTACCCAAACATTAGAGTGATCCAAAATGTTCAGCTAAGCAGGAACACAAAATATGATATTATATTATGTAAATGGGTTTGCGATACGCTCTGCTGGATAATAACTTCCAGATGTCTCCGTAGCCAGAGGCTGACGGATATCAAAGGCAGGTTGGCTGGGAGGGGAGACAAGCCAGCTGGCGAGACTGGCTACTGCTAAGTGTAGCGGAAGGTGGAAGCTGGTGTTTCTTCACACTCACTGGTTTTATTTGTGGGCTGGTGGAGAGTCAGCGGCTCGTAGCCTTCTTGTCACGAGCAGGGTAGGGCTGGAGGGGCTGCTGGGATCCCGCGTGTCTTGTTCTGCCTGGGGATTATTTTTCAACCTCTTTTACAAGTAGAGGTTGGGTTTAGTCTGAGCCTCCCAATAAATGAAAGGCTGAGGAGCCACAGACCGGCACTGACAGGAGATTATAAACTCGCTAAATGGCTTTTCCAACTGATCCTTTATTCCAAGTGCCAGGTGCAGACGAGGAATGTCCCCGAGCTCTCAGCTTCACGGTGTGAGTTGAAGTTGTGGAGTTAGTTGGAGCGCCCTGCAGCCTCACCAGTTTGGAGTAAGGGGTCCTGAAGCTGTGGGGTTTTGGAGTCTGACAGTTCCTTTGGGGTTTAGCTCTGTGTCCTCTTCCGAATGCAGCAGTTGTGTTCACCTCCTTAAACGCAATTCTAGACTGAAAAGGGACTGGAAATCACTCCTGGGAGAGGCCATTGAAGGTGCTGATGTGGACTCCAAGACACCCCTACACCTTCTGAGAAGCTGCCAGGGAATGAAAGTTCTTGTCACAGTCCTTACAGGCTGTAAAAAATTAGGGCTGTGATTGAGGCAGCATCTCCTCCAACCTCACATTGCTTTCTGAAACCTTGATCTGCCATCTCAGTGAAAAGTTTCTGATGGACTTCTGTATGTTTTTAATTGATGTCTACTAATAGCAAAAAAAAAAAAACAAAAGACAAAACAAACAAACCGAAAAAGCAACAAGGGGAATTTTAGGGTAGATTCCGCCACTCTGAGCTGCAGCTGATCCTCAGCTCTTCAGCTGCCTTATCAAACACAGGGAGGATGGTCTCCAAGAGGCTCTTCCTCTGCCCTGCAACTGCTCATAACAAATATTAGAGTTGCACATTCCAGAGAAAGAAGCATTTTCAGCAGAAGATGTGAGGGCTGGCTGTTGATTTGGCAGCGCTGGCGTTGTCCATGTGTTCACAGTTACGGGCCAGAAGCCCACTGGAAGAGACGTGGGATGACTCAGAGCCAAGTGTCAATCTCAGCCTTGCAGAATCTTTCAATAACACAGCCAGCACAGAACTGCTCAGCTTCATCAGCGAGCTCTGAAAGATTCTGCCCCAATACAAATACTAAGGCATTAGATCCTACGGAATCCAAACTCTCCTAACAAGTTTACATCCCAGCATGGGCTCTTCTCCTCTTGTTTTTCTTCATCCCACACTTTGTAATTACTTTTTCCCCTTGATCTTGAAGGTTTTCATCTGTTTTGGCTCAGCTGTATTTCTCTAGCTTATCAGTGTCCTAGAGTGATAGACAGGCATAATTACTGAATTATCTGACTATTTTATATCCTCCTGTAATTATCTTTGTATTACCAAAGACCGTGCTCACATGTTCCATGTTTAAATTTGGATCCTGTTGTGACAAGTTATAAATGTCACCGTGTAATTTTTGGAATGGAGAGCGACTTTCACTTTCCCCTGGGCACGTGTTTAATGGATTGCCTTCCCTGGTGCTGCCCACCATCACCCTCGTGCCACATTTAAGAGGGTCACAAAATCACTGGGAGGGAAACCACCCCAAAGCAGCAGCACTAGAGGTGCTTGACTTGATTTTGTGAAGGACTGTGAATGGTTTGTGTTCTGATGGCAATACAAAAGGTAGAGGAATATTTCATCTTCTGAAAATGTTTCTGAGATTCCATAAAGCATGTGGCCAGTGAGGGCATGAGAAAAGGGGCAGTTGTCATCTCAGTAAAAACTGTTATTCAGCAAAACCAGAATTGGAAGCTGTATTTTAGAATCAATTTAATTTGGTGTCACATTCTGCTTTGGACTCTCTTGCAGACTCAAAAATACTGGACAATATTCTGGGGCTCGCAGTTTGATGATGCTGTTATTCCAGATATGTTCTGGGATGTTTCAGTCAGAGATCTGAATAGTTCTGGCATTTATACTCACCAGACTTTGTTACTGCATTTGTCTCACAGCTTTTAAACAGCAGAAAACATGTACAACATATTTAAACAACACTAGAGAAATTAAGGTCATGAGAATGCATTGTCAACAAAGGAAGATAAAAAAGAGCTGTTGTTTAAAAGAAGAAAAAAAATTGTTGTTGGCGAGATGCTTTTGAAATTCTGCATATCAAATTCAGAGTCATGTTGATGATTTATTCTAATATAGGAAAGCATCATCAAGAGTGACAAGCAAGCTAGTCACTGTCTAGTCACCTGCCAGCAAGTATTTCATACAGACTAAAAAGGCTGGTATTGCCTTGCTGAGCTGACACTAATTATTTCAGTATACACAGAGCTTTGGGACTCATGTTAATTCTCAAGTCTGTCTTTAGTTCAGACTCATTCCACTGTGTAAACTCAGCAGAGCACAAATTATTTGACCATCCTTTCATAATCTGTCCCCATGCTCACTTGCCAATTATATAAACTGATCCAAATACCTGCTTTCAAAGGATTCCCATTTGGGAATCACAAGGCAATTAAAAAAAATGGGGGATATCCACTATTCTGTGGCTCATGTCTCGTAGTCCTATTTCTTGTTGTCATGCATTTCTGGGTGTCTTCTTTAGATAACATTGTTTTCATCAGTGTTCAGAAAAGATTCCTTTCTGGCAATAACATAATTTTTAAGTGAAACTTCTTTTGGATATAGCATTGCATCCCATGGGAAGGAGGTGGTCAGCAGTGCCTACCAGTATCCTGACTATCCCAAGAAAGTCTCCCACTGCCACACTATGATTCTTTCTTTGTTAATTGCACATTTCAGTAATCATTCCAAGAGCAACATCTAGATATTGAACATGGTGCTGTGATTTTGTTGAAGGTGTGTAAACAGCACTTAGGTGAACACAGCCCAGATCATGAGTGCGAGACAGGACCTGAGGAATGTGCCTCTGTGTGTGACTGAAAAGACCATATTTGTGTGTTCTGTGAAAATTCAGCTCTGGAACAGGCTTGTTTTCAAGGCTTGCAGTAAAAATAGCTGCATTTTGGCACAAATGCTTCCAATCCTTGTAGCCAGCGGATGTCTGCCCTCCACAGGTAACAGAGATCAGAGCCATGACCAAGCTGTGAGAATGGGCTCCTAGCTGCTCTGCCCAGCTCTCAGTTGTCTCCAGCCTTTCTGGAGAAGGTCCACACAGCTCTGAGCCACATCTCAATTTAATTTTCATATACTGTTTAGTTTTCATATACTGTATAGTCTTGAGGTGACTGCCTGTTTCTCTACCTCCCAATCAGGAATTGAGATGTGATAATAGGTGGATTTACATCAAACTAGAAGGCCTGAAGCAATGATTGCCTCTGAAATCAGTGCCTACAGATAACTGCTTGGAGGGTGTTTGGGTTTTTATGTTTGGAGTAAGACAAAAAGTGAATGTGGCTTAAAATGACAGGAGCCTCCGAAAATGATTTGATAACTTTTCCTACATTGTTCTTGTGTATTGGGGCATTTGGTTTGGGGTGAGTTGGTTTTCAGGGGGTTTTTTTTGAGAAAAAATAGCTGAAAATTGTAACTTTTAGAGAACAGTATTCCCACTGCATCTTACCTCAAATGAAAAGAATGTGACTTGCAGTCTTTGTGATTTATGAAAGTTTAAACATTTTCTGGTGGGAGTGCAGGTCACCATATGGTAACAAAAGCCCTTGCTAGTTATCTTTTCTGCAGACTTTCAGAAGTAATTGCTGGAATCCTAGAAGACCANGGTCACCATATGTAACAAAAGCCCTTTGCTAGTTATCTTTCTGCAGACTTTCAGAAGTAATTGCTGGAATCCTAGAAGACCACAGAGCATTGAAGTATTGGGACTGCATAACCCCTGAAGAATGTTCCCAAATCTACATTGCATTGATTCATCATTATATAAGGCATAAATTTTCTAATAGTGAGCCAGTCCCTCTAAGTCAAAACCATGATTCCACCATTTCCATTTTTATTCATAGCGCTGTAACATTTCCAACACCAAAGTATTCCATGCAGAGAATCCATAGTTTAAAAAAAAAAATCACAAAGAAGGACTCAAAGTCACACCAAATAATGAAAATTTACTGTGCCTGAGATGTATTACACTTCCCAGTGTGGGGTGTGTATTTTGGGATTTGTGTTCAAAACCCAACTCTCATATAAAGATCATTTGTTATGAAGCACTAAGAATCTGAACTAATGCACCTTTGCAGTCATGGGGCTGACTCTCCGTCTGGCTGGAGTTGGGTTTGTGTGGCAGAATACTTTTGCAGAACCACAAACTGCGGGTTCTTGTAGCCCTGCTTGTGCTTAATACCAGATTATAAAGCTGGACCCATGACATAGACTGTAAAGGAATCCTCTCCCATTTTTTGTGTTCTGGTAGATTGTACTTATGGGAAAATTGCAGCAACTTTTTTACTCCAGTGCTCTGCTTCATCTCCTCGCAGCTGGTGTAATGAAGACAATACATTCTACGAGGTGTCTTGACTTGGGAGTGACAGCTCCATAAATATTTGGGAATGGTTTCATTGATGAGGTGGTGTTAGGTCATAGGTTGGACTTGATGATCTCCAAGGTCTTTTCCAGCCTAGCTGATTCTCTGATTCTGTGTTCCTGGGAAAACAAAGTGGCAGCAGAGCTGCCAGTGGAGCACGTTGTGTCTTTGTTCCATGCGGGCATTGACGCCACTGTTGGGACAGGTCCCAAGAAGCGAGGAAGAAGCTAACTGGCTGTGCTTTCTTGTTTCCCAAACAGCCCAAAGGAAGGAAGGCGCTGCCTGGAGAGCTGGTGCAGCAGCAGAGTGACACCCTGCTGCCCTGGCGGCAGCACCAGAGCGCCAACGGGCTGCGGCGGCAGAAGCGGGACTGGGTCATCCCACCCATCAACGTGCCAGAAAACTCCAGAGGCCCCTTCCCGCAGCAGCTGGTTCGGGTGAGTTAAAGCACAAACCAGTGGCAGTACAGCTAATAATAATGGTGGTCTTGTAATGGCTCTGGTGAAGCGGTAGGTGTGGGAAGCCTGGCTCAAAGCACGGGCTCTCTGCTCTCCCTCACTCCTGCAGGAATAGTTGTCTTTTCCATGCTGCTCCAGAGCTCTTCACCCCAGTTTCCCTCCCCAGCTGACGGCAGCCTAATCGCCTCCTTCCAGCCAGTCCCTCCCGAGACGCTGGCACTGCTGCCAGGATGGCACTTTGCCCGCGCTCTCATCCAAAAAGCGGCTGCAGGTGTAAAAGCTGGGCTCGGTGGCACCCGGCACCGAGGGTGCTGCATCCTTCCCATCTCATCCCATCCCTTCCCTTCTCTCCCTCCCGATCCCGGTACAGATGCGCGGCGGCCCGGGGGAGGTTGGCTGCCTGCCGCCGCTGCAGATGGACCCCGGTGTTGCTACTTTCTTTCTTCACAAGGATAATCTCTGAGATCAAGTTTACCCATGTGGTTTTCTGTGATGATTATGGGATGACAGGAAAAGAAAAGGAAGGGAAAAGGAGTTGTTTACAGAGACATTTGGTTGATTTATTGTTGCTGTTGATAAGCGTTAGTGAAATACAAATATGTGTTGTTATTCCTCTTGTGGGTGCTGGTTTCAGTTTTTTGGAGCAGTCGAATGATTAGCTGTAAAAAAAAATAAAAAAAGAAAAAAAAAAGTAGAACTCCTTGGCAGACATTCGCAGCTCTCCCCTTGGAAGAAAATGGCAACAACTATAAAATTTCAGAAGTTATTTTGAGTAGCAGTGATGTGTCATTGGCATCCCTTCTCAGGAAGTTCATTTAGTCCTTTTGAAGCAGTGCCTGGATTCACATGAGTTGCATCATTACCTGTTTCTGTGTCTGGGAGGAAAGGGCATGTTCCCAATTCAGCCAGGGATTGGATAAACTTGGATTGTTGGTGTCATTTCTCTGTGCAATTAGGGAGTACAATAATGACTAAAAAGTACCAGGTGGTAAATATTCTTACATCTGTTTAGGAAAAGCAGGGAGGGAAGCCGGGGAGTCTCTGTGTGGTCAGGGTGTGGGGTGTGGAGTGACCCATTAATATGTTGTCCTTCTAAGCTGAAAAAGAGTCTGAAGAGGAGAATAACCTGATGTGTCAAAAATGCCTTTCTAAATCAATAATTTAGATTTAATCATGAATTCCTGTGAAAATCGCAAAATGAACTTGTGCCTCTCTTCCATTCCCTACTGTTTCATTTTGAGTTTTGACTAGACAGTGAGAGGACAACTTGGCACCAGCTTACCATGGCAAATTTGTTGATTTATAAAAAAAAAAAAAAAAAAAAAACTTTTTACCCTACAGTCTGCAGATGAAACAGAAGGATTTGACTATGCAAAATTCTAATATTAATGGAAATGACAAATAATAAATTTTATATAGGTACAAAAGAATTTATATTCATCACTTAGCCTACTGGTAACCTTGGAAAGATAACCTGGCTTATAGAAATACAGAACTCACAGATGTTCAGCAGTATATTCCATTGCAGTTTTCAAATACAGATGCTAGAGGAAACACTCAAAATGAAGTAAAAATGGGGTGGAAAATAAAAAAAAAAAAAAAAAAAAAAAAAAAGAGGCTTACAAAGGGCTGTTTTCCTCTTCACCTGACAAACAGAAAGCATCATAATGACAGGGAAGATCATACAAAGAGTGCAACTTGATTAAGCGTGAGATCCCTGGTGTTTCAGGCTTGGGTTGAGTTTCTGCTCCTCTGCAGCATCTGGCCCTTTTGCCAACGCCTGAATGTGAAGCTTGGGTGATTCCTATCAGGAGTTACAGCTCCCTCCGTTAGACTTTGCTCTTTAATTATCCAGAATTGGACAAATCAACATCTTCAAAGACCAGCACCATCTGATTATTTCCATCCACATAAACTTCAGATTGCCCTGGGGCATTTTGCTGTCTCCTAGATCTAGGTAAGAGTTTTGATCTGATTTCCCATGCTTTTGCTCGCTGGGCACTGAATATTTTTGTGTCCATCTGCTCACAAACTGGAACCAGAAGTGCACATGTGAAGTTGCAGCTCAGATCTCATTTGTACAGAAGCAGCTCTGTCACCATTTTCTCTGCTGTTTTATACAAAACATTCAAACCTGACGCTGGTTCTTGGACACTGAACTTTTTCTGGTCCAGAAAGACCTGCCTGAGCTTGCATTTTGTGGGTATAACTAATGGAAACAAGTCCTTCCATAGCGCTATCTTTGGTTCTGGCTTCCTCCAAGGAGAGGAAGGGATGGCATGAAAAATCTCATCACTAAAAAACCAGAAAGCCCTACCAGAAGTGCATTTTCATAGAACCACTTGCTGTTTGCGTTTTTATAGGTCAGACTAATTTGAAATGCATAGGCAAATCTTTCAGGTTCCCTCCTACTCCTGCTTCCTATTGTGAAGGTAAAAATTCCATTTTATGGAAGTTGATTAGTTACTTGTCAGTATTTTTAGCAAGGCTGTGCCTGAATGAAGTTTAAATCATAGCAAAGGTGAATGCAGCTTGATGGGAGCCACATACCTCGAAAGGCAGCCCTATCTGGTTCAGCTGGGATCAACTATAATTCTCTGCTCATTAAACCATTTCATTCTGATAAAATACATTAAATGAAAAAGTTTTTAGAGAAAAAAAAAAGAAAAAAGGAACATTATCCCTGCCAAAAAAAACCTTCTGTTAATTACAGGGTTTTTTCTTTCAGAGGAACATCCGTGTCTGTTCATATACATCCACCACACTAACTAGGAAATGTGTTTCAGAAAAATAATAGCTGAAAAATAATAATAGGAATTTCTAATTAATTTTGAAAAGACTTACTTACTCTTCAAAGAGTTTAAATGAACATCTGACATTTATAAGCTAAAAATAATTTGTTAGTATAAAAAATGTTTTGTAAATTTGCTTTTGTCTTTGAGCTGGGAAAACAATTATCAAAATTTATTGGTATATGCTTATTTATTTTGGAAACATTTATGAAAACCTTGGGTTTAATTTCCTTCTGCCTCACTTCCACCTTTGTGCTAGGAATAATATTGTACATGCTGTGAAATATTTCACTGTAGTGAGGCTAATTTCATTACTAATTGTCAGGTACTCTCATTATTATAACTGAAGTCCATAAAAATGCCTATTAAAAATACAAAAACAATATGAAATCCCCCTCCTTCTCCAAGCAAATGACTCATGCAGGCACACTGATCAGCTAAGATAATATATTAAATAGTTGCACCCTTGCTGAGCTCTGTCTATTTTCTCACTGACTCATCCTTTTTAGCTACACGCGTAGCTAATTCTTAATTATCTATTATCTAATTATCTATTAGCTTATCTTGTATTTCATTCTCTTTTGAACTTCAAAAAGAATCTCAGTTTTGGATCCACAAGCCAGTCTCCAGCTGCTTCTAGTGGGAATCTTGACTCACTTTTCAAGTCAAGTCTTGGTCCATCTCAATGGGCTACCTGAAAATAATTCATTTTAAAAACCAAGTCCTGTGCAGAATTGGCCTTTGGTCATCTTTGATGTGCTTAGAGAATGGGTTCCTCTATCAGCCACTGCAACTGTGTTCTCCTTTGAGAGGGCTCCAGACTTGCAGTTCATCTCCAGGACCTTTGCAGAGCTCTTAGAACCTCCCATGTTGCGCTTCACAGATCCCGATTTTTCCAGCTTGTCTTTATTAAACATGGATCTGCAGAATGTGTTATTTTCCTGTTAGATTTCTTATGATAAACAACTTGTTCGTTCTCATTACACCAGCATGCAAATCCCCTGAGGATGACCAAGGCAGGATCTTGGTGCTCTCACAAACTGCCTTGATTGCATGCTACAGGCACAGCATGGGCTCCCGTATCCGAGTGCTGGTGATCTCAGCCACAAGAATACTAGAAATAACCTGATGTGTGTAACAGGGAATAAGAGGGAAGGATGCATTTTATGTAAATTTAATCAGAAAGTCCTGAAGTGGCTTGGGAAGTTGGCAGAATGTAATATACCTGAAGACTCTTGTGTTGCTTAGCAGAGGTGTCATTGTCGGGTCGGGTTGACAGCAGCACGGAAAGGGAGCAGAGAGTTCCTCTTGACTCTGCAAAACCCTGTGGTGGACTCATGGGTGGGCTTAGCACATCTTAAACTATCCTATGACATGGAATATTTAATATGAAAACAGTTGATAGCACACTCTCCAGCTCAACAGCCTGTTTGTGAGCCACAGCCCACCCTGCAGGAAATGGGCGTCAGTTCCCCCAGAGCCTGAAATCCTGGGGACACACCAGGCACACTGAGCTGTGAAATCCCTGCCAGCCTGGACCATCAGCCCTCAGTGCTGCCATCTCCTTTGCTCCTCATGGCTGTTTCA
This sequence comes from Bombycilla garrulus, assembly GCA_013400315.1. Classification (NCBI taxonomy): domain Eukaryota; kingdom Metazoa; phylum Chordata; class Aves; order Passeriformes; family Bombycillidae; genus Bombycilla; species Bombycilla garrulus. The sequence goes on from VXBU01005400.1 coordinate 1,003,793, forward strand.
GCATGTGCCTTTGCACTGTTTTAAATAGTTTTATTGTAGGAAATCCCTCTTGCCTCCTCTATCACAGCGTTGCTCACTGCTGTGAAATTGGCAGTGCAGAATCCATTAGCTCCCAGCTGCAAGACAGATGGCATCTGTCTGTGGTGAGAGAAGGTTTGTTGAGAAAAGGCCTTGCAAATGCTTCCCAAAGGACATCAGACCTTACTTTTCCTGAGAGAGATGCAGACAGCCTTGATTACAAATAGATCTAGATCTTCCTTGTTCTCCACAGGAACAGGTGTTTCTTTTGCCTTACCAGCCACACACACGCTCAAAGAAAAATATTGGCTAGTTTTGGCTCTCAGTGCACCTCACCTTTGTGATGCCCTGTGAGCATCATCAGCTGAAATTCATAAATGAGGGGATTTGGTCTTAATTGTAACACTCAAACCAAGTTAAGAAGGAGCAAGCCCAGAGGGTGGAGAGGAAATGGGACGTGGTACAGGTTGTGGTGCTCTGGGGAGTCACAGCCTTGCTTTGAAGGCTGGTTCAAGGATGTAGATTGGGACAGCTCTTGGCCCGACTGCAGTTTGACACCACAGACCAGCCTGACTCCAAAGGGGGAAAGATAAGCAGAGAAATGGTTCATTACATGTTCATCTTGCCATGGTGTTGGCTCTGGTATTGATCTCTCTGATCTCTCCTCTGTGTGAGTGTGTTACCAAACCAGGGCTCACAAATGTCGCACAGAATGAATGGAGAAACTGAAATATGACACAGTGCTATTTTCTTGACATGTCCATTTGAAATGCACTGCTCAGAGGACATCCCTTTGTTTGCATTCTCCCTGCTGATGCCATTCTCAGTTTCCAGCATTCACTGGAGGAGCAGGGCAGATCCTGATGGAAGTCACACATCTGTGCCAGAGCTGGTGGGTACCCCAGTGTGTGCCATTTGGGAATCTGGGTCAAAGGAAGCAGATGCCCAGTGCTTTATGGGTTTTCCATGCACATCCAGCGCTGTGGATTGAAAAGTGCAGCTACAGCATAAATACTCCATTTAAAATTCTCTTACAACAGCATTCAAGCCTATACTGTAATTATACATATTGTATTTCCTTGTATTCAGACCCATAGGGAATTTATATTGTCCTTGCTAAAGCCAGAGGGACTGAAGGAAAGCAGTCATTTAATGATTCAGCTGTCTTGGGCTCTATGATTTAATCAATCATATGAAAGAAATTTTTAGATTCTTTGTGTTTAGAGTTCTCTTGTCTGAGCAGAAAATGTTCCCTTTTTGAATTGCTTTAATAGCTGTATTTATGCAGCTGAAAGTTCCTTAAGAAATGAAAGTAAAATCAAATTGCTGAGAATGCCTAGATAATTTATCGGAGAATATTCAATTAGAATATATTAATATTTTAGATTTCCATCATTAATTTAATATTCAGAGATTTAATTTAGTCGTTGAATTGCTGTAGTGCCATGCGTGGGTAGATTGTTAGGCTGAGTGCTTAAAACACCTGCCACAAATGGGTGAATCTCACTTTGATTCCCAAGAGCACAAACGCCTTTCTACTGACATAAGTCTTGCAGCAAAAACTCAGACACTAAATCTTGCCTGTGCTCTGCATTTTTCCATAATTGCAGAAAGGAATAATACAATCTTCTAGCAGAAATAAATGCAAGAGCCTTATTTATTTATGCATTCAAATCCAGACTGAGGGGGAATTTGGTGCTCTCTGGTTCCGAGTTTGTCAATGTATTACTGAAGAATTTCATTTTGCCAGGCTGGCCTTGTCACTTACTCAAGGAGAACCGTCGTAAGTGAGGTTGGGATTTAAAGGTGATTGACACTTTGCAGACAGATATCAAGGACTCCTATTGCCCAGTTCAGCTAAAAAAGCTGCCCTTGAGTTTTTGCCATTTTCCAGGATGCTTTGGGAATAGTAACATGAGTGGAAAAAATGCCCCACTAAATCATAAAAAAAATCACTAAATCATAAAATGCCATTTGGTTTGGAAGTGATAAATCTCCTTTGAATGTAGCATCCCAATTGCATAAAGGAAATGGAACCATTTTTAATTTTTCACACAACATAAAAACTGAGATTCTCGGAAACCACTGGAAGCAGTGGGACTGCTCCCACTGATTGGGAAGTATCAGCACGACATTTCAGAAGTCTCAAAAATCATTGATAATATTTACGATGAACTTCAGGTCATTAATTTGGGGTACAGCAAGTCAGACTGGGAGGAGACTGGGATAACTGACCTGTGGTCTGACCTTGTGGTCGATGTTTCAAACTGTTTTGCACTCAGCATCCCCTGAGGCATGAGAGGTGGGATATACTAGCAGGGATTTGTGACCCTACTACCAATGACTACTGGTTAAATGCAAATTGTAAGTGAGAGACATGGAATTATAGAATTGTTTAGGTTGGGAAGTGCAGCTGTGATCCCTGCAGCCTTTGCTTAGGTATTTTTCCATGCAGGATCTGACTTTTTCAGCCTGCTTGCATCACTGGGGATGGTGTCTCTCTCGCAGACAGAAGCCGAGGCAGGGAAGCTGAGTGGCTTTGTTTGAGACCACAGAGCTGTTGCCATGGCCATGGCAGCACTCTCCGGTTATCGGCGTCAGGGCCTGTCCTTGGGCTGTTTGAAGAATCTTGTAAAGGACTCAGATTTTAATGGAGTGGTCAGAAATCTTCTGCTGATGGTTATATTCAATCGCATTATTCCGTGTCGAGTCCACTGCTACACCTGTGTGTCAGGTGTGTTACACAGATCTGTTTTCACAGCCATGCCAAGGTGCTTCTCTGCTCTCTGCTGGCTCTCCACCAACTCCTCCACCACCCTCATCCTGCCCACACCTTTTAGCTCCAGCTCCACATCAGGAGCAAGAGATTCAGGAAGCACAGAAGGATAACTACCCCTCCAATTGTCATCACAGGCATACTGCGGAGGAGTTCATCAGTCACTCCAAAGAGTATTTAGCTATAATACCCCATTGCACATATTGCAACATATCATTACCTCCCATCCTCTCCAGAAAGTGAGATAACTGTAATAGCCACTCGGGCTGGCTGTCATTACGTGTACAGGCACAGGCAGGAAGGCATAGTCGGAGCTAATGCACACAGCTCATGAAAGCTATTGAAAATCTGTGAAGACAGTGTACACAAAAACAGTGGGTTAATTTGCTTAGAAAAGAGCTTTGGTTTTGCTCCTGCTTTTTCCAAAGTAAAACAGTAATAATGAAAAAAGCTGAGACAGAGCAGACAAAGAACTCGCAATCTGCCTCTTTGCTGCAGGAGTTCGTTCTTTAACACTCATCACCCACATTAGGTGACTGTGGGACTTGGCTTCCTTGATGAGCTGAAATGGAGTCCTGAAGACAGAGTGATGCTGTGTGGGTGTGAGTTTGGATTTGCAGAATGATGGTGCAGATATAACCTTGACAGCTAGGCTGTTGCTGAAATTCACTGCAGCAGGCTGGGATGAGATAGAAAAAAAAAAATCTACAGTTTTTATTTCCTTACTGTTGCATATGTTCTTGATAGTCTGCACCAATGAAGAATTAAATACAGCACCCTGGAATTTCAGATGTCAGCTTTTAAGATTTTAGAGAATTTACTCTTGGGCTAATTTTAAGCTCTTGCTGCTGTGGTTAATTGTTTTTTTTATAGCAGCTGAGATTCTCAGTGATAAAGGTGTCACCATCCAAATCCTTTCTTGGCTGTCTCTAATGCAGGCTAATGAAAAATGTAAGCCATGGCTCCATGATGGGGCAGCAAAGAGTGAATATGCAGTAGTTTACCAGTTTCATTAAAGGTCCCATTTCTTTGCAGTTTTTCCTTTCCCATAATTCTTACCATATTTTTTTAATAATTACCATATTTATAATAACATTCATATTTGTTGCTAATTTCCTTAATTTAAAGGACATTTTTCCTCCTATTGGAACAGTTAGACTACTTAAAAAGCAAACAAACAAAACCTTGGATTATATTAAGGGAAACATTTTGCCCGAGGCAATTTGGATATCTGCAGATGGTGGTACTGAACATTTTGGCCCTTGTTCAGCAGAGCTTTTAAGAATGTGCCTAAATTTGAGCCTTTAAGTAACTCCAGTGGCTCTTCGGAATTTATTTGTTGACTGGAAATTAAGGACCTGAATAATGCCTTACGGGATTAACATATCCAGCAGTGTGCATTGTAAGTAACCTCTTTGGCCATGTCTGTATTTTTATTACATTCCCAGCCTGAGGAGGGTTTTGCATCTGTGCTTGGGTTTGTAGCCCTTTGGGGCTGTTTTGCAGTTGACTTATTGATTGATTTGTGCTTCGAGGCTTTGTGAGCTGTAACATTTAGGCAAAGAACCTAATTTACTTGTTCGTAAAAGAGGGTCAGTTTAAGAAGGAAGAAAAGCTGTGTGGGCTTCTTGTTTCTGTCTAAGAAATGAAAGGCATGGATTGTGTTGTGAAGAGATTGGCTGTGGAGCCCGTGGTTTGAACCTTTAGGGGAACGTGCAGTGCATGTGCCCCTCTGCAAGGGAAACTCCTCTGGGGATGAGGCAGAGCTGCAGTGCCCCCATTAGTGCAGGACTATGAAAGATTGAGTGGGAATGGCCAATTTTCCATATTTCCAAGTCACTGTAAAAAGGTATAGAGCTAAAAGGCAGAGTTTCTGACCACACTGTGAGCTATCTGGAGTTGTTTCTGAAGTAACATCACTGGAAGGGAGCATATTACTGGAGAGAGGAAAGGAAGCTAAGATTAAGGATCTGCACTAAAAAGCATTGCTAGTTAATCCAAGCCCTCAGAAGGGATTTGTGTGAGTTGGAAAACAAAAATAAATGTTTGGCCAGCTTAACATTTTCAGTGGTGTGGTTTGCAGTGAAGTGATGACACAATTTACTTACCAGTAAGTGGCATTCAACTGCCTCTAACAAAAAGAAATTACAGTAGAAGAATCAGACATCATCAGAGCATAAATCTTTTATGGAAGATTATAGCAGTTATTTATTATTTGAAAGCAAAGAATTGAGAAGCAAGGTGGCAGTTTTCTTTCAGTCATGGGAAATGCACCCTGTAATGTCTCCATGGAAAAAAGGAAAATGCTACACCAAAGTGTTCCCATTCAGCTCAATGGCAAAAGCACTATTCGTTAGCATCTGTTTTTGCAGGGAAACTCCTGTTAAGAGAGGAATTTAAATATCAGAGGAAGCATTTCCAGCAACTGTCTGGGTTTACCGAATATTTTTCAGACAGTGTTATGTTTATGGCCCAGGTTTTTGTATGCTAAAGGAAAAGGCAATTCAGAATTTATGAAACAGCTGCTGGGTCTTTTGAGCACCTAAGGGACAGAATGACACAACATATATTTATTTCTGAAGTCATTGGAAAGGAACAACCCAACAACTTTCTGTACTTCCTTTTGAACCATAGCCCATGGTATCTGCAAGCATTAAAACATTTTCTTTTAATTTTTTAATTTGACATGGATACAAAATTTAACATTTGGGTATAACTTGCTATTAGGAAATCAGCTCTTTTTCTCCTCCTTCTGTATCCATTCAGTTGTTAAATGTCCCACTCCCTTCCTTTTTTTTTTAACCTCTTATTCTTAATGAGACTTCCTCCTTCTCCCCATGAATCTTTATGTAGGCAACCTTAGCTCTTGATTAATCAGTAATTAGGGAAGGAGTCATACTGCTTTCAAGTCTTTAGTATCATACTCTCCAGCTGAAATTCAAAACTAAAATCTGAAGGAAAGCCATAGTGTCAATATTATGCTCTGTCTAACCATATGATGACAAAAATCACATCAGAGTCAGACCAGGCATATCTATTTATATAGGCACAAATCTGTCCTGCTTGATATCGAGTGTAACACAATCGTAATTCTCTCCCACGGCTGCTTTCTCACACATTCCCTGCCTTTGTCACCATCAGCATTCAATATTTCGCCTGAAAGTTTACTACACCCTCTGTCATCTCATCTGACACGTACTGTTTCACTTCACTCCGTGTTTGCTGAGCAGTTAGGGCTCAATTCAAAGTTTAATGAGCCCTCATTAACCTCCATGAGCTCTGGATCAAACCCTTGTAGTCTAATATGGAAATAATGCCGGGGTATTATGGAGTTAAAAGCTGCCATACAGTGGTCTGAGGATAAAGTCACCGCGGGCGGGCGGCTTAATGGGGTATTAATTGGATAGAGGGTGTTCATAAGTACTGAGCACTGAGTGTGGACGTTGTTGAAAGAAGGGAGTAAATGCTGAATGGTGTGATCCTAAACTAAGGAAGCACTGAGGTTCCCTTTGCATCTGTGCTGGAACAGCCTCAGCATTTGGGGAGTTAATGCTGATGGGGTTTTCCGGCCCAGGTTGATGGGTGCTGTCACTCACAGGTCACCTTCTCTCTCATCCTCCTGCTTTGAAGCTGTGCCTGCCTTGGCTCCGTCAAAATCGTTCTTCCAGAAACTAGCTGGTAGTAAAAAGGTGTGTTGCTGGAAAGGAGATGCTAATTCCACACCACAGCTTTTGCATTTTTCTTTTTCTCTTCTCTGGGGTAAGGTGCTTTCAACACAACATTTAAAGTAACCCAGAATGTTGTGTTGCCTGAGCTCTTGGTTCCAGTCATCCCCCCAGCCAGGCTGTTTCTCTATTCCTATGGACTGCTCAGAATATTCCCTGGGGGCCCTGGTCGAAGACCTCCACTAAGTCACGTCAAAGCAGAGTATATTCAATATTTTAGTCTGATCCCTTGGGTTTATTTCTACCTAAAATACTGTTAACTCTTGGAGAAGCTTCATTTCTTCCTCAGGCAGTGTGCAGAGGACGATCAGGAGCAGCAGAGAATTAGTCCTTGTTGGCACAGGTTCCCTCAAGGTCTGCAGGATACCTGGGTCCCTCAGCAGATCCTGCCACGTGCCCAGGGCCACCACAGCAGGGACAGGGGGCTGCTGCTGTCCCTTCTGAGCTGATACAGTGCAGTGTGCAGGATTTGGGAACTGTGACACCATCTCTTCACCACAGAACTGGGACTGATTCCTTTCATTTATTTATCTTAGATACTCTCTGTGCTTCTTGCCTTTTCGGAAGAGCTGTTCCTTTCCTTCTGTGAAGCCACAGATGCAACACATCCTGTCTTCCTCCATGCAGCCAAGTGCTTTTTCCTTTGGGCTGGTGACAACTCACTTCTTTCCTCCATATAGCGAAGGAAAAAAAGAACAATCACATATATAACCATTACAGAAATGTTTTTTCTGGAAACTCCCGATCCATATCTCCAGAAGACATGTCCCAATTCTCTCTTACTTTTAAGCAAAAGGCTGTGTAATGGCTAAAACTGTACTGCCTGTGTGCCAGCCTGCAGTTCCTGCCTATCCTAATCCCATATGGAAACGAGGTTTGAACATATATGCTGGGAAGGGTTAGGAAATTCTGCTTGATTTGGTGCTCTCCTTTTTGTTCTTCAAATGATTAAGCAGCTGCTAAATCAACCTTGCATTGGAGGAGTTCCATAATGCCCTCCTCTCTAGAGCAAGACTGCAGCCCAAACACCTCCCTTCTTCACATTTCCCGTTCTTGTCCCCTATTCTACCTTTTTGGGTCTTGCTTTCCCGTTTTCATTTTTTCTGTAGTGTGTTCCCAGGGAGATCTCCCAAATCGTTTTCTCTGTCTCGGGGTCCCTGCGCTGCTGCTCTGCCACTCAGGATCAGGAGTCAGTCACAATCCCTGAAAAGTGTGAGGCTGGCTGAAGTCTTGGCTGTCTCTAATTCTCATACCATCAGTTCCAAACCTTTCTTCTCAGTTGGAAATATAAAAAAAAATAAAAATAAAAACCCACACAACCACCTAGACTCTTGTGGTGTCTCCAGAAATTGAGAATGTAAATATAGAGCAATCTGTGATGAAACCTGGAGCATTCCCACTGTTTTCTCTCCATGGATTTATGTACCAGTTAAATGTCACCACTCCAGTTTCCTTGAAAGGCTGCTGTGTTTTCCTGCAGGACAGTGTAGGCGGAAGTGTGGACATCTGACGACCAAGTGTGTTACTTTAAGGGCTGAATCAAAATGTGGGAGATTTCATTAATCTTCTCCATTCTGTTTTTCTGATTGAGCTTTTTTTATTTATAATTATATGTCTGTCTGATTGAGAAAGCTATTTATCTGTCAAGAAGAAAGGGTGGACAGGATGCTTTTAGAGCCTTTCAGCCCCATAGTTGTAGCCACTTATACTGATAGCTTGCACTGGAAAATGGAATGTGAATCAGAGAAAACATGGCAAATAATAGGAGGAAAATTCAGAATCCATTTCTGATGAGTTATATTAAACCCAAAGATCTTCCACTTCATAGAGAAATTATTTAAGTTTTATGCAGCTTTTGAGATTATGACAAGCTGAACAACTTGTTCTGGCTTGGTGCTCAAGCGCCATATGGTACTACTTCAGCAATTTGATGTGATATTATGAATAAGAGTGCATGAGTAGTGAAATGTTTGGGGTTTTTATATCATATTGGCCTTCTGCAATAGACATTAAAAATGAATTCTGTTTAGAGTAAGGGAAAAAAAAAAAAAAAAACCCAGACCTTCAGGTTTCAATAGCATAATTGCAGCAAGCAAGTGGAAAATGAATCTGTGGTGATTAGGAAACCAGTTGCTGAGAGGATCTCTTGGACAGGTGGGAATAACCCGTGTTCTACAGGCCCTGTTCTCCCTTTAGATTTTCTCTGGAACAATGTTTGTATTATCTTTAAGGAAAAATCTTTATATGCTATTTTCTGTGTTCAGGTTTAGTGATTTGCAAATAATAATTGTTATGCAAGTGGAAATTGTGTGTAAAAATAGTTATAGTTATAACTTGTTATAGGAAGTTGCTTCCTCAAATTCTGTTGCTAAAAGCAGTTCATGGATAGCAGGATGTGACTGCCAAATTTTGGAGGATGAAGTGATGTGTAGATGGGAGGTCTGGTACAGTTCACAGGCAGTGGTCTCCCTTAATGTGACAGTGTGTACTGAATTCTAAAGATAAAACAAATCCCACCCCTACCAGTATATATTTTTATATATGTGATAGGTTTGAACTAATGGTGTGAGTAAATCACACACCTGGTGCCCAGGGAGGGTGGGACTGGTCCAGCAGTACAGATCTCATGAGAGGAATCTCTGGGAGGCAGAGGATGGCAGAGGCTCTGCCTCTGAGGATTAACCTGTGGGACTGAGCACCTGCCTGGAAAATTTGGCTCAGTTTCTTACTCTGAATTACAGCTACATTAGTAGAGTTCTAAGGGACAAATGCTGCTTTGAACACAAACTGTTCATATGGAATAATGTCTGATTTTTATAGTAATTTTGGGATTTGTCTTGTCTGGATGTTTCCCTAAATTTGTTTTTCAAATGGCTTTTGGTTCAGCATGGAGCTTTAGTTTGTAGTGTGGATAGTGCCTCCATTCCACAGAGCTGACTGGTTTTCACTAGCTGTTTTGCATTGTTTTTTATACCCTGAGAATTTCTTTCTTCTTGTTCTTAATATATTCCCAGTTGGAATTTAGTTTCTGAAAAAAAAAAAAAAAAAAAAAAAAAAAAAATCCTTCATTGCTGCAGTGATTTTTAGCAGTTGTATCCTTTTATGCATCATTCTCACTCAGTGTGAACATTTTAACCTTTTCTTAATTATTAGCATTTCCATTCCTGCTGTTCATTAATCTGTGCTGGGCAAGGACCATGATGTGTTGCCCAAGGATGCAGCCGTGGAGCTGCTCAGCTCCTGCTCTGTGGAAACTTCGGCCTACAGAGATTTTCGTGGAGCATCTACCATTTCGCTTTTGAAGTCTGAACTTAGAAGTGATACATTTATTTTGTAATGGATAGGTTGGCTCGCTGTCCTGCTGAGTTATCTGCTTTAGTCAGATACGTGAAAATGTTGTATAAATCCAAGCTGCTGTTAAGTGCACTCGGGTAGGAAACGGTGCGTAGCGTATTCTTACCGCCAGTACACAAAACAAATTATTCCTGACACCTGGTAAAATCTAAAACAAGAAACCGATAGAAATTAAGCAGTAAATTAGCCAACAAGGTTAAGGTCCAGCCTCTCTTGCTCTGGCTCCAGTTCTCGTTTACAAATGGAGTTGTGGCTGAATCCACAGGAATAGCTACCTGGATTTTCTCCTCAGATATTTCGTAGTACGTGCTCTCAGGCTTCAGTTCACAACTGAATCAGAGGCACAAATGCTGCTGATGCCAGGGGAGCCTAAATGACTCTGCAGAAGTCAGAAAGGATATCCAGGGTGTATTTGAGAACTGAGCAGACTCTCTCAAATCCCCATAGTAATCTCTCCACCTTAGGTTTTTTGCATTTGCTCTGGAGTTGTTAAGATGCTGGTGGTGGTATCTTGAGCTGGTAGATATTTCTACAAAAACTAGTTTTAAAAATAACATCCAGCCAAACTGAAATGTATTTTGGATGTTCACATTCCATAATGTTTCAGTAGTATTATACTTCTCATAATCAGGAAAGGCCCTAGTTTTCGAAGTGTGACTGTATTTTGGCAAAATTAAGATTCTAATATTCCTGTAGGTTTTGTTCTTCTTTAATTTGCTGCTGATAAAGCAAAAATCTTGTTTTCTAAATAGCTTTTATTAAGAATACAGTTCAGAGGTGCTTCTGGAATATTGGTTTGTAATTCTCATATTCATTCAATCCCAGCTTTCCAAGCTATATGTAGTGAAAATATAACCACTTTCCTCTTGGTTAGAGTACAGTACTTAGTGTTTTTTAAGTCTAGTACTGGGTTTTATTTGTGCTGGGTTTCATGTTGATGCTAAAGCTTTAATTGCACTTCTGAAATCCTCATCATGCGTAGATGAGGGAACTGAATGGGAACAGCATCCCACAAAAACCAGGCAGCCTGGAGTATGATTAAGAGACAGTAATTCTTCCTTACTCGGACCAGCGTGGTTTCAGTTTTCACACTCTGCTTTCCAACACCTCACCGCTGCTCAGACACGTGTATTCCCTGCCGCCGTCCAAAGATTTCCGTGCACCCCCGAAATCTGTCCCACTCCCTCCTGCATGGAAACAGTGAAAACCATACAAGAATTCAGTCTTTAATTTCCCCAGGATTCCTGTGCAGCCACGCCGTGTCTGAGCAGCCTCATGGCTTCACGGCTCTGCTGTTCTGAGCATGTGGGTGGCGGGAGGTGACGAGAAGGTGCCACCATGTGTCCTTCTCAGAGAGGAGCAGCTTGACCCTCAGCTCCTCGTTCCCGTGCCTGATGTGGGGAGCTGTTGTACATACAGAATGATTTTGGCTGCGTGGCAGCAAAGCAAAACCAGCTTGAGAATTCTTAGTAAGTGGGAAATGGGAAGAGAAAAAAATGTGAATATTGGGAAAAAGTCCACTTTTTTCAGCAGGTGCTAAAGCAACACCTGCCAGCGAGCGCTAATAGGGCTTAGTTCACTTGGTTGAGCATTACTTAGGGGAGATTTTGGGCCAAGTTTCCATCCTTGCCAACAGTTCCTTTCTCCACTGTAATTCATTAATTAGCAGCTGTACCTGTTTACATAATGAAGTGTCGGAGAGCTTTTATCAGTGTGTTGCCGTATGAAATGTCACAGTGTTCTTTCCGTCAGATTAGAAATATCTGACCAAAAAGTCCCCAGCATTTCAGGGCATTGCATGTTACTCCATGAAAGGGAGCAGTTAATGATGGTTCCAATGAAAAAGTCAGTCCAGGCACATTTTCTACAGTATAATTTCCCAATGCTCAAATATTTGAAGGACAAAAAAAATTAATACTTTCATGCACACAGTGCATAAGTTTAAACTTGCGTTCTCAAATGAGATGTTCTAATTCTGTTGCTCAGTCGTGCTTTGAAATAAAAAACTAGTCCGGACTCCAGCACTCTTCGATGCCTAACCAGTTTCTAACAAATGTGGAGGTGCCAGGATTACATCCCCAGATGTGGAGCACAGCATCTGGAACCTGTGCAGCAAGACACAGCTTGCACTGGGGTTCTGGTAGTAAGTTTCTATAGATGTGTGCATTCAGATTCCCGCACCACTGGCTGGAGAAGGATGCAGGGCTGCCATCATGGAGTATATTTAGGTGGGTTTTTACTTTCTTTTTGTCAAGGGCCTGTTGTGATGTGATTGGAGATTAATTTCAGTGAATATTAGTATTTAAAAGGATTTTCCCCTCATCTTTCCCTTAATCCCTTTTTGCTGAATGTATGCTTCATTTCATTCTGTCCTGTGCTGAGATTTGTTGAAAGGGATGGAGAAGAGTTTGTATTTCCCTTTTTGGCAGCCTGAGCTCTATGTGGTTTGTGTGAATTCTTCTTTCAGGAGAGAACATTTAAAGGCAAGAACTCCTCTTTGTGCCTGTGGAAGGGTAAAATCAAGCTTCTCCTACCGCGCGTTTCAAAGCGTTTCACTAGGAAACAAGAGCATTTTGCATTCACATATCCTAACCAGGATTCCTTTTGAAGAGGCTTGAAGGCAGTGACAAATAGAGGGATTTTATAATGTGCAACTCGGCTGAACTGCCAGGGTTCTGCAGAGAGGCATCCTTTGTGCAAAGCTAAAAATGTCATAGGCTAGAATGAAGTAATAGCATAAAGTAAATTTCTGAGATTTTCCTCTAAAAATATGCTTCAAGTATTCACAATAGAGCTGTGCTTTTAAAGCAGTCAGACCTATCCCCTACAGATTAATTAGTAGTACAATGCTTGATTTTGAAAAGGAGAAGATGGTAAAGGTGGCTGCATTGAAAACTTATCAAATGTCTTGAAAATGCATGGAGAGAATCAGCAGCAGGAGCACTCTGCAAGGGAGCAGAAGGATGTCCAGAGACACACAAACCCACTGTGGAGAAGGTGGCATCACCCTGTTGGGTTTAACACAGGTTCTCTTTGGCACACAGCCCCTGCTCAGCCCCTCCATATCCACTTTGGGACTCTCAAATCTTTGCTCTCAGTCTGGGGATTGTAGCATCCTTTCGCCATCACAGCAGAGCTGTAAGGGCAGGACACCAGATCCTCCCTGTGCTCCAGCCTCTGCCATCCTGAGAAAACAGGTCATGATCTGATCCGAAAACGTGATACTGGTGAACTTTGCTGTTAGTCTAGAAGGAAGAAACAATATCAAACCAAATAGCTGAGCTTTGTGAAGGGTTTAACGTGCTCTTACAGTGACCTCCTGTGGAACAGAGCAGACGCCTTGGTGCCCTGCACTGGGGCAGTGGCACTTTCTGTAAAGCCCACGGCCCCTCACATCCTGCATGGCTCTGCCAAAGAACTCCAGCTCGTTTCCTTGCTCTTCTCAGGCTAGATGTGGATTTGTTTCTAGCTGAATGAACTCTCACCTTTAGAAAAGATATCTCTGATTAGTGTTTCAGAGCCACAGGCTGCTTAGTGTGTGCACATTTACGAGGCCAGAGCCAGCACTTCCCTTCAGCAGTTCAACTACCCAGCCTTGTTCTTTGCCACGATGGTTTTAATAAATGTTGTATCAGTTTTAATATCATGAGTATTTCATTTACAAGGTGATGATGTGTTTGTAGAGCATGCAGTGCATTTCATTTAGCAGTTACATGCACTGAGGGATGCATTGAATAAAATATTACTTTAAAATTAGATGATTTCTTTAATTCTATATACAGGCTCTCTGGGTTAATACATATTGCATCTAACTCAAGCGGTGATGTAGCTTCTGTAACCTAGTTCTTCATGCATTGTAATTCTTTCCATTGTGTTGTCCAGTGAATTTTATGAGTATTATTTGTTAATATGTTCATTTTATTTGAATAAGAAAGCAAGTCATTCCAATGCAGTGACTGATCATGCTGTGAAATTAGATTTTGAAAGCAGCCTGTAAAGGGAAATAGTCTGTTTGCTTTTTTAGGGAACTGTTGCCCCTGTGGTGTTGGCTTTGCCTTTGTGAGAGTGTGTGTAGTGCTCGAGCCGCTCCGAGGGAGGTGGTGCAGCAGCAGCTGCTCAACAGCAATTCCAGCCTTGGCTGGGAATGTGTGTTCTGAGGAGAATCAGGAGCCCCTGTGCCCGAGGCACTGCCCCAGCAGAGAGGCGTGGGGACAAGGCAGGGGACACCTCAGATCACCCATGGCAGAGGAGTTCTTGGAGCAGTGCTGCCACAGGCAGGGCAGGGGCAGGCGCGGGGTCCCCTCTGTGCATGAGTGGGGCTGAGGACGTGTCCTCCTGCTGCCAGAGCCTACGAGGGCTCCTCCAGAGGGGCTCCAGCCTTCCCACAGCGTGGCACACATTCCTCCAGTAGCCTTGCACCTTGAGGATGCACTAAATTGTCAGCCAGCTGAGGGCTTCCCTTTTATCTTCTACCTTCTGCCTTGTTTGAGAGAGTAGAAGGATAAATTAAGGCGTTCAGCCTCCGTGCTACATGAGTCACTCATCTTGAGTCACTTGTGGAGGAAAAAACCCATTCTGGGCTTTTTTGGGCTGTGCTGCTGAAGGAGTCCACAAGACCTCTCAAGTACCTCCAGGCACAGTTCCTAAGCCCTTGAAAGTTTCATTGCAATGTTGTTTGATACGTTATCCAACAGAATAAAATATTTCCAGTTAATGTTTTAAACATGTGCAGCTCTAACCAGCAAGTGCAGAGAGGCCAGCAGAGAGCTCAGCTGAGAGCCTGCATTTCAGCCTGCTCATGCATCATGCTTACCAGTGAAGAATCGCTAGAAATTGCAGTCCCCTTGTTTGCTGCTTTCATGGAGGATGAGAAGAAGAAAGGGGAGGCAAGGAAAAGCTTTTTGGGAGCTGGAGCCACCTGCCTCGTGCATATTTCTGTGTACAAAAGGGAAAGAGATGATTCAGCTGCCGTGCAATGAATATTTTGCTGGCTTGAAGTCAAGATGATCAGAAGAGTGAATTCATCCTGCAGGTTCTATTTCATCAGCTTCACATCCAGAAAATGTCCTTCTCTCCTTAAAACCCTGATTATTGTGCAGAGAGATGAGACCCAAGCCCAGCATGGACCCTGGGAGGCAAATGACAGTGTTGGGGTAGGGGCATTTGATCTGAAGGCAAGGTCTGGGTCCCTCTCCCAGCTGTGGCTGGGTCTGTGCTGGAGCCAGAACTGAAAAGTGGGAGGGAGGTTCTCAGGGCTGTGGTCTGGATAAGTGTCCAGCTAAGCCTCAAAGATTTTCACATTTTTGTTATAATTCACTGGGGGGACTATAATTCATTCAGCAGGACTCCACAAGCTGAAGCCGTCCCCACTGTGTCCTGGAATTCCTTCTGTGCCCCAGAAGGTGGCTAAAGCTCATCTTGGCAAGGTGGCAGCATCTCAGATTTCAAACACAAAATCTTTATCTAAATAGTAGTAGATTGGCATGAGCAGGTGATGCTTCTTGGTGTCCTTGTAGCACAATTTCAGCTGCAGTGTGAGTGCACACATGAGCAGCAGCAGGTGTTCAGCAAGTGCCAAGCAGATCCTTGGTTGCTCTGTAAATTGGCCTTGGCTGATGGAGTGGAGGGAGAGAGAAGGGAGCAAGGAGGGTGTTTAACCCTTAGCTGGAAAGTTGACCTCAGTGAAGCTGTAGAGAAGTTGCATCTTCCAAAAATAGCATTAATGATATTCTGAGGTATTTCTCATTTTCCGTGTATTCAAATGAGGTAGAACTTGACTTTTCTTCCCCCATTCCATTTTCACCCTTTTTTTCCAGTCAGGACTGCTTATCTAATCAGCCACTAGTGTTTTCTCTGACAGTCTCGCAGCTGTAGTGACACTCAGTCTCAGTCACATCAAACAAGTAAATGACTTTCATTCACAGCACCTTTTGTCTGATCAAATAGGTAATTACTACGTGAAATTAAAGGCTTTAACAAAAAAAGTTCTTTATTGTTCCTGACTGACAGAAGCAATACAAAGAGAAAGTGCTGTGATTCGAATGCCGTGGTGACACCAGCCCCATCATGGAAGCAATCAAAGGCATTACTTATACACTCGAGTGAGAATCCAAAGCAGGCAGAGGCAGACTGACAGACTGCCTTTCATCTTTGCTATCCCCCACAACTCTTTCCTTTTTTTTTTTTTAAAGGAGAATATTATTTTATGCAAATAGTAAATATGATAGGAAGATCCAGATATTTGAAATGTATTTGGAGGATCAGTGCAGTTCCCACCATCAGTAAGAGTAGGATGCTGTCTTTGATTGCCAAGTGACATCAGTGTAATTCATGTTGTGGCTTTTGGGACTAGTGATCCAGATTTCCTTGAAGCAGAAAACAAAACAAAGGGGCTTCTTTGAAAATAAAGAATTCAACATTTATCCTCAGCATCTCCTGCTAGAGCTAGCATTTCATCCTCTGTTCTCCTGCTCTGTCCTTTAATCACTTCCTCTCTCCGCTGGCATGAACATCATTCTCTGCTCTTTGCATTTTACCTCTGGGAGAGGCAGATTTGCCACCAAGGTGCTTTCAATCCAGTTTTCACAAAGGACTGATTATAGAAAATGGGATGGATACATTTTCTCAAAAAGCTTTTCTTTAATAAGGGCCACAGGGTTACTGCAGTGAGCAGAACTAATCGGGGAGCCTGGTTCTGAGCATCAACCTGTGCAAGGGAGGTAAAGAGAAAGGTAAACATCAAGTAAATATGCCTGTTTGTCTATCAGTTATTAGTGACATAGAGCTGCCAGGAGCCGAGTCAAGGTCGTGTTTGAGCAGGAATCTGTGACAAGAGATTGCAGGTCTGAATTATGCCAGCAGGGAGATACAGTATATTTGCTCTCACCTTCCCTGGGTCCTAGGCCAAGTGGGTAATCTGCTCTTTTTACAAACTTTTAGAGTAATCTGCTTGGTTTTCACCTTAGTGCATCCCAGGGAAACTTTAATTTATGGAGCTGTTTTTTTGTTGGAGTTGGTAATGTGTGAGGTCAGTACCCCACACAGATGCTCCCGTGAGGGCGTCCCATGGGTTCTGTGCAGCTGCTCGGGTGCTGAGTCAGGCTGTAATCACTGAAATTAGTCACAGAGCTGGGTATTAACCTGACAACACTCCCTGAACCCAGACGTTTACAAATATGTAAGGAATACTAATAGCAATGTGCTGCGAGGGTGCAAATGTGCTTTGTACCCGTGCTGGATACATCTGATGGAGTTCTAGAGCTGAGGTGACAGCACAGCTGAAATTTCTGGGCAGCAATCACAGAAATTGGAAAGAACGGGTTCCCCTCACCTGCAGGAGCGGCACAGAGTGAGCTGAAAGCCAGCCCTGCACGGTGCCGGCAGGAATCGCTGCCCACAGACCACTTTGGATCAAACTGGGGGTCATAAATCCAGCTGGTTCACAGCCTCATTTGCCATTCTCCGAGCCTGCATCTTCCATGCCCTCCGCTCCTCACCGCGGCGTCCCCACTGAGCGCAGTTGAGTGGAGTTTTATTAGAAGCAGGGCTGCTTGTGGAAGATCAAACGGCAATTGTAGCCAAAAATAGGATTTTTCCTCATCTGCCTCTAGCTAGGAATAGGAGACAAATCCTTTCTCCGTGGCCTGTGCTGTACATGAGGTTATTCATTAGGACTAGTCGGGAGCTAAATTAGAACACAGCTGTCACTCGTTGGGTAGTTCATCATGCACAGCAGACCACTTTGTGGCTCCCACCACCGCGGGGGACTCAAATGCACCTTGAGAGGCTGTTTTTAAGCTGCACATCACCAGAAGGTTTGAGCACAGATTGCTTGAAAGTGGAGAGCAATCTCCCTGCTCCTGGGGCTGCTCTGTCCCAGGAATCCAGCAGCCCGCTCCTGCTGTTCCCAGCAGTCCTGCAGAGCCAGCCCCGTCTCACTGGTGAGAACATGGTTTAGCAGGGGAGGCAAAGTGGGATGTCATTATATGGTTATATAGGATTTCTTAAGCTTTTGAGAGTCAATTCAGTCATCTTGAAAGAACATATGCAAAGTATGTGCTTGGCATTGAAATACCTCCAAAGTCTGGGAAGAATTGCAGCCTGTGGATGAGGCTGTCTCTATTCTTGCATGAGGTTTATTGTAACTGATGTTTAGCAGCTTGGGGTATTTCTACCTGTAAACTGAAACTGCTGCTTTTGCTGATTGACAAAGGCATCAGCACTGCTTGCAAGTCTGTAGGAGAATGTAGGTTAAAAAGCTTAAGGAAAAGATGTCTGGCACACTTCTGAATGGGTATTGAAATAAAAAAAAAAAATGGTGAGTACCCAAAGCAGAAAACTACAAAAAATGACTTAATAATGTCCATTTAATGGTGGTTTGGGAGTGGACTGAATAGATGAAGAGGCCATAGGGAATGCAGACAGCAACACACTTGGAAGTGGCAGAGCTCCTGTGTGCATAGCTGCTGGTGTCAGAGCCCACCCCATTACCAGCAAACGTGCACTCCAGCAAGAGAAAGTTTGATTTCTAACCTTAAAGATACAATCTGTTTTCTTGGATTTGTTTCAAACTCTGCAGTGCCAGCTGCATAAAATACCACTAAGCTTTTGCACAGAGACATTTATAATCACTTTACCCTGTAGCAGGAAAAAATGTCTCAATTTAGACAGTCATTCTGAGTTCATGCACACATTAAGGACAAACTTTAGATCTTAATGAGGTGTAGGAGGGTTTTTTCCCCCCTTTAGTTCTGTTTTCTCTTCTCTTATAGATCATACTATATTTCAGAGCATTAGGAAGAGTGATGCTGAATCTTTAATGTGATGTGAAACAAAAGAAAAAGTCTGAACTGAAACAGAGATGAACTTCACAATTGTAATCTCTTTAAATCCTGATCCAGAGCTCACTGAAGTCAATGGAAGGGCTTCGATTGATTTCAGCTTCTAAAGCTCAGTGGGTTATGTTGGTTTTTTCGTGTTAGTTTAACAACTTGCACTTCCTTCTTTGGAATTCTCTTCTGGTACATTTATAAATATAAAAGCCTTTCACAAGCCACTTAACACAGGCAGGTTCTGGTGGTTGTGCTTAGTGCTGGCTGGAGGTAGTGGCTTACAAAGAAGGGGTTAAAGGGAGACCTTCTCTGCATTTCCAAGCCCCTCCTGGATCATTTTATCCCACCACCCAGTTTTCCATCCATCTTTGGGGGTGTGGCAGTGCCAGGAGCGCTCCCAGTCTCAGCACAGGGGGTTCAGGAATCCCCACATGTGCCGTGGTTGTTGTGCACAGCCTTCTCTGAAGGCTGAACTGTCCCCTGTGTCCTGGCACAGCCACCTTTCCCTGGAGCAGGCTGCTGCTGGATCTCTGCGTCCTTGCTTCCACCACAGCAACTTCCCAAGCTTCTGAATTTGTGTTTGCTTCATAACAGGAAGATAACAAACCACTTCAAATTATTTTTGTTTGGGGAAGTCAAGCTGGTTGCAGATATTCATTTTTTCAGTCAGTCCAGTTGTTTAGGGATTTTTTGTTAGATTGGATTTTCTTGTCTCTCTGGCAAGAAGTGACTAAAGAGCTCAATACTGTGGACACTTTCCTGTAAGCAAAATGCTGTAACTGTGGAGTATTTTCATTTCACTAAACCTCATCTTTCAGCAGAGAGACCAATTGTGAAAAACATATTTATAGTTTTGTCTTGAAGTGCAGATCTGATCAACTCTATTAGACTATCTGGAGCATGAACATAAATATTAACAAAAGGCTTGGTATAATTCAATATTTACTTGTCAGCCTGTGCCCCCTTGCCCAGCATTCATAGCTAGATACCAAAAGTTTAAGGTTTTTTTCTTTTAGAATTTTGTTCTTCAGACCCCGGAAGCTTGCTTTGATTATTAAAAAATACATATCTCAAACCTTTATTTGCATCTGAGCATTTTGGCTATTTCTTTGTATGCCTGGTCGGCTTTGATTCTTGTTAAGTGTTTGCAAGTAAGAAGAGAATAAAGGATGTGAATAAAAGGCTTTTAAGGATATATCCTGCTGAAAAGCAACCTAGAAGTCATGACCATGAAGAAAAATCCTAGTGCAGTAGCTTTTATGTATGCTGCCTTTTGCTTCTGCAGATCTTCTTATCTCAAATGTGATTTTTCATTGTGTTTCGTGACAGAATTTACCATTGATGGTAGAAATAGAAAAGTTACAGACCTGACACTTGTGTGCAAAAGTTAAGATCTGAATGAAAAGGGTGTTCACCCCTAATGCTGTAACCTGACAATCTTACTAGGTATGACTATCTGGTTTATTTAGCAATGAGCCTTTTCAAATAAAAACAGTTCTTTCTGATCTTTGTAAGACAATTCATATCAAATAATAGCGAGTTAGAAGCGTTGGAAAACTGCTGCTGATTTCAGAAGTCTTAGAGCAGTTGTAGAATTGGAAAATCATTGGAATTTGCTATTAGGGTTGTATAGAAACTATGTTCTTATTGAACATAAGGGAACATTTGGTAAAATAAATAGGTTAAGAAGATGTGTTAGTGTGCTGTGGAATGCTAAATAGTAGACATTAACCTCTCAGCTCCCATGTGGGCTTGTGTTTTTTGTTCTTGTGCACCCTCACATACAGGAGAGTGTAACTGGTGGATGAACTTGGTTGCTTGAGCATGAAATTAAGTGTTGTTGTCTGTGCTGCCCACCAGCACAGGGATGGTCACAGAGAGCAAAAGGAGAGCATGGAAAACCACATGGCCAAGTTTTCTTCCTGCGCACGTTAAAGTGCACAAAGCACAAGGCTTTAAAAATGTATTATCTTAATCTCTGGGAATGTAATATTGACTCTCCCACTTACTTCCACTTGGTTTTTTATGGAGATGACTTCAGCCTCTCGGTCAGTTTCCCCATGGAAGGAGAATTCATCCTATCAGAAAGTAATTTTAGATTTGGCTAAAGAATAAATCTCTTCAGCATTTTTTTTCCTTCTGAAACAAATTCTTGCTAATTCCTGTAAGGAGAATAGTAAACCAGAGCCAGCTCAGGGCTTCCCAAGACTGTGGGTGGATTCAAGAGGCCGGTTTCTCCCACCACTGGAGAGAAGATGGAGCTGGGATGAGGATGGAGAGCCCAGGAGGTGATGAGCTGTGGCCCTGCAGGGAGGGATGGATGTGAGTGGAAGTGGTTGTCCTGGGCTTTGGAACTACCATTTTACAGTTCTGTTTTTACAATCTCTGCTACAGTAGCAGTAGCAGCAGCCAGGCTGGTTTTCCAGGGCTTAGAAATCCCTGAATGAGGCCAGAGGGAGCAGAGTTGATTTTGTCACAGCCTCCCAAACTACTTCCCCACACAGCAGCCTTTGCTCAGAGCCAGCCCTGTGTAAAACCGTCACAGGAATCTCATCTCCTCACTTATAATGCAAATGCAGAGCAGCTCAGCTGCCCAAAGTGGATCTTTTTTAGATTGCCCAGGTGTTCCAGAGAGGAAAACATGGACTGTTTTGTGCACTTGGCATTTCCATCAGCTCCAGCTAACCTGGCCTGTGTGCAATCTGTACCCAGTGCTGTGTTTTGCAGTGTTGTGGGCAGCGCTCAGGTGATCAGCTTGACAAGATCCCAGCACGATCCCAGCCCCACAGAGAGGGGCTCAGCTGAACAGGCAGTGCCAGGAAGGGACCCAGCAGCACCAAGGTCAGCTCAGAGGTGAGCTCAGCTCAGCAGTGATCCTGGAGCAGCACCCTCAGGTTAGAGCTGGGCAGAGAAGCTGTTTGCCTGTCAAAGAAACAGTGGGATAAAGCAGTGTTATCTCCTGAGAGACAGGAAAGCTTGCTGGGGTTGTGCTGCAGCCACCAAGTCCCCCCCAGTGCTGGTCTGGGGACGCTTGAGTTGCACTTAGGGGCAATCACTGCTTATGGTCTCCTGCCTAATTATTCAGATGTGAAATGGCTGAATTAAATAAGGATTGGAACATGTTACTTCTCCTGTGCCATGAGAGAGCAGGATTGTTCCTCTGTGCCTGCTTGTTGGGGGAAGTGGCAGTGCTGGTTTTGGGGTGACCTCCTGGCCGTGGGGCATTCCTGTCCCAGTGGGAATCTTGGAGAAAGGGAAACAGTCTTGCAAGGCAAATGAAAAGCAAAACCCTGTCACTCTGAATGTGGGCTGTAGTCGCTCAAATCTTGTTTAGAAAGGGCATAATATCTTTGCCAAACACATTTGCAGCGTTGAAGCTGCTCATAATTACGACCTTCATGAATTTATAACACTGTATGCTCCAGCAATGGAAAAGGCTCCTACACTTGAGTGATGAGATTTTGATAAAATAGGATTTAAATATTCTATTAGCAGAAATGTTATATTAAATGATGAGGAGGCATTCAAATACTCCCTGACTTTCACCATGTGACTGTGAACTACATTATGCCTGGGTCAATTAGGCTATTTTAAACCCGTGGCTTTCTTGCATTAATCCTTTTCACAGAAAGCCGGTGTTCCCTCTGAATTTCGCATTTCTCTCCTCTGGCCTCCCCCTAATACACAGCACTGTGTCCTGCCAGACCCAGCAGGCTCTGCTGTTCTCCATACTTCTCTATTATGCTGTGAGCTGCAGTGCATGAGCACGGGGAATGGGGTTAACTTAACCTTGATCCAACCTGAAACAGGTTCCTCCAGGCAGACTCCCAGCTCCTGCTTGCATCCCCCTGCTCACTCCTGCCACCCCAAAATCAAGTTGTGTCACATTTGTCATCACCCAGCCCCAGCCCAAACACAGCAGTGCAGGGCCCCAGGGACCTTGGACACAGGGTGGTGCTCCTGGGGTGCTGGCACAGCTGGACAGGGGAGCAGCTTTGGGTACACCTTGTAGCAGGCTGGTCATTTCTCAAAGGGGAGGGGGTGGCTGTTCTGAGTAATTTCTGTATTGTGTCCAAAAGCTTAACGGAGATCAAATGGGAGCGTGTGGGAGATGGGGTGGGATTTACTGCACCCTCATTATTTGCACACAGACACTCCTCAAGGAGTATTTCACTGGGAAAGTGGAATAAGCTGTCGCCTGCAGTGACAGTTCTAATGCAAACATCACTCCTGGGAGAGATAGCAGGAAATAGCCACGGAGGGAGTCGGACATGCCCGTGGATTGGATCAGGGTGGAGGAGAAGTTTGCCCCAGAATTTATGGCTGATCAGTAGATTGCTGTATTTGAGTTGACTAACATCTCCCTGTGTGCTTGCTTTTCCCCCCTAGTGTTAATGGTCTTTTTCTTTTCTTTTTGTACTCCAGTGGTTTCTAAAGCAAAGCTGGCACAGCTCTAAGTCACAGGCATGCTGCAGTAATTGACATTCTTTGTCAATCTCTCTGCTCTTTCATGACCAGGAGTTGACCCAGTCCCTCTCGTACACCAGGTGTTTTCAGGGATTCCGTATTAAGACACAATCGCTTTAGTGGATCTAACAGATAAATCCTGTAATATTAAACTCTTAGGCAAATATTTTGAAATGTGCTGAGGCCACATAATTCTTTCTCTTTTTTTCTTTTTATTTTTCCATTTTTCAACAAGAAAATAACACCTGCAGGACCTAAAAGATCACTCAATGATCCTCTTCTCAGTGATGCTGTATGGCACAGTTGGCGAGTGTACAAAGGCATTGGATCAGAACCAAGTCAGAATTAAATCTAGGCTCACGAAACTTTGTTCTCCGATTTGATTCTCAAAGCTGCTAATCCTAAATTATCATGAGAAAACATGTTTAAAAAAAAAAAAAAAAAAGAGACATAAAGACATCAGAGCAGCTGAGCTTTCAAATGGAAAGTCAAGTCAGACCTGCTGTCTGCACGCTCTTTACTCACTGGAAATGGGATGTTGTAATTGCCTCGTGATCAGGCCTAATTGTGTTTACCTAAACCTGCAATGATTTTCCCCATTTACAGAAGTCTTAAGAAAGCTTCTTCTGTGAGCCATTGCAAGCAAACAAACAGAAAACTGAATAAGTCATCCCACAAAAATCAATTATTGGGGCAACAGTTATTTCTGGCTGGTTTTTCACATCCGGCTGTGGTTCGTGGTGTTTTTCAGTGTGAATACCAAAGACTGTAAACCATCCCACAGAACTCGAGTTTTGATAGCAGCACTGAAAAGCAGAGTTGAAGCTCACCAGTGAGATCCAGACAAACAGCAAGGAGGAAAGTGCAAGTAACACAAAGGGAGAGAAAAAGCATGAAAAAATCAGGAAACATTTTCAGTATTCTTTCCCCTTTCTTATTGACATCTCAAGTAATTGTCTGGGACAGGCTTTCTGTAGCTCCCACTTAAGAAATAGTTAAAGGTCATGTGGTTTGGCCAGGCAAGATTAGCCATCCTTACAGGTTAATAAAATCAATGTTCAGACAACATCACGGCCTGCATTTAGATGTGGCATATTCCAGATACATGTTTTAGAACAGCCACGCTGCCCAGAGTGCAAACTGAGGATGAAAACTTTTCAAAGGTTGCTCCATTCTTAGAGGAATGAAAAGAGCATTGAGTTCTCCAGTTTGTAGAGCAGCCTGTTTGCTTGTCTGTCACTCCTTCTAGTCTAAGCTTCAAAATCCCGTGCAGGACAAATAATAATAAAGTAAATAAATTATATATCCAAGCAACAACAAAGCCCTTTTAAATTACTAATCCTGGACTCTGTGTGAGTAGTCATGAACAGACAGCAGCAGTAAATATTAGTTTTTGTCCCCATTAACATCTCAAAGTGTAATTATTATTGTTTGTATTGCAGCAAACAAGAAATGTCAGCCCTGTTGCTAAAAATAAGAAGGTTGCCAGTAGGTCTCCTGAAAGTTCAAACATTTCATTAAATGGTTTTATGTTAGGTGTGTAACTATGCTGGTGATAATATAGTGTAATGGTAATATAATAGAAGCCACAAATAACGTCTTATGACTGTTTTGTTCTCTATATTACAAGTCTAAATGTTTTCCCCTACAAGCCAAGCAGAAGGTGTTTTATAACAGTGTCTTAAAACCTCCTAATTAGCAGCAGTTTTAAGATACACACTTCTTGGCAATCTTTTGGGGATCGATCGAGAATAACTGTAGCAGACTTTAAATCTTCTGCCTGGAAAGATTATCCTAATTCTTTTTCTAATTCCCCTCTCCCAAGGCACCATGACTGGGGATTTCTGAACAAAACAGTGTCGTGCTGGCTCTGCTGGCATGTAGGTCAGGCGCTCCAGAACCACCATAAAACCTGTGCTGTGCTTCGAGGGGGGAAGTTTCATCAAACCCATTTTTTTATCACACCCCAGAAGTTGTTGAACCTCCACATTTAACCACACAATTAAAAAATCTTTACAATACGTTGTACTCCAGTTCTTTGACAATACCTTATTTCCTCCAGAAGAAAAATCTCCCCATGTATTCACATTCCAGGGCGTCTTTTGCCTCTCTGATTTATCCTGTGTCCTCAAAACACATCATTAATATGATCACATGCATTTACAGAGGGAGAAGAGCTGTAGATGGAACTCATTTTAGGATGACATTTTAGTCATTGTTTTCTAAGGCACTGTTTTGCCATGATTTAGTACTCATGTGTTTCAGTTATAGAAGTGGCATATTTGATATACTCAGTGATTCTTTTCCTCCTTTCTGCTGGTTGGTGTAATTTATATGAATGCTGTAACACCCCCCATGTGTGGTCTGCTTGTAATGTACATATAATTACCAGCCATCTTCCAGCTTTTTTTGGCTATGTGGAAGTATTTTTAAATCTATTTCAGTCCTGGCAGTGGATATATACCCACACACATGCACATACATTTTGGGAGCATGGTTATTTGGGCTTTCTAACATACTGTGCCTCCCTGATAAGGCCTTCTCAAGAAGTGAACAAAATGTCTTGGAGATAACAGTATTCTGCAGCACAATGTACAGAAGGAAAAGTTGGTTTATATTCTTGCTAGGCTGGCAGGCTGTCTCAAAGGAGACAGGCTAATTTGAATGGGGTTCAGGTTGCTGTAGCCTAAGTTCTGTAGTTTCTGAAATTATGTTTTTAAGCTTACTGGCAGCTACAAGTTTTCATCCTGATGGGCAGGTGAGCCATCCTTGGTAAAGAACAAACACACAGGATTCCGACAGCTCCATCACTTAAGGATGGAGGAGTATCTGCAAAGGCATCACACTGTGCAGTGGATCAGTTCTCTAAAGCAAGCAGCAAAATGTAAATAAAATACTTAATTTTTGACAGAGCCTCAAAGGCCCTCATTGGCTTCTGTAGATTTGGTATTGGTATAGTCCAACAGTGTCATTAGGAGCCTGTGTCCTACAGGCTGTGCTTCTAAAACTCAGGGTCTGCTTGTGAAAATCGGATTCACAATATTCAGGCAGTCAAATCTCTTCAGCTTCCTCGTACTTAAAAAAAAATAGGCTTAAAATGAAGGAATTGGTGTCCCTCAGAATCTACTTTCAGCACTAGTTTATAGAGGATCAATATACAAATGTTGGAGCTCTATTTCTGTGTTTCAGGGCTACTCATTTTTTCAGCTGATAGTGCATCAGCCTTTAATCCCCCCAAGTGGCTTTCCCCGCTGCATAAACTGCCAAATTTGCATTTGTTTTGAAGAGTTTGTTTGCGCACAGAGGTTTCAAAAGCTCGGAAATCAAAATGTAGCCACTGGTCTCTAGATATTATGAATCCTGCAGTTTGTTATTCCACTATGGAGACTAATAAGAAGCTGATTTCATTCGCAGCATAGCGAGCAGTTCCCATAAAGACCCCGAGCTCTGAGGAGCAATGCCACGGCCAGCGCATCCGCATTGCCTGGCAGGGCTCTCCAGGAGAGAGAGCAGTCCGAGCCTCTGAGCTGCTCCACTGGGCTCTCCCCCTCCCTCCTGTTATTTTCCTTCTTTTAAAAAGGCATTTGCAAGCAACATCTGTCCTCCGAGCACGGCTGAGAGCCGTGCACCTGTATGGAAACAGGAGACAGATGAATGGTCGTGTCTCGCTTCTTCTGCATAAAGATGCAAAACAAATGTTGGCCATCAGGACCATCAAGTTGCTGTGGACACTCCCTGGAGTACACGTTCTCTAAAACCACGCAAAATCTGCTTGGCAGTTTGTGAAATATGTCATCTGCTTTCCATATGTTTCCTTTCCAAATTCGCGGCGATGTCAGAAAATATAAAGTTGCTTCCCTGCACAAAGGGCCCTTTTTGCCTTCCCTGCATGGCTTAAATTTGCACTTTTCCACAAGAAGTCTTGGGTTTTAAATGGATGCGGGGCTGTGGACTGTTGTTTTAATGCACATTATACATTGCTGCTGCAGAGAGAACGGGTTGTACATCCCTGCATTGCATCTTGGCGTGGTCCGATTTTCATCCCATGCTTGACTTTTTTATGACAAAACCAAAACACATCAGGAGGGGAACTCTGTGGTCTCCCTGTGAAGCTCTCCTTGCTCAATTTTGTCTTCCCATGTTGTGTTCTGCCTGTTGACCTGGAGTCACAGGTGACTTCAGACACCTCAGACGCTTATTTGAGTCATTTGACCTCCCTGTTCATCTCCTGCAGGCACAGACTGTTGGCAGTTCTGGGTGGCAATGGATGCAAATCCATTGGAGTTAGAGAAGAGGAAGGAATAAAACACAAGGTCTGTTTGCTATTCAGATATACCAGGTTGTATTTCCTGGTGCAGGATTACCTTATAGAAAAACTTGGAGGACGTATAATATTGTAGAGAGAACCTTGAAGCAGCAGCCTGATGTAGCTCTGGCCTGTGCACATGGGTTGATGCTCCTGCTTGCAGGCATGGCTGGGAAGGTGCCTTGGATAACTGAATAGTGTCTGTAATAGTTTCTGTTGGATAAAATGCTGGGTGGGTAGACTGGGATGAGATAATGTGACATTATTTTCCTCCTTTTTATTGGGAAAGTTGTCAGTGTTGCTTTAAATCCTCATTAGAATTCAAAGAGCCCTAACATCGCCAACACTGTTTCAGGATTAGAATTTGTTAATTAATTTAATCCTCTCCCCTTCTTCATCCTCACGGATTCTGCGGCGACAGATGGCAAATCCTTAAGACTTCAGTAGGAATAAAGGGTTAAAATCCAAAGGCCTGGATTAGATGGGATTGCAGAAAGTGCATGAACAATTCTCAGTGTCTGTCTTACGATTTGCCGACTTGTTGGGGACCGGGTGCTGAAGTGCAGAGCAGGCAGAGTCCCTGGCTATTAGCACTATTTAGTTACAGTAGAGAAGATTTAGGGCTGTGTTTCCTGAGCATGTCACTATAATACCTTACTTGTTTATTACAACTCTTTTCCAAAATCACAGGATTCTTCCCTAATGTGTTGGTGAATAATGTTTTTATTATTCCTGTCTGCTGTAAAGGGCATCTCAGTGCCTCCAAAATCACTCATGTAATAAAACTGCTGCCATTTTTATCATTTTATTAGAATAACAGTTGTGTATAATGTTGCAAATATTACCCTCCAATATATGATGGTGACAGTAACAGCAGAAGACAGGCACTTTTACAGCACAAAATTATTACTTTGTTTAGGTTATCAGATAAAAATTTTACCGTCACATTAAAATGAAAATGAAATGAAGGCAAATAAAACACAGAAGGGTCCTGTCCAAGCAGGAGCCCTGGAAGGTTGGCTGGTGGCCACAGTGGCTGCCAACCTGCCTGGAGGGCTCTTGGCCAAGGAAGCCATGCTGAGAGGTCGCCAGCTGATTTTACATGGAGAAATTCAGCTGCCCAAAATGCTGCTGCCAGCTGAGGATTGCCTCTTGGAAAGGTTTTTAAGGTGTAGCAGTAGAAGGGAGGAATACAGAGTAAGCCTTGAGCTCTCTCATATTGCATTGTTGGGAATAAGTGTGAAAAATAAGGAGGATCAGGTATTTTGAAAATGTTCTTCCTGTGTAAGAGTCAAACCCTTGGGGGGATCAATAGAGCTCTCGCTGATTTGAATCAATACTAGCACAACCTGTTAAAAAGAAGAATATGCCATGAAACCACTGGGCTGTAGGAGAGCAAGCCAGCCGTGGCACATCCCTGTAACACATCCCTGCCTCCTGCAGTGCCCTGGGCTTTATCACTCTGCCCTGGCTCTGCCAGGAGCAGCTGAAAAACTCAGGAGGAGGTTGTCCCCTCGATCCCTTGTCTCCAGCGCTGCTGAGGGGGAATGAGCAGGATTCTGCTCTGTGAACAGAGCACTGCAGCCTGCTTATCTAAAATCGGATTTGTGGCTGGTTCTAGAAGGTCAGTGCAAATTAAATTGTTACTTGGTGTCCAAAAGATTCAAAACCCATTTCAGTCTCGTTATTCTCTTACTGCGTGTTTTTTCTCTTTCATTATTTACATCTTTGGTATCTGCTTTTGATACCTCCTGTTAGATTTGTCTGATGCTCATTAATATCTTCCCTACTGGTTCGTACAGGTTTTATACCCCAGTCTGCAGATACCATGAGATCTTCCTCCTTTATCACACAGCTGCAACTGATTTCTTTCCATCTCTTCTTCCTAATTTTTCTCTGCCACAGTATCACACAGATGTATAACCAGGTTCAACACTGGATTCATGTTAGGGTTTTGCTCCTTCTTTTCTTGCTCTTGGGGAATATCATGCAATGCCCATTCACTAGGAGCAAAGCACTTCTGGTTTTGAAATGTTGGCTTCTACAGTTCAGTTCTTAATGTGTCACCTAAATCCTAAATCTAAAAAAGTTTATTTCTTTGGATTATATCCCCGAGTGCTTGGGGTATTACAGTGAGCTCATCAATCTATTGAGAACAGTATTTGTGTCTTTAACCTGTGTTGGCATCAGTAGTACTGCAGGTAACATTCTCAACTGGAGCTTTATTACTAGCTCCCAAAAGAGTGGAAAGGTGAGCTTTCCTTGCTGAAAGGAATTGGTAAGTCCAAGGCAAAGGTTTCCAAGTACACTGTGATACTCTGTGCTAACAATGTTTGGCATATCTCCCAGCACATCCCAATCAATGCAGAGTAAGGTCTACCCAGCACTGGTGAGAGCTGCATGTATAATATATATGCAGATATGCTCTGAATAAACCGGTGTAAACAATGCTGAGACAGTGGGACAATCCATTACCAGAAATAAATTGGCAGGGACTTGCTGCGGAGCTCCCAGCATTGCCAGCTCTGCCCAGATCAAGGAGCCATGCCCTGCCTCCTCCAGCAGAGCTTGTGAAAGGTGCAGAGCAAGCTGCTCGCTCTGGGATGTGGTCAGTGGATGCAGATTTGGAATAATGAAGCTCCTTTATCTGGTCAGAGCCTGTTGCACCCTCGCGGGAGGCAGAGCTCGCTGCAGCACAGCTGGGATCTGTCAGCAAGGCACATCAAGCTGCCATGCTGTGAGCAGCCAGGACAGCCCAGGCCAGTGCCCTGCAGAGCTCCAGCCCTGCCCCAGCAGCCACACAGCTCCGTCAGCCTGGCACTGTGCCCTGGCGAGCCCCCCAAGCCCTCAGCAGGGCTTCGCCAGGGCAGGCGCGGCCCCGGCGCTGGCACTGCTCGCTGTGCCCTGCAGACACCGCAGCCCCTGTGCCACACAGAGGGGCCAAGCTCTGCCCCCACACCTGATCCCTCACTGTTCCCTTGCGTGCAGCCTTTCCTGATCATTGGCTCCCTTTTTTCCCGTACCAAGCAGCCCTACAAGGGCAGGGAGCAGCACCAGCGCCTCTGGCCGCGCCCCAGTGGAAATTCCCCATCCTCAAATGTCCCAGCTGCTGGAGTTAAGACACAATTTGCCTATCCCAGCACAAATGGAACAATATGGTGTCTTATTTCTTCCCTCTCTTTCCATGGCTTTGCTCTGCTAATTTCTTAAATGAGGAATTTTTCACATGAAAGGTTTCTTTCTGACTTCCATCGGCATTTGTCAGATTCTTAGGGCAGAGGGCAAAACTCAGAACCTGTGTTGGGGAGTGCAGTTCCATTGATGTCAGCAGAAATGTGCCTGCTTACATCAGTCCGGAATTTAGCCCACAGTGGTCCTTTTGTAGCATCAGAAAGCTCTGTGTGCACCTGAGCTGAATGTCCACGCTGCAAGATCAGAGTGTGGCTGGGACAATTGGCATGTGGGTAATTGGTACATTTCTGTAAGAGAAAATGGTTCATGATCCTTATAAAGGAAAATAAAATAAAGTAATGTTATTCCCCACTGACATATTAAGTGAATTGATAGTGTTTGAAAAGGCAGGTATTAAATCTGGAAGCAGCATGAGTGTTATGAAGTAGCTAGCAGTTTTATCCCAGCAATTTAAAATTCCTATCATTCAGCTCTTGCTGATTTGAAAGTCACACATTTATTTTAGATTGTAGCCATGAATTTCTTGGGAATTACCTGACATGAAAGCATGGAAGAGTCAGTTGATATGAACTGACAAGACAATATCAAAGAAAACATCTTGATACACTTAATCCAGTTGTGACTTTATAAAAAGTTTTTTCATCCGGCCCTGTTATTCATTAGGAGCATCTTGGTATTAGGAAAGCCATTAAGTTGGCTACAAACTCTGGGCATCCTGTAGGGCAATAATCCAAAGCATCCCTGGAGATCTGATTCCAGACTCCAAATGGATTTGGGCTTTTTTCCTCCTTGTGTACATCGTTTACTCATGAACATGAATCGTCTGGCTCTTTATTTCCTTGCTGTGCCGTTAATGTGGAAAATGCCACATAAACATTCAGCATGCCAGGATAAGAAACTGTTACTGGGAGAGCCTGGGACTACACTGGTAGGTGTATTAGTGGATAGGACTCAAGTTTTTGCCTTTGAGTTGTGTCTGTCCTGTTCTGCTGTGTTTGTTTAATGCTGCCAGCTTTCATGATCACTAAAAATTCACCAGCTGATCTGTGCACTGAATTAGCTCAGATTGAAGGTGCGGGAGATGAAGCAAACAAGGAGCCCAGATGATTTTGGCACAATCTGCCTCCAGCCCCGGTGTGACGGAGATGAGCAGATGTTGCAGGGCACGGGAGATGGCTGCTGTGCTTTGCCTGTCCCGCTGCCCTGACGCGGTGTCAGAGCACTGAGATGCTCTGGCTCGTGCTGCTGGGGAGCTGTCTCCTCCCATTACTGCACCAGGTGATTTGGAAAGCGTGACCCTTTTCCCGCGTGTGCGATATCCGGAGCAGGGAGCACACAGGCTGTCACAGCCAGCTGTTGCCCCGAGGAAAGGACAGCTCGGTGCCGCAGGAGGGGCACACGCTGCCCCAGCACCTGCAGATCCTTCTGAGCGTGCAGGATGTTCTGCTGGGCTTCCCTCAGCGCTCCCTGTGGGGCAGCAGCTCTGCTCCAGGTCCGATAGTGATTCATAAAGAGTTCATTCCCCCACATTCTTGGTTAAAATAAGCCATCAAGCTCGGTTCTGGCTCCAGGGTTGCTTTGGTAGGAGGCTGGGAGGAGCAGGACAGGGAAGGATGGATGTGTTTGCCTTCCCTCCCCTGGGAGGAGCAAACAGAAATCTGCACTGGGCTTTTCTTTTGTGTTGGCTTTAACTTTATGGTCGGCGTCTGTCGCTGATGAGCAGTGGGAGCTCTGAAGTGCTGACCAGCTCTTTTCACAACCCTTTAAATAACCAGAAAGACACACAAAGTAATAAAAAGAGGAGATGAGAATCCATATTAAAGGCATTAATAACTTGAACAGAAGTCTCTATTTAAATAATGTTTTGAAACATACTGTCAAATATTCTTCCATTGTATGGGTTTTGCAACACAGCCTTTTTCCCCCTAAAGACCCGAGGACTGAAGTGTGCCAAGTCACACAAGGGAAGTTCTGCATTCAATAATTTTTCTATTAAAATTCTCATTTTGTGAGTGGTGCTCTTCTGTCACGACTGTCAGTAGACAGAAACATCAAGACCCTTGTACAAGGAAGGATTTAATTGCTAGCATCACAAGTGTTTATTCTCTTGCAAAACTTGCAGTGGATGTGTTTCTTTGTTGGGACTAAATG
Source organism: Bombycilla garrulus (assembly GCA_013400315.1). Classification (NCBI taxonomy): domain Eukaryota; kingdom Metazoa; phylum Chordata; class Aves; order Passeriformes; family Bombycillidae; genus Bombycilla; species Bombycilla garrulus. The sequence continues at coordinate 1,036,613 of VXBU01005400.1, forward strand.
GAAATTGGACTGAAATCAGTGATGTTCTCATGAGAGATCCTGGATGTTTATGTACCTCATACCCTGTTTTGAAAATTATACTGTATCTGCAAAAAGATACTGCTTAAAGAATGAGCAATCAGACGTTTCCAAGGCATCTTCTAACTTCTTGCTTGTAAACAGAATTCTTTATTAAGTGAACCATTTTTAACAGCATTTTCTAGGAAAACAAATTTGAAATGCTCTGTGCTCTGGGTATGTGGCATCTCACAGACCTCACTGGGCAAATCAGTGTTTTGAAAGAATCTGCTTGTTAAAAGCAGGAGCCTGTGACTTGATAAGTGATAATTGTATATTCTCTGTTCCGTGCCAGTCTCTGTGTGTGCCTGCACACCATGCCTGTCTCTGCAGTATCCAGGAACCCCACGAGAACCTAACATGGAACTGCACTTCCCTTAATCAAATCCAGCTATCAGTTGCCGAGCAAAACAAACAATTTCCCCCCATGTTTACTGTCATACTTTCACACATCATATACACAAAATCCCGTTTCTGCTAATTTAAGAATTATGACAGTTCACCCCTTCTTTCCTTCACACTGGAGCAGCAATACATTTTGAGTCACATCAGCAGCATTCCCGCTGACCAAGATTATAGCTCAGCAGGAAAACAAGTCATTCCAAATTGTCTCCTGGCGTAAACATTTTGGATCACTTTTACATTACAACTGAAAGGGGAAAAATCTTGGGTTTCAGACTCTTTTGTGGTCTTGTCATGGGAGAAATGACAGGGCTTTTATTTCTACAATGAGCATTACTTTTGCTTCTTTTTACTGCTTTAGCAATAACAACTTTTAAGGAAAAAAAAAAAGCTGTGGTTTTAGTCTGCTGTTTTTACACATGTATCTGCAGATTAAAGACTCCCTAGGTACCTATTGACACAATAGACTGTAACAGCTCCTCTGGAGCCGTGTCAAACTGTTATAATCAACCCTGTCAGTGATCCACAGATAATAGGACATTAAGAGGGGCTTGAACCATATCTTTCAATCCCAGTTGGGTATCTGAAGTGGTGTGGAGGTTGTAGCTCTTCAGCCCATGCTCCAGTCACACCCTCGAGGTGACCACTGAGGTCACGCTTGGTTGGGAGCAACACGAAGGGAAGGATGAGCAGCATCTCCCCTGGTGGAACATCGTGGTTTGACATAGCAGCGTGGCTGGAAAAAGGGCTCCCAGCAGCTCCTGCTGTGCTCTGCACTGTTCTCTCACACATGGTGAAGGGTTTGTCTGGAAAGCCTTGGGACTGGGCCCTTTGGTGGGCAGCTGCCAGTCAGGCCTCTGGTATTTGGGTGTTTGTTGGATGTTTGTACTCTCCTCTCGTTGGTTCCAGTGCTGCTGGAATTGTCATCCATCCGTGTATCTATATCTGTCTATATCCATATAGATCTCTATAGATGCAGATTCTGGTACTTACTCTGATGCACTTTGAGAAAAGCATCTCCTTTAGAGTTGATGGAAAGAATTAGGCAGAATGGAGCATTTAATCCCAAAATCTTCCTTAATACTGCCCCAAATTTTCTTGAGTATCGTGCGGTCAAGAAAGCCACTGCAGCCTCCAGTGCCATCCTGGCATGGCACAAGTGGCCTCGAGTGGCATTTATCTGTTTATTTTCTAAGGGTGTTGAATGAATAAAAGCTGGAGAAGGGTAGAGCTGGAGTTGACAACAATATGGTGCTGCTGGTCCTTACAAGCTATTTAAAATGCCATCTCAATTTAGCTTCTTAAATAGGAAAAAAAGCCCTTTATTTCATCCACTGACTCAACACTAATTACAGCAGCTCTGGGAAGAACCCAATATTGTGAGGGTCAGTAAAATTATGACCCTCCAGTATTCAGGCCTGGTTTTCTCCCTTACAAAATTTAAAAGAAGAAATCCCTTTTGTACCTCACAGGCCTTAAGGTTTGTGGGTTTTAATGGATGTCTGGCTGTCACATAAATATATAGCTTTAAAGACAATGAAATGTTCTAGGCATCAAAAGAGGCTACTTTAAACTAATTGCTTGTGTCATGATTTCGTATTCATCCCTCAAGAAGATGATTAGGTCCTGTGAAGACAAAAGGACAAATTTGTAGCATGGAATTAAACACTAACATTTCCAGGGAAAAAGAAGAGGAAAACCTCTCCCTTCTTAGAGAAAATAATTTTGAGTGGAAAGTAAAACTAAATTAGTGTATATATCTAAACACACACAGAATTGCAGAGAATTTTTTTCCCATGTAAGTTAGTGAAGGTCTTCCAGAACTGTGAGTAGAGCTGATGCATCTGTCTGTGTGTCTCTGGTACCCTCAGCTGGCCACGCTTGCTGCTGTCAGACTTCCCTTATTTCTGGTAGCTTTGCTGAATTTTTGACCATTTGAGGTGTTTGACATTTGTCTCGGGCAGAATAGTTTCAAAAAGTTCCAGCTGAAACAGTTCTTTCATCTCATGCAATTAGGGTGAGACTCAAATGCATTTTCTCATTTTGGTACTTGCTTGTTTTCGGTTACAGGCTGTTTCAGAGCCCTTTGAAGTCGATGGAAATGTGTCCATTAACTTCAGTAGACTCTAGTTTGTCCCTAATCGATAGTAATTTGATTAAAATAGCTCTGAATGTTCTGGATCCCAGTGGATGCTGCAGTTGTTCTTTATGTTGCAATAGCCCCCAGCTCTTCTGTGCACTGTCAGTTCTGTTTGCCAGGGTAAGGCAGAGCACGAGGAGACTTGGGAATCTCACGTTTCTCAGCTTGCCAAGGGCATCTTTTTCACCTTGTAGCTACCTGAACGAATCCTCACAGCCTCCCACGGCTGCTTACCCCAGACCCAGTGCATCAGTCTCTTCTCTCAACTCCTGATTCTTTAAAATTCAGTATTGAAGGGGAAGAGAGGAAAAGCAGCCACTGAGCTTTGCATTAAAGTTGAAATTCTGACACGGATGCAGAGTTTTCAAAATCAAGGACAACTGATGAACCTTGCACTGGCAGATGCCCCAGCTTAATCACAACCTGAACAATCCTGAAATTAAGACTGGAGTCCATCAGGTGGACTGGACAGCTGCCAGATGCAGCCACTGCCCGTTTCTACCTCCTGTGCTGTGGTGGAGAGCCCTGGCACGGAGGAGCACCACTCCTCAGAGGGGGAGGCACATCAGGGACTCCTGGGGACTCGGGAGGTGACGAGTGTTCCATGTCACCGTGCACCCCCTGCCAGGTGACTCAGGTCACAGTGGGGCCAACCCCACACGCCACCTGTTAATTAGAGGCACGGTGCTATCCCCCAGTCGTGGCCTCCAAACAAAAGGGGTGACCTAAGGGTGGCTGTCAACCTCTGGATAAAGAGATGGACAAGAGCACAAATTCCTGGGAACAGAGCCATGGAGGAAATGAATAAGATGCCCTTCCAAAGCAACTCTTTCTTTGTTATTCTTATTAGAAAATATATAAAAAGTGAGCTGTAACTTGTATGCTCAACACAACGTTTTAAAAGTTCTCATCGTTTTCAACCATACCCTGCTAAGCACAAACTATGATTCATTTGGAATTTGCTAATTAGTACTGGCATGGCGTTGTCCCCTGCTGTTGCCCAAGTTCTTGCTTGAGAGAACTTTTTCTTTTTAAAGAAAAAAGGAAGTATTTTATCTTAGAACAGTGAGGTGCCTTTTCAGATGTGAAGTCTGCCAAAATAGAAAAGGGGGAGAAAAGGGGGGATTTTCCCTTTGCTTTCACTGAATTAACTTTGTCATCAGTAGCACAACTAACTCTGTAGTAAGGTAATGACCAGAAATACCATTGCAAGAAATACAACTCTTTTCTCATCCACATCTTTAAGTACTAAAAGCTGGGGAAGAGTAAATCGTCATTTAAGCTCTGGGTATTGCTGCGGGAGAAATGATTTTGCCTCTTTTCTCTCTATGAACTAATGGATGTGGAATCTTTCAAAAAGTAAACCAACTCCTCTTCATAAAGCTCTGCATATAGATATTTAGCAGCTAAGCACTAAATCCATGGAATAGGGGGAAAGTGCAGAAGTAGTGGATTAATATAAAAAGGATGCTTTTTCCCCTTCAAAGCCTCCTTAAGTGCTGACTGATGGAATAAACTCTAAAAACTTTCTCTGTGCTAATTGTCATGTTCCTTGGCTTGCATCCCATTTGCTGCCCGTCATCCTCTGCAGTTTAAGAAGTTTCACACAAGAGTTTTCTTCTTGTGTTTACAGGCAAGCCATGTAGTGTATTCAAACCCAGGGGTAGTTCAGAGGGTCAGGAAATCTTCCTCCTGCTTCTTATTAAAAAGAAAAAGCCCTGAAGATTTAGAATTTGAAGAAACATCATTTCCCCACATACATCCAGCTCCTCAAAGGCACAAGAGCCAACTTTGAGCTTTCCTAGGAATAAACATGAAGCGATATCCCACTCTAATCAGCACAGAAGTACTGGGTCAGCCTGGCAGCCACTGGAAATGGGTGTAAAGCTGAACTCAGAGAAGCTGTGCTGCTTTACACTAGCTCAGAGCAGGGCATGGCTTATAAAGCAGCTGCATGGTTTGGGTATGTGACAGAATGTTTTCTTTTAATTTCCTCTGATTAGGAAAAAAAAATACTGTGTGAAATAATAATAATAATCTGTTCCTTTTTAGTATCACCTTTGGAGTGTGCACAGGATTGATGGAAGCAGATGACCTGTAATTCCATCCCAGTTAAATGCCCAAAGTCAGCAGTTCACAATTCTTTCGCTGGTGGATTATTTCCAACCTTCCTGGTTCCCACAGGACCTATTCCCTGTGTCATTACCAACTTTTTAAAATTGAAAGTATTATGAAGGCAATTTCCTGCTACCAGCAACTTTCACATCACTGTCTCAGGGCCCTGCAGCCTGAGAGCAGCTGCTACAACTCAACCTATCAGCAGTGTGTATTGGATGGAGTGACCTGAATTACCAAAAATCAAAATGCTCAGAAAATGTGCTATAAGAAATGGGTTCTGCTTACTCACTGCTGATGGTTTTAAAGGTTCTTGGGGACCACTGTGTTTCAGGTCAACTCCTGCTGTCACCAGGCTCCAGCAAGGCTTGGGGAAGGTATCTGTGTGCTGTAAGACCCAGAGAAGGAATTTCTGACTCACAACTGAACTATAAAATCTGACACGACAGTGCATGTAGTGAAGAGATCAAAGAGCAGGAGAAAACACTGAGATGTTGTAAGAGCTCAGATTTCATTAGTGCTTCAAAAAAAAGAAACTGGAGCAGGGTTTTCTGACCTTGTTCCTGGAGGGCTGCTCATGGGAGCGAGGAGCAGGCTGGGTGCTGCTCAGCAAAGCCATCTGCAGTGCAACACCTTTTCTGTCAGTTGATGTTAAGGAATAATCTCTTCCAGGGCTGCAGCATCCTGTGGCTGCACTGCAGGAGCCCACGGCCAGATATTCTGTTTATCCATAGTAAGATGTGCAGGAAACCCTAGGAATAATTTTGATTTAGGTTTCAGATGTTTCGATAGGAAATGCAGTTGAACTGGAGATCTGGTCCTGATTTCCCAGTGTTGAGTATCTTGAAATGTGTCACTGGTGCTGTCAAGTGCACAGAGGAAACAACATCTCTTCCAATCTGTTTTACTTGCTGGAATGTGTTTGTTGTAGCTGGTGCTTGACTGAGAATAAAAGTGGCAGAAGCAGCACGGTCTGGGGTGGGTAGTACCCCTCTAAATAAGCCCAGTGTGCAGATTTCTGCATTTCCTATGTCATTTGGCTGCTCCCAGCTGGTCCTGATCCTCAGTATTGCCAGAAATATCTCTATTTCACAGCTTGGAAAACAAGCAGCAGGTCGGACGGGTTCTCCATGCTCACAGTCACTCTCCATTTCATTTTCTGGCTGCAATTGATGGACCCAGTGGTGTAGAACAAATTTTGCTCCCGTAATTACCTGCTGCCTGTTAGATCCACAGGTAGCACGGGGTCAGAGGAGCTTTGGTGGACAGAACCAAAGAACCAGAACAGAGCAGTAGGTGTGTGATGAACAGACACTGATGAACATTTCCTCATGTGGGTCCTCTCATTGGAAATATTGATGTGGTTTTTGGGCACCTCTAGCTGAAAGAATGCAGTTTGTTGTCCCTGCCAGCTGCATTTACAGTATTTTGCTAATCTATTCTTTTCAACACCACAAATGGTGTATTTCCTTCTGCTCCTTTATTGATCGAAGCAAGGATTCGATTTGACAGCAATTTCAAGAAAACCTTCAAGAGTTCCAAGATGCAGTGGAATTATTAACCACCCTGAGCTGACATATGGTAATTCAGCGTTTAATGTTTGCCCTGACACACTGAGGAGTCATCCCAAGTTACCAGCTGATGCCCACATAAAGAATAGCTGAAATTGTCTTCTGGTTAAACACCCAGCCCTTTATTCACTGGGTGTTAAACTTCCTTTGGCAGGGAGGTGGGGGCTGGATCCCCCCTGCACTACCCACTACAGTTGGCATAAATTAATAGGGTTTTGCAGCTTTTTGCAGCTGTATTTGTACAACTTCATCTTGAAATAATTTTAATTTCTGTGCCTAGGCTTATAATTTTTTCAAGCGCGTTACACAGTTGGCTGTACATAATTATGTCTTACAGCCATAAGCACTGACAATCTGCTTACCTAAACTATTCTGCTCTAAACTTGTCATTTCACTGATGGTAAATTCATATAATGCATGTAATTCACCAGATCAAAAATTAAATTATCAATTAATAATACTGCAGAAAAAAAAAATTACACAAGAAATTCCATATGTGTATCGAAGTATCTGCAGTTAAAAGGAGAATTGAGAATAAGCATTCCATACAACTCTGGACTCTAAAATCCTTGATGACTTGAATGCAGTTGTTGTTGGGTTTTTTGGAGGGTGAGAAGCATGTGTTTGTGATCTTTGAGGACTGTTACTTGCTTTGGAGAGTTAAAATCCAGAAACTGAATGTGCCATAAATGGAAGTGAGATATGAAAAGGCTCTGTAACGTGTCAGAAATTACTGCTCTTTTTTTTTTTTTTTTTTTTTTTTTTTTAAATCTATGGTGCCATGTCCTCAAGCTGGCCTGTCTGCCTCTTGCATTAAAAGTGTGTGGATGGGAAGCACATCAATAAGTCACATGAATAAGTCTAACATGAATTCACGTCAAAGCAAGCAGGGGTCTCAGATCAAACCCACACAGAAATAGAGTTAACGAAAGAGAAAAACTTGCCAAAAATCCAGCCCTGTGAATTCCTTCCAAATGAGCAGAGTTCAGCCAGGTTTGAAATTTCCTCGAAGGCAATCTCCCTTCCCTGATGCACGAGGCACACCTGCACAAGCGATGGGTGTTTGAGCTGGGGACACCCACACAGGGAGGAAAGGAGCCCCTGGGACTCAGGGTGTTGCTGCAGGAGCTGCAGCTGTTGGGGGACCCTGAGCGTTGGCAGGGGCTGCAGGAAGGTGATGGGAGGGCACAGGAGAGCTGGCTGGGAGAGGGAGAGCTGGCATGAGCCTGGCAGTGTGTCCTGCAGCTGTGTGCCTGGATGTCAGCCCGTGTGCTGTCACCTTCCTGCACGCTCCCCACCACAGAGCTCTTGTGGGGTCTTGCTCTGCAAGTTTATTGTAGGAAAAATACAGCTCTTGAGTGTCCAGTGTTGTGGATATGTGTGCATCCGTGGGCAGAATTTGGCCGTCAGGGAAAAGTTACGGAGGATTCAATATTTTGTCTGTGTAACAAAAGAGGATGAGTCCTGGGAACAAAGAGTTCTCACACTGTTCGTGGTCAGTAAATCATAGGATCATAGAATATCTCGGGTTGGACAGGATCCTTCAGGATCATCAAATCTAGACCTGCACTGATGTCTTTTAGCAGTGCTTCCATAGTGCACAGGGAGAACTTCATTCCCTGCCTCCTCACATTGGTGTTTCCTTTTACTGACCACTGAAAGAATTTCTTTATATGCGGTGCCATGTAGTCTACCCTGCATAACAAAAAAATAGGTTTGCTTTTCCTATAATTAAACTTTTTAGAGGGACTTTGAAAGCTGAAGAGCTTTAAATCCTGCTCTGCAAGCATCCCAAAGTAGTGTCTCAAATACGAGCCTCAGCAGATTTTGTTCTCCAAAATAGACACACTGGAGGGTTTTATTGTTGTTTCCTATTGTTAGCTATTTGCAGGCAGGTCCAAAAGCTTTATTTTATGCTGAGAGCAGCACTCACAATCACGCCACAGCGCCACTTCTCCATGATCAGTAATATCTGAAGGCATCATGCCATTGGGAATTCAGTGCATGACTCTGGCAAAGCCAGAGCTCACTGTGAAAGCAAAGGTCACACATACTAAGACCAATTATGTCCCCTGAGTCTGGGAAAAGCTTCCTTCCTGAGGACACCAGTGTGTTTGTTCTCCCCTGAAGGCTTCTGGTAAATTGCTTGTGGAATCCTTGTTCCCTGTGTCCGAGCTCACTGTCCTACCAAGAGGAATGCAGCTTGTGGTAAATTGCTGCGGGTCGAGTGAAGATCATTCTTCACTTGTTCTTCTGCTGTGCAGCTAAATTTTTAAACGCCATGAACTGGATTTTCAGCTGAAATAAATTAGCGTGCCTCTGTTTGAAGCTCCTGAATCTACACTGATTTATATCAGCTGAGGGCCTCAATCATTAGTTACAGTGATCAGGTTCCTCCTGTGTAGGTCAATATTTGCTACCCTTATTTATCTTCTGCACTAAGCACTCCGGTTTCCCGCTCAGTTTTACCCAGAAAGGTGCTGGATTCTCTTTTCCAGGCTCGCTTTGTGGCAGACATGATGTAATGACGTAAGGCTTCAGGTAAGATACACTTCAAAAAGAAATGAGGACAAATTCCCACTGCCATGATTTGTTTTCCTTGACTTTGTCTTCATTTAAGGAACAGCCACCACAGGCAGCAGTGGGGTCAGCTGCAAGAAGGTGCTGCAGGATTGTACCCTCTGCAAAGAGACAGTGGGTAGCCCTTCTTAACTGGATCATGAAGGATGATCTTCTCTTGCCTGTCACAACTCCTCTGTCAGAGGAGTAAGAACAGTGTGTTTTGAACTCTCAGAGGTATTTCCTCTCACCTTTTATCGTGGAGCATCCTCTGCAGCAGAGGAGGGTTTGTGCATCTGGTTCAAATCCCAGTCAGGCAGTATCAGCCCCTTGCATCTTGCACAGTGAGAACCGGCCTCAGTTCTTCAGGGCCAAAATTCACCTGATAGCAGCCCGTCAGCTCCACTGGGATGCCTTCAGTCACTGCAGTGAAGAATCTGCTCTCTTGCAAGAGAGATAAGGGAAAGAGTAGTAAAAATTAGTTCTGTTGCTTCTGCTATCAAGGTTCTCGCAGTGATAAGATGCTGGTCATGTGGAGGTGTTCTGTAATCTTCTTTTGCCATCAGAGCTGCTCTGCTCCCTCTCTCTTGCCTTGCTACAGTCTGAAGCATTTCCACAGTGGAGTTCTCAGACTGCAAAAGGCCCTTAGAAAGGCACATATTTCTTTAGAAATGACTGTGTCATATCAATTACTGTTAGATGTGGCAGATCCATTAGCATTGGCCAGTCCCTGATATGGGGACCTTGACTTCTTGACTTTATAATAGTGAGTAATGAAAATTACTTAATGATTTAGTTACAAAGACTGTGCAACAAATTGCATTTTACTGACTTTTTCACTGGTAAAGACAAAGACTTGTCAGGAGATTCTGGCAGTCCCAAGTCACCACTCAGAAACTTTGACCAGCTGCAGAGGTACACAGAGCAGACTGGCCCCATGAGCCCTGTGGACCACAGTCTTTTTATGTCAGGACAACTCAAGCTAAAACATAAATTCTTTGCTGTTTCAGCAGGTAGAAAAGTAGAGTTAAGCTGCAGCAGATCCTTGGCCTTGATGCTCTGCTGCACACCAGGTACTCTGTGCTTGTAGTGTGTCGTCTCATCACGTTCAGAATTTGCTTTTCTAAGCAAAAAGATTGTTATTTCACTTTTATCCCAAGCAGAATAATGGTAGTTTAGAATTAGACCGTGAGTCTGACAAGTCCAATTTCATCCTGTACTTCAGCGTGGGGTCACACACAGTTACTGGCCAGAGTTGCAGGCAGAAATTCTCTCCCACTGCATTACCAACTCCTTATTGAGCCTGATTGATATGCTGTTCTCCATCTGCTCAGTGTTACATTTTCATCCAGGTAGAGGAGGAAAATCCTGGTAAACGATTAAAAAAAATACTTGGAAGTGAGGGAAGGAGTGGAAGCTATCAAAGCTACCCGTGGGCATAGGGGAGGCTCCAGAGGAGTGTGTCCATGTGGATGTGATCGGCCTGAAGGGAGCAGCAGGGTTGGAGAGGAGCCCTTGGACAGAGAGAGCCGTGTGGAATCCAAATGCCCTGTGAAGTGCTGGGAGCTGTCAGCAGCTGAACATTAGGTGCAGCGCCTTGGCCAAGCACTCACAGGGCGCCTGCAGAGGAAGCAAATCCTCCTGGTGAGGAGCAGGAGAGCTGGATGGGAAGGGCTGGATGGGAAGGGCTGGATGAGAATGACTGTGTGGGAATGGCTGGATGGGAATGACTGGATGGGAAGGGCTGGATGAGAAGGGCTGGATAAGAACATCCAGATGGGAATGGCTGGATGGGACAGGCTGGATGAGAATGACTGGGTGGGAATGGCTGGATGGGAATGACTGGATGGGAATGGCTGGATGCGAATGAGCTCCTCTGCAGCTACCACAGAACAAGCCAGACATGCAGGAGAGGTTCTTCTCTTTTGCGTTCAAACATCCCATAGCTTCGTTTATTTAATGCAGACTGCATCATCAGTTACGTTAATGGCTTAAAGGACAGCTTTACTTTCTCTGGAGCACTACTTGTATTCTGTTTTATCATCAAAATAAATAGCATTAGAAATCACTTCGCACAGATTTCAGCTGGAAGATTTAACCTGGCATGGGAGCGATCCAGCCACTGGGGCAAAGGGAATGCTTTATAGTTTGGCTTTGGATTTGTATTTTAAAGAAGAGGAAGAAACTTAAGCTCTTAGCAGTGAATCTCAACCATGTGAAAATTTGCTCTCTAGTCTAGATGTAGTCCTTGATTCTCTTTTTCTCTTGGTGTAAAGAGAAAACCACTTCTTCCAGGAAATATGATGTATACTTAAGCCTTCAGGAGGGTGGGTTTCACCCTGGAAAGACTTGCTTCCCTTCTTTCTATCTGAGACCAGATACAAAGTTGTTAGAAAATTGTGTGTGAGATGAACCCAGTCCCAGGTGAGGAAAGAAAGAAATCCCCAGGTAAAAATGTGCAATTCCATCCCTTCTTTCTTTGCCAGTAGAGGTCCATCCCCACTCAGCCTTGTTTGTAAACGCCCCCACCATGGACACTCGGCTCAGTCAGTGGTGGTTTTGTCCAGGGCTGGGTGAACACTTCAAGGCAGGAGTTAGTGAAAGTGCTGGGTTTATACCAACTGCCCTTGCCATGTCAAAGCCCCTCTTTGCCAGGCACAGAACAGGCAGTTTTCTCTGAAGACAGAAGTGTTTTAGAGGATCTTCTGAGTTTTGGGTTTTTTTTTTCATTTCCTTCTAGGACACAGCTTGGGATCACTGGCAAGTGTGATAAAAAGAGACAATTTAAATGTTGCCTTCACCTGATTGGGTCTCCAAATCTTTCTTAATTTTTCTCTGCTTGACTTTTGCATCTTTTTATTGAAACCATATGTGATTCTTTCAGCAATATGCAGTAATTTGTTTGGAAATACAGGGCCAGAGATGTGTCTCTTTACTGGCTTCTAAAACAACTGTGAAATAAGAGTTAAGAACTTTTATACAAATGAGTCCTAAACATATTGCAAATTCAGTTAAAAATAAATAAGTTACTCCTTAGCAAAGATTTCCATAAACCATAAGAGTAGTTGAATTAAAATATTTCCACTAAAATTAATGAGCCAATCCTGGAATGCTTAGACTGACTCTTAAGTGTGCTCTTTTAAAGGCTTTGAATATGTTTGCCTGTCTGAATTTCTATGGAGCATTTTGAATGCATGACAGATTATAATCTTCAATTATTTTAATTTGGTTTTCTTAATGGGCAAAATAGCTAAGAGCTTAATAATAAAAGACACTTAGTGCTTATCATTTACATTATTTTATGTGTTCATTAATAATTATAATGGGTGTTATAAAACAAAAAAATCAAGTCTAAGTATCCCCAGGTCATGTTAGTGCAAATGTTGCATGCTGTTCTGGGGGAGATTTGGTAAACTAAGTGTTTTTTGAAGGGCATTTTTTACTCCATATGTTGTAGAGCAAGGCAAAGAACTTCAGAGGAAATTTGTTTTCTGGTTCATTCTGTGGAAAGAAAATTTAACAGAGGATAAATGTGCTGCTTTGCTTTCTCCAGATACATTTCCAGTGCAGGGAGGGATGGGCAGAACCCAGACCACAGACACCTTATGAAATTCTCTAAATCTAGTTTATTAGGTACAAGAGTGCTGTTGTTACAGTCACATCTTCTCTTCTGTAGGCTCGGTTGTCCTTGTTTGTTCAGCTTTTCCTTACACACCCCATTTCCTGGGCCTCCAGGCATTTTCTTTACTGCTCTCTAAGCAGTCTCCATTGGAAAACTCTTTTTTTTTTTTTCCTGGCAATGTTGTGCTCCAAAAACTGTATAATTTACGTCTCACTGGTGCCCTCCAATCTGCTGACCACACAGCTTTCCATACTCTGTACCACCCCTGCTCCTGGCTTGGGAGCACTGCAGGGATCTCTGCTGGTTCCTGTCAGTGCCAGGACAAGGGAGGAGGGCTTGGGAATTCAAACCCCTGCAGCAAGAAAGGGCAATGCTGAGAGCACAAGGGTGTGGATCAACAGAAGAAAAAGCAGTGATAAAATCTGGTACCTTCGAGGAGCTCACCACTTAAAATTCTGTTCTCCAGTAAAGTTTGTGGGAATGGTTTAGCTACCCAGTAAATCCTGACGGAGATGCACGACCTGTAAGATGTTATCTGTAAAAGCAGGATGCAATCCTGTTCCACAAACACTGCTTTTCTGTCTGTGACATTGCTGCAGAGGAGAAGGCCAGCTTGGAAACACTTAGCCCTGTATTGTCTCAAGAGTTGCAGTGTTCATTTTCAAAGATTTTAGTTCTTAGATCAGAACCTGCAGTAGAAAATACCCATCCCGTGAAACTGCACCATTTCTCCTGTCTCTGGGATTGCTTTGTAAAGCAAGGGCTGAGTCAGACTCTGGATGTTCTGGTTCCGAGTTGCAAACGTTGCTGTGTTTTGGATGATTTGATCCTCGATGAGCTGAGCTCCAAGCCCTCCCTGCTGGGCTGCAAGGCTGCCCTGTCCTTGCTGGCCACAGCCAAGCAGAGGGATGGCAACGCCAGCGCAGTGCCTGGCTCTGCTGCAGGTCCCCTCTGGGGCTTTGGTGGCTGATCCCACAGATTCCAGATGGTCCATTTGTATCTGTCAGAGTTGGTGAGGGTTCCTGCATGGAAAATGCTACCTGTGTTCCTGAGGTAGGATAGGAACAAGGGATTGCATCTTCCAACATAAATTGCCTTTTGATCTGGGACATTTTTCCTCACCAGTGTATCAAGCCACTCCAAGCTGCATCCCAGAGGGGTTTTTTAGAGCATAAAAGCTGCTTTGCAAGCAAATTCCTTTTATGACAGTCATCAGCCATCATCATTCATCCTGCTCACATCATCATATGCAGAGTTGTATCATGCCAGGCACTGGAGAGCTCAAAGCTCCAAGGGTTCTCCAAGTAAAAAATGTATAAATGCAGCCTAAGGAAAACCATCCCTCTGCCATCTGTTCTGTAACCCAGAGCCCTGCATACCTCTTGACTGCATCATAAAAGGAGAGATAAACGAAGGGAAAATTCATGTGTATGTTCTCCAATCAGATTATCATATGGATCTGTTACCATCTTCACACTTCCCAGGCTAAATGAACTCCCTTCTGAGCCAGTAAATTCCCCCAACCAGTAATTTTTACTCCTGATTTAGTGAGCTCCTTGGGAATAGAGAGGGGATTATTATTATTATTATTATTATTATTATTATTATTGTTGTTGTTGTTGTTGTTGTTGTTGTTGTTGTTGTTGTTATTGTTATTGTTATTATTATTGTAAACTGCTCCAGGAACAGTTGCAACAAAAGAAGTAAACCTTGCATTGTGTTCAGATAATGTTCTTAACTTCTCAAAAAGATTTACTGAATTGCACCCTGGGAATTAGGCAAATGAAACCTTTGGTCAAAATGTTACAGGATTACGGAAAAAAACTTTTTTTTTTTTTAATCTCATTAAGAGTGCTAAAATTATATGTTCCAGTATAAAAAGCATGTGCATGATAAGTATCTCCCTGGTAGTAAAATGTACTATGCTTCATTGTCAATTGTCTTTTCAACTTTCTATGACAAGTGCTACTTCTTACTTTTTTTTTCCTTCTGAACACTTCACACCCTTGTATTTTTACTGGAAATGGATTTAAGTATAGGTAGCAGGCAAACCCTTGTGCTATGATTGCAATTAACAGCAAATAACGAGTCTTCACTGAATATTTGCAATATATTTTTCCCATCTTTGTTTTGCTCAATGCAGTATAATTAGCTCATGGATTTCTCTCAGTATAATTGGGTGAGTTTTGTGGGTCTTATGATATATTTCATCTCCTAGATCTGCAATGATTTACATACAGACAGCTTAGACCCTATTAATGCTAATAAAAGTGCTGCAAGGACATCCTATAGCATGCACTTTATTAAAACTGTACATAGCTTTCTTCGAGAGCTTCTGTTTATCTGCATTTCCCAAAAATAAAATATAGTGCCTTTAGCACTGAGTATTTAAATCCAGGCTCCTTTCCCCTGTTTCTGTCTCTCTCTATGCATTTCTAATGCTTCTATCACAATGGGATCTGGGTACTATGTGCAACAGGAAATAGAGCAGAAAAATGTCCACTAACAGGCTGTTCCCTTCTGTGATTCGGGTTAAAACTGCTCCCATTTTGGTTCCCTGGAGTGTCTGCTCAGCACAGCCATAGCTGGGCCAGGCTGGGGCTGGATAGGAGGGCAAAATACCTTTGTTAAGGGAAAATTTACATGACAGTTCTTTTGGAGCTCTGCTGGTAAAGAGCTGTGTGTCCCACATTACCCTTTCTCATTTGTAAGGTGAGAGCCCCACCCTGGCTCAAAGCTGAGGTCCAGCAGTGTCTTTCTGTTTTCACTTACATTAAGCCTGGCTCCAGATGTGGATGTGGGAACTTGAGCTCCCACCGTGAGCTGAGCACTTGCACAGACTTTGCCACCAGCGCATTGCCAGCCCTTCCCCCTGGCAGGGCAGAGCTGACCTGCTGAAAATGGGGACTGTGGTCTTCAGCTGTCAAACTGGTGAGCTGGCTGCTGTCACTGAAACCACAGTTTTCAAGCAATGCTTGATTTTAGTGTACCCTTCCTTAGCTACGGATTTGCTAATGAAAGTTGGATTCGTGGCTGTCTGCTTGGGTCTCTCTTCCAAATCCCTTCTAGCCCCACACAAACCTGGACAAATCCTGTGCAGCATGAGGGCACTTTCAGTGTCCCCAGGCCCTCTTTTAAGTGACTATACCAGTGTAAGTCCAATCAGTTTTCCTCAATACCAACAGTTAACAAGCAGTGAGTCCTTTGGAGAGAAGACAAATGGAGCTGTGTCTGTTCCCTGACCTGCAGCTCTGGCGGTGTAGGTGCCGCGCAGATCAATCCTGGCAGTGTCGGTAATAACTGACATGATTAGCCATTAGCTGGAGCAGACAGTGTGGTGGGGGAAGTACAAAGAAAACAGTGTACAAACTTGGTAATGACCTGGACAAAGGTATCAAAGGACATTCTGGGAGCCAGGGCTCTGATACTGCCCTGCAGTGACACGTTCAGCATCTTGTCAGCCTCCTGTGTCAGGAGAGGAAGGAATAGCAGGAGGTCACATATGGGAGGAGTGAGGAGCAGCCCACAGCCCCATCTCAGTTCCTTTGCCTGACAAGCAAAGCCTCCTCTTGGCTCGGGAAATGACCTTCTCTCCCCAAATCAGGGCTCTTTGGGGGACACAGGATCCCACCAAGTTCACTCAGGCCCCTCCAAGGGTGCAGCTGCCGTAGCAGAGATGCCAACGTGCCCTCAGCTATGAGGCCTCTATTATCTTCCCACTACTTCCTTATATTCATAGACCTGTTAGGGAAAAATTTATGCACATCGCTTTTTACAGTGCCAAGACACTTTGCGATGGTGCAGGGGGTGGTAATTTATTTGTACCTTGCACTTTCTTTCGGGAATAGTCATGCTGTTGCAAGAACTTCTTTCAGCATTTGATCAGAAAATTAAATTTGTGTTTAAAGAGATAGTGAGGGTTGCTAGGACAACATATTAACCTCCCTTCTTTTTTTCCTCAGCTCTGTATCTAAGGTTCATGGAACTTGCTGTGCTGCATTCAGCTTGCAGTGTTGCTCTCAAGGTGCAGAAGGGAAGGGCTTTTAGAAGCAGTGTCCAAAACATGCTTTTCTTCAAGAAATAATCACATGAAATGGTAACATCCAACTGGGCATTCCCAGCCTGGCCTTGTCAGGCTGGCAGGGTTGGACAAAGAGGAGCAAACAGCCCCGTTCTTTGAATTTCATGGGAGTATTTTTGTGCACAGTCACCAGGACTGAGAATACGATGGAGAGCTTGCAGACAGCGTTTTCAGAAATGATTAATGGCCAGGAGGCTCTGGGTATGGCTGAAAAGTTTGGACACTTTAAGGAGACCAGGGTTTCAGTAATATGTAAACAGTGGGGTTTGTGCATTTCAGGCTCTTCCACATCTCAGTTGAAAAGTCACAATTTCAATGATTTCTCATTAATTAAAGAGGAACAAAACAGCTGAAACTATGTGGAATGTACTTTTGATGGTTTTTTGCCAGATCTTTGGTGTTCAGCTCCCTTGTCAGGACTGACAGTGGTATTACATCTCTGCAGCCTTCAGGCTCAGATCTTTAAAGCTGCTTAAACATCCGTATGGCTTTTGTTGAGAACTTACGGATTCTTGTCTCTGCTATTTCCCCCAGATCCGTTCCGATAAGGACAAAGAGATCCATATCAGATACAGCATCACTGGAGTGGGAGCCGACCAGCCGCCCATGGAGGTCTTCAACATCGACCCCGTGTCTGGCAGGATGTACGTGACACGCCCGATGGACAGGGAGGAGAGAGCTTCCTACCACGTGAGCATCAAACATCCCCACCTTCAGCTGGGCTCGCCAGCTGAGAGCAGAACTGCTGGGTTTGAGAAGGGACACAATAAACCAGCCCAACCAATGCAGAGTGCTGCCTGGTGGCAGCAGAGCGTGTGCCCAGGTGGCACCTGGCCTGTATCAGCAGCAGTGCGGCCAGCAGGACCAGGGCAGTGATTGTCCCCTGTGCTGGGCACTGGTGAGGCCACTCCTCAAATCTGGGGTCAGTTTTGGGCCACAAGAACATTGAGTGTGTCCAGGGAAGGGTAGAGAGAGTGAATTTGATGAGGAGCAGCTGAAGGAGTTGGGGAGGTTCAGCCTGGAGGAAAGGAGGCTCAGGGACGACCTTATCATTCTGTGACTGCCTGGAAGGAGGTTGTAGCCACACAGGGGTTGGTCTCTTCTCCCAAGCAACAAGCAACAGAACAAGAGGAAATGGCCTCGAGTTGTGCCAGGAGAGATTTAGGTTGAGGTTTAGGTTTAAGAATTGGGAAAAATTTCTTCACCAAAAGGGCTGTCCAGCCCTGGCACAGGCTGCCCAGGGCAGCGGTGAAGTTGCCATCACTACAGAGATTTAAAAGTCGTGTAGATGTGGCACTTGGGGACACATTTGAGTGATGGCTTTGGCAGTGCTGGGGGAACAATTGGACTTGATCTGAGAGGGCTTTTCCAATCTAAACAATTCTATGGTTATATGCAAGTGGAGATAAACTGACGTCTTTTTCAGACACAGAGTCATTTAAAATGGTGCAACTTCACACTGCTTGTTAAATCCATGCAAATTTATGTGTAGACTGAACCACCCAAAACCATGAGAAGCCAGTCACTACATTAGCATGTCTTGGGAAATTACTAATTTAAGAATCATTACTGCATCTAAACATGCAATAATTGCTATAGTCATTTTTCATTTTAATTCACCAGGAGATGTTCAGGCAGTATGATGGGGGTGTGTCAGATAGGTTTCTAAATACGCAGATAGGCTAATATTAAGTATCAGGGAATTAATTAAGATTAATTACACTCAAAAGTGATGGTGCCTCATGCTATCCTAGTTCATAAAATGCTTTACCTGCAGAATGCTTACAGTGTAATTGGTTGCTACGTGTTGATATAAATCCCAGCTCCTCTATTGCACAATGTAATTGCACAGCAGATCAGTCCCACAAACTGCTAAAAGAATAGGTTGCCCCTTGCATGATAGCCCTGCGAAATTTCAAACATTTTCTGCATCTGCGCTCTGGTTGTCTCCTGGAGTGGCTGTGAAAGGTTGTTTCATGGATTGTTATCAGCACTAGCCCCATCTCCTGGCGTGGTAATGGCCCTTGCCAGGGAAGCTGTAATGTCAGCACAGCGCACGGGTCACTTCCACTGCCACCCCATCCCCAGCTGCACCATCAGAGATGCACATTCTGTCAGCTTTATCAGGTATCCAGTTAACCATGTTGACACAGCTTCTGGGCTGGGGTGGAAGGATAAAGAAAATAGATTACCTCTTTAGTTGGGTGGAAAAAGAGATTTCCCCTGGGTAAAAGGAGATCTGGAGAAAAATTCTTTTATCCTCTGTGAGCAAGAACAATTATTTGTTTGCTGTGCCTAGGAAAATATGGAGAGAGGTTGTTTTGGAGAAGAAATATTTGAGATAAAATGTGTCTCATCTCAGCGTTGTTGATATTGTTTCAGCAGTGCCAGGTTATTATAACAGTCTAGTCAATAATAAAGAAGTTAAGACTTTTGATGGAGCCGCTGTGATATCTGCGATCATACACTCGCAGTCAAAAACATGAGATGAAACAGATTTTGTCCTCCATCATAACAAACCTTGTGCCCCTTAAGAATGAACTAAATCTACCAGTCACAGTGAATTCAGCAAATTGAATTCTTGCCTTGTCAAAGGTGATGGGATGAGTCCGCCTTGTACATATCACAGGATTTCCAGCCTTTCCCGTTCCTCACAGAAACCTTGAATTAGTGGCATCCATATGTAAATAAGCACAGTCATACTCTGAAGGTTACAGGAAGATGTATTTTATGGAGAGAATAACTGATAAGTATGTTATGAGACCTTATAGACAGCAATACTGAATGATAGAAAAACCTTTGTCAGGAGAGCAGTAGAAGGTGATGAAGAACATTTTAAGTTGTGTCTGTAAATGACCTTTTAAATCCTTCAGCCTCAGTAGCAATGGATTGATGATTTCTTGAACTGTCAGTTGTTCATTTACTAACCCTTCACACAGCCTTTATAAATACACCATGCACAAAGCAATGATCCAGATGCTGGAGAAGGAATGAACAGTGCTGGAAACCAGAAAAAAATTGGCCAGTTTCCACAATGAAGATAAAGTCAAAGTCTTGGCTAGTTGAGAGTTTGAAGAAATCAATTAATTTAAGCCACTTCTTAGAGCCTGGTCTCTAACTGATAGGAAAGGCAACATGGAGGCAGGTTTGAGCTGAGTGCTGGAAGAGCAGTGACTGACGTGTAGGCTTGGATGTGAACTGGAGAGTTTGGCCACCTTTAAACTTGACATGTGCTGTAGTTTCCTTTAGCTTGAATTAGTAGCTTTGCTCTGCAGCTGGGTGCAGAATGTCAGTGGAGCTGCAAGGCACCACAGGTACCTCTGACCCAGCAGGACAGGGGTCTGTGTCTCATGCAGCCTTGTGCTCCAGCTGAAGGTGGGTGCATTTACACAGCTTCAGGTTTTCTGCAGCCCCAAACAGAACCGAGTCATTCCAGTATCTCTGTCAGTCTCAAGTGGTGTCCTTGCTGCTTCTGTTCCCAGGTAATCTAAAAACTAATTATAAAAGAAAGAACAATAATTTGCAAGTGTTTGTGAGGCTACATATCAAGAGTTCTGTTTCATTAACTCCCACATTTTCAACACATATTTTCTTATGCATAATTATCTGTATTGCTTCAGGACTACCATTTTTAAAATACTAGTGTTTTAGCACTCCTTGCATTCAGCAAGCCATTTGTCTGATGAAACCTGCCTTGTTCCCTAAGGTGAAACAGATTTTTTTTCTAATTAGATCAGGAGTTCTGCAGCAGAACTTCATCTGGTTTTTTTTGATCATTCTTGAACTTTTAGGGAGGATCATTCCGAGCATGAGGTATGCGGAGGTGTGTGTGCCTCTGGGACTCACGGCCCTGCACAGGTGCTGTGTGTGCTGACGCTCTCAGAGATCGCAGGTTCAGCTGTATTTTGGCCTCATCTGTTTTTGTCTGCACTCCAAACCAGAGCACAAACCCCCCAGGGACCTCACAGACATCCCAGACGCAGAGTCAGCTGAAAATACAAGCAGAGAAGAGCGAAGTGGGCTCTGCAGCCACTTAGCCAACCCCACGCTGTGGTGTGGAACTGCACAGGTGGCATTGGTGGCGCCCTGGGAGCCACCCCGGCATCATTAGTGCCATGGGACAGATAGCCGTGGGACAGACAGCCGTGGGACAGACAGCCATGGGACAGACAGGAATGGGGCACAGAGACGTGGAACAGACAGCCATGGGACAGACAGCCATGGGACAGACAGCCGTGGGACAGACAGCCATGGGACAGACAGCCCTGGGACACATTTCCCACATTTCTCTGCTGTCTCACTGTGGCAGGTGTGTGCTGCACCTCCCCTTGCAGTCAGCCCCTAAAACATTCACTGCATGCCAAGTAAGTTGCAGCAGGTAGTAATATTTAATATGCATGAGTTCTCTTGGCCTTATTTAGCTGCGCTCCCCAAGTCCCATTTGTGCTGCTGACAGAATTAGTGGCTCTAAATGTCTTTTCTGATCCAGACACCAGTTTCATATTAAGCTTCGGTTAGGCCTGGCAAGTACAAGGGATAGAAAATTGGTAGCTTAGTTTTCCAAGACGTTTCTCAAGCTCTGTTTTCAAAAGACATCAGCATAAACATGTCAGTAAGTAATCATTGCTTATGATACTCAAGTAATATGCATTATAGGGAAACTTTGAAGCAAGTCCTAATCCAGTTCCAGACACATGTGTGTGCACTGTCAGCATCAGGCTGATGAAACACTCCCTTAGAAATGGCTGGAGCAGAAGAGGTGGGTTATAGACTGACAAAGAGTTGTTTTAAATGCAAGGGAACAAAACAATTTTACTACACATTAAGGGATACAAGAGCTAATTCCGGTATTTTGAACCATGTTGAATAATGCCAGCCATTTGTGTCACAATGCTCTAAATTGAACTTTTAATCACAATTAAGAGCACACAAATTAGGCATGACATTGTATGCTTATTGCTTAAAGGCTCTGTCACTGATTGATAATGTATATTTGTATTAGTAGTATTAGTGCCTAAGTAATATTCATATTTAACGCAATTCACTGTGTTGACTTTGACTAACTACCTTCAGATACCACCAGCCTCCAGTGTAATCAATAATCATGATACCAAATCATTTGTATGCCAACAGCTACATTTACACTGGAAACTGTCAGTAGGAAAACCTCAGAGACCTGTGGTAGCTGCTGCTGAATGTGATAGCAATAATTGTCACACTTCTAAACAATATTTGTTAAAGAATATTGAGCCAGCTCCTTGGCTGGTACAGCAGAGTGATGCATCAGCTAGAGATTAGTTGGCTATATGTATTAATTTTTCAGAATCCTTTGCAAGGTATTTAATTTGATTTTATTCCTTCTTCACTCCTGTCATGTTCTCCCTTTTGGGGAAAATGTAAATATTTCAAACTAACTTCATAAATGTTTCTTAACTGTCTCTTCAGCCATCTCCCATTTGAATACTTTTGCAATGCCCCATGTCTGGCTTGTGTCCTGTGGCCCAGGTGATGCTCACTGACCTTTAGTGGTTGTGTTTTCCAGCTCAAAGTGATGTGTGTGTCTGATGGAGCTCAACCATCACCTTTTGTGCCTTGCCCATTGCTACAAAGCATCCCCCATGCATCTGCTTTTCATCCCCTCCATCACCTGAACACCAAAATAGAGGTGGGAGAGGTTGCTTGGTCACAGGAGGCCCATGAGCCCCATCTCGGCCATTGAAGAATGGCTCCAGAACAAAGTGTGTTTTCCAGTTCGAGGATGCCTCATGAATACCAAAAGTAGGACAAAAGAACAAGGGAGAAGATGAATTAAGGAAGGGAAATGCAGTATAGATCTGCCTTGGAGATCCAGCCAGTTTCCCAGCAGACAGATTGACCCCCTGGAGTCCTTCCTTCCTTAGCTCTCTCTGCTGAGGATGGTCTCTAATGAGTAATTGTCTCTGAACAAGGAATGGTTTTAGCAGGCAGGGCTCACATTGAGTTGAAATTCAACCCTCTGGCTCAGGACTCCGTTCTCTCTCTGCCACAGCTGGCACTGACCACAGAGAAGCAGCATGTTGTGGGAGATACGGAGGCGTTGGCACACGAGAGTTGTTCAGAGAGTACGGGCAGAGAAAGTGAATACAAACAAGCACCAAAGAAAAAAAGTAGAAATGTTCTCTGAAGCCAGGCCAAAAAATGGAGCAGGAGAGAGGATGCCATCTTCCTGGCACTGCTGAGTCAGACACCAGTGACCACACCAGTGTGCCCAGCACTGTCCTGCCTCCATAGCTTAGCCCAGGGCTGGTGCTGGGCTCAGGGCCCTTGAACGTGTCACCACACATTTGATGAGATTCCTGCTTTCTTGCTTATTGAATATTTTTTGCCTCGAGTGCAGGCGGTAACATGCTGATGGGTACATGTCCTCAGTGAGTGCAACAAGCAGATAGATGTGCATTGCTGAGAAATCCCTTACTCCTGGAGATTTCAAACAAAAGCTATCGAATGTAATTAAAAATTTGCAGGGGGAGAGTCAGATCTGAGGGGGGAGATACCAGCTTTGCTCTCTGCTTTATCTCTGAATAGAACCATTTCCGCTGCTGGAAATGCTGTAAGAGAGAGCCCAGTGCTGCCTCAGTTTGAAGATAATAACTTTAATTTTAGCTCTGAATTACTTTTTTTCAAAGACAGTCTGACCTCTGACTGTAAAGTTATTGAATTGCTACATCTGACATGATGAAGGATAGCTCAACAGGTGGGAGCCAAAGCAGTTCCTATGTAGGAAAGAAATGCAGATATTAAGACCATTGCAAGTCATGAAACACAAATGGTACACCCTGTATTGAAAGCAAAGCTGGACTTCTTCAAGCTTTAAAGAAAGCGTGCTGCCTAATTTCCTTTCTAAAAAAAAAAAAAAAACAGTGTTTTTCTCCCAGTTCATTTCACATGGCAGTTTGTTCTCTTTGCTTGATTAAACGTTAATCCAGCTCGTCCTAATGGTGTGCAGTTCCTTTTGTTAAGCTCTGGACTTCTGAGCACCATACATGAAGGGGAAAGTTGCATCAATCACCAGCACAGTGAGAGTGAAAGACAGGAACCAGGGCTAATGCAATTAGCACATTTATTTGTCATGCATCAGAGGAGCTGGAGACCTTCCTGTCATGTCAGCTCCAGCTCCCAGCAGCATCCTCATGGTGTAGGGAACTGCTGGGAGGGAGCAGAGGCCTCCATCCCGCTGGATGGTACGAGCTGGTGTCCCCTGTCCTTCACCCCCAGCAGGCCTGGCTTGGAGCAGCCTGGTCCAGTGGAAGGTTCCCTGCCTGTGACAGAGGGTTGGAACTAGATGAGCTTTAAGGTCTTTTCCAGACAGCCCATGGTGTGATCCTGTGACTCTGTGACATCCTCTGAAGCCTTGGTTCCTCAGCCCACCAGCCCTGTGGGACGTCACGCGGCCGTCCCGAGTGCTGCCCCCAGTTCTCGTGTCAGGGTGGAGGTTCAGCAGTGTTCACAGGGGATGAAATGAAGAAGGATGGTGGCCAGGATCTGCAGCACTCAGAGCCAGGCAGTGGCTCCCCACTGCCAGCCGGGTCGGGGCCGTGCAGCTCTTCCCTCACTGCTGCAGTTCTCGTGGAGCCGCGTCGTTCAGCCGCACACCGTTCAACAAATCCATCTGTTCCCTTTAATGAGAAAGCTATCCATTTTTTTCACCTGGTTACTGATTGTTCCAGACTATTGTGATTGCTTTGTTTTATTAATTACTCATTTTGACATGCTGTATCTGTCTCTTTTGTTCAGAAAACAGATGCTCTTGTTTCTGGGCATTATTACTGATGGTTATTGCTAATAAGATAAAGCTGCAGCTCCAGTTTAACTGAGGGCTTAACACTGTGGCTCTGGTTATTGAAATGCCTCAGCACTGGGTATTTTATTCAAGCCTGAGGAAATTGCATTCTTAGTGTCATGGGGGCTCTCATTATTTGAAGGAAAAGAACTTTTGAAATGTCTTTTGGTGCACGGAGTAATGGGGTCAGTAGCTGTTGCTGTTTCTGGAGACCATGATTAAACAAAGAATAAACATTACTAAGATCATCCTGAAATCTCTTCATTTATTACTCCTTAGTATTATGGGTGTGAAACACTGCAGGTTCCCATAAGAAACTTCTCACTCAGAATCATTTCCTCGCTTTATTTGGAACTAAGCAAAATTTGTTTTTCAGATTGTCAGGCAAGGTTCAATATGTCTTAAAAATTAAAATAGAGTGGTCTGTGAGCTGTGAAGGGGATAGGATAGCATTGCTACACCAGAGTTGAAGTGCTTCCACTGACAATCACTGTTTTAAAATATTATTTCAATATTATATTAAGCTCTGAAAAACTGTCTGTGATCGAGTGTAGATGGAAACCATGTCAGTGCTTTCTGCTGGAATTAGATACTGGCTCCATTCAATTTTGAGAAAGTATTTATGATGTAAAGTCAATCCTTGCAAAACAGTCTCTCATGCTGCAACAAATCCATTTGCTGATGTATATAAAAAAAAACGCTCATTCCCAGCTCCGGGCTCACGCTGTGGATATGAATGGAAACAAGGTGGAGAATCCTATTGACCTTTACATCTATGTGATTGATATGAACGACAACAGGCCAGAGTTCATCAACCAAGTCTATAATGGGTCTGTTGATGAAGGCTCTAAACCAGGTACGGTTGAAAAAAAGTTCCAAACTGTTCACGGATTTTCAGCCATTAGTCTGCTGTGGTGGCTTGGGAACGTGGGATGAGGGAGGAATTTGCTCTTGGTGGAAGATTGGTGGAGGTGAGAACAATCTGGTGTCTCTGTTTTCTGGATGAAGAGAAAGTGCAGACTTGGGATGGAGGGAACCTGGATCCTGGTCCCTTCCTGGCTGTGGAATTCGTAAAAGCAGCAGTTTTGTGGAGTAATGCTCTGTGGAACCATTCTCATTGCACGTGTGCAGGGCTGTTATTCACATTACAGGGCGCTGAAAGCCAGCCTGGCAGTGGCCTTTCACTGACCCTGTGTCTCAAATGCTCAATATCCTCCTCCTTGATATTTAATTCAGTCATTTGCCAGCTCAATATCTGGCATCCAGTCAGACTCCAAAGGAGGCTCTGTCTCAAGAAAACGCTTTCTTACTTGGGACCTGATACAAACCTGCAGAAGTGGGAATGTTTGCATTGAAATTGCTGGTTCATCCTCTCTCCCCACAGACTTTTCTAACAGAGGGTAAAATTGGGAAAAACCTGAAGTTAAATTTCAGGAAATTTACAGGTGAAAAATCAGTGAGGGTGTAAGCTGTATGGGGAAAAGTGACAATTTTTTCATGAGCACGATTATATGCTTGGGGGGAAAAAAAAGAGCTGTAAAGGTCTTTAGTGTTCTATTTCCAACTCTGTTGTTGATTTGTTATTTAAGAGTGGTGTAACCCTGCAGTTTCCAATATGGGAGCAGGGTTGGTTTAGGGTTGGTTGGTTTATGTTCAAAGAATGGATACATTCATTTCCACTCAGCAATGAGTGTAACTAAAATGAATGTATCCATTCTTTCAACATAAATTGTCACCAGTACAATTGGAAGTCTCCTGAAATAAGAGGGAGTTTTTTGCTGGATTCTCTCCTTGGTTGTTTGCCAGCTGAGGGGTTAAATACCCCGTGACTTTGGTTTGTGTTAGCAAACATTTATCACGGAGGCTCCGCTGCCGGAGGTGTGACAGGGAAGTCTCCGGTGGGCACTGTTTTTATCAAGGTGATTCACAGTCCTGATTGATTGTCTTCCAGCACTGTGAGGGACCGGCAGCTGTGGTGGGGACAGAACGTGACATTATTTCTGAGCAAAGAATAGGTACAGCTCCCTTTCGGATTCCTTTGGGTGATGATGTCCCAGCTTCAAAGTCCTGATCCTGGTCCTGCTTGGAGGAGGGAACGTGAGAAGCCCTGAGCTGACAGCTCTGATGACATCTTCCCAGAGAATTTTTCCAGCTTTCATTTGAAGGCCACTGCGGGGCATAGAAAGGTTTGAAGATTGATACAACATTTCCATAGCAAATCAAATTTCTTACATCTTATTTGAGGACAGATCAATATTCAAAGTGTTCCCAAATGTTTTAACTAGCTCTGTTCATCTGTCAAAGAAGCAGTAAATTGCATCCTCTTCTTGTCTGAAATCCAGATAAGCCTTTGAGCTATTAAATAGAACAGGATAATTTTGCCTACAAAATACTTGTGCCTCTGCTTCTAGCAGTGTTTTTTTTGGTATTCTCTATCCCAGGCTGGAGTGCTTGCCTTTAAGGCAGGAAGGTAGAAAGCAATCTGTTTTTATTCAAAAGCAATTACATTTGTCTTTGATGTATTTGTCGGGGTTTTTTTTTCTCTCTTTCCTGTTTAATCAGTATTCTTTTAAAGGTTTATATCAGTATTGAATTTCTCTTACTTGCTTTTGTAGAGCCTCCTAGGAGTTTGGGTATCGGAGGCCCTCATTCCGTGTACTTGGCAAGAAACATGATCTCGTGCCTTTGAGACAGTGATAGAGAGGTCACGGAGTCAAAGGGAATATCTGCGTGCTCCTTCTTTGCCTCAGAATTACGTGTCCCTCTTTTGTGCAGAGACAAGTGTAGACAGTGTATTTAGCTAAGGGTAGATCTTGCAAATATTTATAAACTTTTTATTAGTTCAATATGCCTCAGAATATTGTAACAGCTAAGGTGGTACCACAGCCAGCCATTGCAAGAGAAGAAATACGTGACCAGAATTCATTATTATTTCTGGCAGTGGTTGAGAAATGAAAGACACTGCATATTCTTTGAGGTAACAGCAAAATTTGTTCAGTACTGATTCAACAGTAAGTTAGATACGTATATGCATCTATAAAAATATATCTGTATATGTGTGAATATCCATGCTTCAAGCAAACAAAAAAATCTTGTTATATGTTACAGGAGTTCAGTATTCATTTTCCTCTGCTCAGTGCTGCTGAACCATGCCTGAGGACTGAAAATGCTTCCCTGGATATCCTGTGCTATTGTTATTTCTCACATCTTCCATATGTTCATTTACAATGGCTGTGATTAAAAATGCAGGATTACTTGATTATGACAGTATCTGCAATGTTCTTAATAATTTTGCACACCTCTGATAAGTGTTAGAGTGTCCCAAATAAATGCCCACTCCGAATGCAGCTAGAATGAGCAGCCAATGGCTGTTTGAAGTCAGTCGGAATTTTGCCTAGATTTAATAAAAAACAAAAAAGAAAAACAGATAAAAAAAGGACATATGGAGTTCGAGCTCTACCCATGGAAATTTTGCAGAGCGAGACCATCAAAACGTGCTGTTGAGCAGAGGCTGAGCAGGGCGCAGTGACCTTGAGCTGCGGGGAAAGCCCCGGCAAGGCTTCAGCAGGATCAATAGAGCAGATCCCATTCCAGTGAGCAGGAAAGGGCCCCGTGGTGCTGTCCCAGCGCTCCTGGGGTCCGGGCTGGAGCAGAGGCAGGGCTGTCCCTCCCTGCAGCCTGGTCCCCGCTTGGGCCGGGATGTGGTGACCCAGAACAGAGTGTGGGGCCTCATCCCTGAGCCTGCAGTGTATGCCAGGCAGGGCAGGGCACGGAGGGTGGCCAGGTAAGATGTGACCTACTGACTCAACAGTGAGCAAGCCCGAGGAGAGTGGAGTGAAGCAAGGAAATGGAATGCAGAAGGAGGCGTGCTCCTGCCTGCGGCACGGTGACACTGCTGGGCGCTCAGCCTCCCGCAGAAGCAAGTTTGCTTTAGCCTGGATACAAA
This sequence comes from Bombycilla garrulus, assembly GCA_013400315.1. Lineage (NCBI taxonomy): Eukaryota > Metazoa > Chordata > Aves > Passeriformes > Bombycillidae > Bombycilla > Bombycilla garrulus. Next base: position 1,064,925 of record VXBU01005400.1, read on the forward strand.
TACACAAAATTGTCCAGGAGCTGGAAGAGCTGGCAGCGATGTGAAGAGACTCATTAGACAGTCTGATGGGGTTTAAGTGAAGGGGCTTCCCAGCCTGCAGAGCACTCAGCCTGGGTTCCCAAGGAGCGTGCTCTCTGCAAGTCACCTTTAAGCAACCCTTAGCAGGAATAGAAACGAAATCATCAAGTATTATTAATTATAATAGGTTGTTGTTGCTGGTTAAGATTATAATAACTTAATTGAAATAGCGTCTTGAGCTGTAGCATAGTGTTCTTGAAATCAGGAGCTCACTCTTCATGAAGTTCTCTGTAGTGAGAACTGGCCCCTGGACATCTTCAGATGTGCTGGCTCTTAAACTGAATTGCATCTCTTTCCTTGTCTGATACTCTCTGAAAAAAACAGTTTAATGCATTTCTAGCTTATCTAGCCTCAGGTCAAGTAGCTGGGCAATTTAAATGTGTAAAAGCAGACCCTTCCAGAAGTGCAGAAAAAGAGTAGTGATGCAGGATTTCCTTTTCCACAGGACCATCTTTCTTCCTCACTCTCCCCCTCCACGAGTTGTTTTGATTTAACGCGCCACTGTTTGAAAGTGTATCTTAAAAGACCGTGTTTTACTCATGTTGAATAATGTTCTGCCTCTTTGAACTTTGCCTCTGTGTGAAGAACACAGCCAAGTTTTAAAAATGCAGCTGCAAGCTGGAGCTGAAATTCCCCTGCTCCCTCTGGCAGCCTTAATCAGCAGAGCTCTCCTGGAGCTGCCTTTCAAGCGCTGACAAAGCGGGATGGGTGCAGAGCTCGCTGCCCAGCGCTGCCTGCCCTGCCAGGATGCTGCTGCCTTTTCCATCCCTGAGCTGCATCGCACCAGCTCTGTACAGCAGGAAGGAAATGGGGCTTGGAGTGGGATTTTCCCCTCTGTACAGCACCAGCTGCTGCCTGCCGTGAGCACGGCCCCTGATCTTGTGCTGCTGGGTGTGCAGGATCCCAGCAGTGTCCTTGGGAAGGGCTCTTTCAGGAGAAACTCTGACATTTAAAAAAAAAATCACTCAATAAGATGGCATGAAAATGCTTAAATATGAAAGAAGGAAGGGAATTTAATCACAAAACAACAGTGTGATGGAGAAGGATTATTTCCATCTCTGCAGAAGCTTAATTTTGCTATAACCACCACAAACCCTTCCTCCTGGAAGGATGTGGATGTCTTACTTAACTGAAGCGTTCAGTTCTGAAAAGGTCAATGTGAAATGCTCTGCAGCGACTTGAGTGCTTCGCTCTGGGTTGTATCTATTTTGTTTTAACAGAAAGATTGTCAAAAATTAACTCATCTCTCCAAAACAATTTGTTCCTGTCAGACTGGCCTTTTCCATTCCCATTCATCCTTTCCACTTCACTAACTCACTGGATACATCTTGGTCCCTTTCAAGTCAATAGCTCAAGTCCAAGTGACTTCTTTTCATTCTCCTGGAGTTCTGTAGGATAGTTTGCTTCTACCACGCTTCTTGGAGTGGTGTGAAAGAGTGCTGAGTATAGAGAGTCCTCCAAAATAAAGGAATATTAGTATTTCTTACATGAGAAATGTTGTAATTTAAAATTTCTCCATCTCCTCCTGAGTCCATGGAACTCTGATAGAATAATTGTTGATAACATGCCACATGAAGAATGAAATAGCTGGGAGCCAAATCTATATGTGGCAAATTGAGTTAAAGAAATCTCATAAAAAATAAGCAGTATATAAAAAAAAACCAAGCATTTAAAAAGCCGATTATTCTACTAGTGTCCCAGTTTGTTTATTTTATTTCTACACCAGCAGAGATTCCCTCAGAGATTAACACCATGGACTAATGCACAGATGGGGCCAGAAACTCGAAAGTCATCTGAATATTAAGAATTTAAATCTTTAGCCTCAGTGATTTGAACAGAAAGCCAATTATGAGGCTGAATTAGTTTTCAAATTAAACTGCAATTTAAGGCTTGTGAAATTAATCTTTTAAGGCATATAGTTGCATTTGTATATATATTCATGGGGAGAATCTGGATTCTGCAGTTCTGGCTTGTTCCTCTTCTCCCACCTGACAGTGCAATTCATGAGGAGATGCCTGGTGGGCCTGGTTGTTTGTTCAGTGAAGGAGCAGAGCAGGTGTTGCTGGGTGGCAGTCCTGAGATCTGAAGAGAAGATGTTTCATTTTAAAAATTAATAGGATGCAGAGTGAATCCCTCTTCTGCTGCTGCAACCCATTCCAAAAATGCCATAGTGCTGCTCGTAGTCAAAACATCCAATATGTTTTTTCCAGCTTGGAGGTAAGTTAATTTTAGAATTCTTCATTTAAGAAGGTTCCAGTTCAAACAGCTTCATGGATGGCGCTGCCACACACTCTAGTTTGGAGCACTAGAAACTAAAAATAATGCAAATGCTGGATGTGTCAGAGAGATCGTGCACAGGTAAAATATTCCAGAGGGTCAGAGTAGGACTTAGTGGATTCTTCCATTCATCCCAGAGGTATTCACAGGTTGGGTGCATTAATTCTGGATCCATCCCCAGCTTGAATATATTCATCTGTGACAGTGCAATCTTCTGCACCCTGGCAGGTGCTGCTCTTGTCCTTGCACTTTATATGCTATTAGAAATGGCTTTGTCCAACCTGGTTCTATTCTTTCACACATTACACACAAACTCAGGATACACAATATTCTTTTTCAAGTTCTTTTGCTCAGCCAAGCACAATTTTAAGATAAGAAATTGTTTTTTCTGCAGATTCATGTGGTAGTGCTTTCCATTTTCTTTCGAGGTGAGTGGTTATGAAATCTGTGCTCTTAATTTCCTTTTCAGAAGCATCCAGTCCCAAGAGCGAGGAAGTGAATTATAGGACTGTAAGTGAGAAAAAAATGCAAATCCCAAGACTGATGGGTTTTCCCTCCAAAAAAAAAAAAAAGAATGGCCAAGTTGATGCAAAGGAAAAAATGTGGAAATCATAGTCTGACACCAATGTAGGAGGGAGTTACAACTGAACACTGTAATAGCCTACACTCTGCCTCCTTTTAACCAGCAGTTACAAATAGCATAGTGTGATATATATAATAATGTTTATATTAAATTACACCACTTTATATTGTATTGTATTCTAGTGTCTAAATTCAGGGATTGGATTCAAGCCTTGTGGAGGATGTGTTCAGTGTCAGTTGTGTGCAGCTGGGGCTGCATGATTTCTGGAGTCACACATGCCTTCAGTGCAGCAGGAAACCTGGCTGTGCTGTTCAGCACAGCTCAGTGGGGATGTTCAGATACCTGAGTAGTTGTGCTTTCCCCCTTCTTTAAATTAGCCCTGGTAATCGAGAGCATGCCTGTGCAGGAGCTCAGCCGAGCTGAACCTCATGAATTTATGCAGCCAGAAGCCTTTGCTCAAAGGCTTGGATGTGCCTTTGCCCATCCCAAGGTTTCACTGGTGGGATTTCTCTGGGGTGAGGGGGTCTCAGTGGGCTGCAGGCTGCTGGACGGGTGGGGTGTTCAAACCTGGCAAGGGCCATGAGTGGGCTGCAGTCAGTGCATCTGCCCGTTGGCTCTCCGGAGGTATTTATTCCATTTTTAACAAGAAGGAGGTCTTATTTCCGTCCTGGGTGACAGCAGCCTCTTCAGCTCTCTCTGTTGTCTCTCCAGACCTGCTCGCTCTCTTTATTCTCATTAGCTTGGCTCTTGCCCTGTCTGAAGCTGAGAATCCAATGTCTCTGCTAATTAGGAAGTGGCATCCGTTATGAATTAGGTTAGCTGCTTGAAAGGTCAAAATTTGCCGATGATTACAAAAATTATGGTGAAGGGGAATGACAGTAGCTATCAGTTACAACGGAAAGAATATCATTTGGAAGGAAAGTGCTGCTTCTATTTCATTTTTTTTATCTGGAGCATGTGGGATGCAGTTTAATGTAAGTATATTTGCAATTTATTACACCTGCAGGATTTGCACTCACTTCTGTCATCTTGATGTCTTGTCCATGTTCCTGTTCACCTCTGTGACTCCACTCAGCACTGTTGCTGGGTCAGCTACCCCATTTCATTTGAAATCCTTAACAATTGTTGTGTGAAATTGTTTCACATTACCCACTGAATACATTTGATTTTTTTGACTTGAGGATGCAGGTTTGTTAGATGAAATGCTTTAGTCTTTAATACTTCAGAAAGTTCAGTTGTACTCTGAGGACTTTTCCAGGATCCCATCATACTTGTCATTGGTTTTGATGCCTTTGCTTTTCCTGTGTGTCTTTCTGTCTCTGAGACCTCCTTGCAATGAGTGAAATCACCCAAAGAGTGAAGTGTGCCTGTTATGAGTAGGGGCGTGACATTCCCATCCTCTGTGGGGAAGGAAACGAGAATCAGGAAACTGTTCTGAGAGGAAAATTTTGATTTTAGGAAATGCTGTAAATTTTACACTGTTCTTCAGTATTTAATCTCCCCATAGCTCTTACTCTCTTCTCTATCTAGCATTGGATGCAGAGGTTTCGCTAAGTGAGCTTTCCAATTTGGGGGGAAAAAATGAGGAGTAAGTACAAAGCCATTATTAACTTGGGTTAATGAAGATCTAATGTAATATGGCTGTCACCACATGTCTGCAGAAAATGATTCCATCCTTTTCTATGGGGGAATGATTAAATTAAGTATCTTGGAGGTCAAAATTAGACTGAGAAGGTTAACCAACCTTTAATGATTCTGCAGCCATTTACCAGCCATTTAAAAACATAAACTGTAAGATAAAGCTGGATAGAGAAACAGCATTATCAGTAAAAAGTGGGCGAAGTTTTAATGTTTTATGTTTATATCATAGGAGTAGACAGAGGATTATGTGTTTTTGCTGTGACATGTGGGATAAAGGGCAAAGTGAAAGGAGTTTTTATTTTTATATTTTGTTGGCTTCCTGGTAAATGCCCATTAGCTCTTTATTGTAACACGCATTAAATCCAACTAATGGATATCAAACCAGCCTAGAAAAATGACAATTAGAAAGCAATTGGAACAAAGACCAGGAGCACAACTGTGCCAAAATGGTGTTTGTGTGCCTTAAACTCCTGAAAGCTCCATCTTAATGGAGAAATGAAGTTGCATAGATGGGAGAGCAGAGATTGCAGACAACGTGAGGGGAATTAGCAGCCCTCAGCATGCTTTGGGATTGTCTGAGCTACAAAGAACTGAGCTGATTTTCAGATTCCAGAGTGATTTGAGGGGGACATTTGTTTATGACCGTGCTTATCTGCTTACACATGCTCAGGGCAGCTATCTCTCTTGTTTTGCTTTTCATTTTCCGTAACATGTGCAGATGGAATGAGATATGGTGAATCTAGCAAAATCTCTTTGCAGTCTTTTACAAGGAGATGCAATTCATTTTAAAATCTACAAACAAAACTGAATGTACAGGTATAACTTATCTCCCTTTGCTTCCATTCTCCCAGGTTCTGTAAGGCATTTTTTTGCCTATCCAGTAGAAACTTTAATTAATCCAGTGGGAATATTTTCCGTAAGGGTTGATTTCAAGCATTTCTCTCATGTGTCTTATCCATGGTTGGAAACAAAACCATCTCATTTGACAAAATAACATCTGGGAGGTTGTGGTCTCTGGGAAATCAAAGGAAATGCATTGGGAAGTTACAGATTCTGCAGGTCTTGCCTTTTATTGATAGATCTCCTTCGTCATGCCATCCATTAATTTTAACTCAGGTGATATATGAACTCTGCACGTTAGTTAATGAAGGCTAATGCACAGTAATCTTGTCATCACTAGCTGTGCATGGTAATTCAATCTGCTGCTCAGAAGAGCTGTTCAACATGCAGCAAATTTGATTTAATATTGACATGATGTACTAGGTTTGGTATTTTATTTAACATACCATGTGCCTTATTTGATGAGAAATGGTTTTCTTTCAACAGGTTACGTACCTGAGTAGGGCCAGGTGTTTGGTTTAATGCAGTTATATCAGATATATATCTGTTATGTCTGCACTGGGTATTCATCCTGTGACACACTGCACAGACTGGGGCAAATTTCTGAGTTTGGGCCCTTTATGCATTCATTTAATGTTGTCAGTGTGCTTGAGAGCAAGCCCTGCAGAGCAGAAAAATAAAGGTGATGCTTTTCTCAGGTACTGAAAGCATAAAGTCTCTCTTGACCTATTTACACTTGTTTAACTTACTCTTGTACCTTCATCACCACCAGCAGGATCTGATGCAAAATTGGCAGAGAACAGATTTGGGGTCTTGAATGTGACTTGAAGGAGTTTTCTCAGTGTTTCTGGTCTGTAGTAACTGCTCCTGGTCTCTGTTGGGGTAGGATATAGGGCTGTAAATATGGTGTGGTTAATACTTTGATTTCCACAAAAGACACACATCCTGTGGGCCAGATTGGGCAGTCAGTGCTTTGTCACTTAAAACCAAGCAATACCAGCTTCAGTCCTCGAGTGTGTTAGAGCAGTGCTCTCTGCCACTGTATATTTGCCTAATTTGTGTGGTATTAGGGGCTGGATACAGGGATATATTGCCTTTATTTAAATATAAAGTACATGAAGATGTATCTCCATGCAAAGGACATAGAGGCATGACATTATTTATTTTTATTGCAGGTAAATCATCATCAACCATCTGAGTATAGTGCAGAGTTCATACAGCACCCAGAGGATGTCAGACACTTTATCAGTGTAGATCCACATCGCTCTGTTGAATACTCCTGTGCACAGATCTATGTTTGTGTCATTCACTGCAGCACTCAGGTGGCTGGAGGATACATCTTGCTTAAAGACAGGCTAAATGCAGAGCAAACCAGGTGGAACATAGGCTGTGGTGTAGGTTACACCAGCTGATCCCTCGGGAGCCGTCCCTAGGGATGGTGCCCTCAGCCTGGGGAGCAGGAGATGCTGTCGGTCAGCACTGCCAGGTGGGAAAAGCGGTGTGAGCACAGGAAAGGGAGAGGAGATATCAGCCACAGTCCAGACTGTGGAGGGGGAGGAGCACTTTGCAGCCAGTTTACAGCAGGCTGTGGTCAGACAGGCTGCCCCAGGGAGAGCCAGGAAGGAAGTGGCTGCTGCAACCCCATCATGTGCTGCAGCCACACAGGGCCCTTTGCAGAGGGCGTTTTATTAAGTTACAAGATAGTAATTAATGCCAAGTTCCTGTCTTTATTCTTCTCTGTGGTTGGGTTTCATAATCGAAATTAAAGATAGGAGATGGGGAGCAGATTGCCTCTTGAAATACAGCTCCCTGGTGCTCAGTTCATGACTTTAGAGACATTTGTCCAGTCCCATCTCCCTTTATGGAGATGTAGGTCAAATGCTGTTGAAATAGTCCCTTTTCTCTGGAGCAGATGTGCTCAGTCCAGTGCTACACTGCAGGAAAGAAGCAAAAGGGTCAGAGAAAGAATGAAGGAGACCTTCCATGCTCTCCATTCTCAGTACAGCTGCTGTCCCTCAGCACAGTCACAGCCTGTCAGGGTCCCTGCCAAGCTGGGAACCAACCGTTTCACGCATGTGCTGCGTAATTTTGGAATCTGCAGTACGGTCTGAGACATCCCACATGAGGAGGGACAACAGTTGTGGGGTGCCCTTGTCTGAACCTGGAAGTCCAAATGACTTTCAGAGCTGCTTTTTGAGCTAGAAGGGCATCATGAAATACCACTTGTTTTTTTGGAATACATCCTAAGACTGCACGTGTCCTAAAATAGATTCTGTTTTCCTCTTCCGCTTCTGTTTTCATTAGCCTCAGGTTTTGACATTCTGTTCAGAGATATTTTCAGTATTGAATGCATTAAGATAACATAAATTCCAAATCAAACATCTCATTCAGCATATTTCCTATTTAAATTTCTCCTGTACATTTTCCCTGTGGTTATCTAAGGGTTGGTTTCATTATTTGTATCAGCTGTCTCGTGATAACTGCTTTTGCAAAAGAGCAAAAAACGAATGCTTGTAGAGAAAATAGAGAAAATTTGTTGCTTGCACAGCCTTGTTTCAATTCAGTGTTCCTTCCGTCTTCTGAAGTTTATTGATCGGGAGAATGTTAAAGTTGTTGAATAGTTTGTTTTCATTTCACAAATGTGAATCAGGATTATTGCAGAAAAACAGGAATGTATTCATCATTAAGATTTGCTTTACACATTCATTTATTTTTTAATCTATAATTCTTATTGAACTAAGAAAACTCACAGGAATATATGTATCACGACTGAGAACAAAAAGAGCCTGATTGAGGCAGATGGAAGATCAGCAAAGCACTTCACATGAGTCCAAAAATACAAACTTGTTAATACTGAGAAACACTGCTTTCCCAGAGTTGGGAAAGGTACTGGGGGATTTTCTACGTGCCAAGTGGCTTAAAGACACTTGGCTAAGGTACGAAATGCTGCAGCCATTTAGAGCATGGGGTGTTTTTCAAGTCCTTTGCAAACAGACACAAGCTCTCCAGCTCTCTGGGGAGTTCTTCCTGAGCTGGGAGTGTGGCAGCTCCCGGTGTGACCAGGCTGGGGACCTGGGCTTGCCAGAGGAGACACAGCATGATGCTGATGCAGCCACAGGTCCTCAGGTTTGCCCATGGCTCACATCTGACCCAGAGACCAGAACAAACTCAGTTGTTTTTGTAAAGCCACATGTGGCTCCGTCTCGAGTCGGCTCAGGCCCTTGCTGGGAGCACTTTGGAGGCTCCTAAGTTGGTCTGTGTGCTCAGACTTCCAAAAATCGCAGTGTTTGAGCGGCACCTTCCCTCCTTTCATGGATGCTGTTGGGTTTGGTGATCACAAAACGAGGTTATGTCTGGTTTTGCTGTCTGTCTTTGCCTCCCACTCCTCCTCCCAGCTCTCATATCATTATTTTCATCCACTGTTGCAGATTGCCTTGTGTGAGCAGTGTGTGCCTGCCCTTCTACTCCCTCCCTCCCACCAGTACAACAAGTGTAAAGCTGGGCCCTGCGAGCTCTGGGGGGTCACAGGACCGTGCAGCTGCAGGAGTCCATCCAATCAAGTAACATCTTTTACGCTCATAATGATAATTTCCCACTTCAGCAGAACACCCCGCTGCCAAGCTCCAGTGCTAATGAGCCTGTCAGTGCATCAGTGCGCTCCCCACAGTATCGAGAATGTAGGGATTGTTTTTTGCAAGGCAAATGAAGACAATGATGATTAGCAAGAAACATACCAACAATTCAATACATCACTGACCACACATACCAAATCATTGATTTTCTGTCCTGCTGGGCAGCAGCTGTTGTATTTGCTCTGCGGAAATGGATTTTTTAATACTGGAGGGACAAGAAAGGTGGATGTTTCTCCAAGAACTGGAAGCAGCAGGCAGTTGCTTCCTGCACTGGGTATGGGCATGTTGATGGTGTTCCTCTGAAGCTGCTGAGAAATCTGATGGGCTTTCCACTATTAAATTCCACTTCTGAATGCATGTGAATGCAGTGATTGGATGGAAAAAAAAAATCTCATATGAGAATCTGTGAAATTGCAGCCCTAAAAAAAATTCCGCCCTAAACCTTACAATCACTGAAAGAATTAGAAGTTAATCATAGGTACCCTCACATGACTTCTCTCTATCTACCAGTTACGTGTAATCAGCATCCTCCCAGATCATCTATCTCAGCAGTGTCGCTATTTCCATAATCCTCGCCTTGCCTGGCTGGATTGAAGTGACATGTCTACTCCATCGCATTTCTGAACACAATGCTGACCCCGGGTCAGTGGGAGCACAGTCTGCTCTGCAGTGAGGCAGCACTGACAATTCCTCGGTTTGCTCGCAGGGACCTACGTGATGACGGTGACGGCGAACGACGCGGACGACGGCACCACTGCCAACGGGATGGTGAGGTACCGAATCGTCACCCAGACCCCGCAGAGCCCCTCCCAAAACATGTTCACCATCAACAGCGAGACAGGGGACATTGTCACCGTGGCTGCTGGGCTCGACAGGGAGGTGAGTTTGAAACCGTCTTGCCAGGTGTTGTTGAAAACTGGTGTGAAAAAGCCCAAAGCCTGTCTTTAATCCCAAGCCTCTAAAAGCTTGAGTTGAGGTGTGCAGATCACAGTCTTTGCTTCTGCAGCAACTGTGGGGCATCGTGCCTTTGATGTGATATTTTTATCTTAATCCATATCAGTCGATGAAACCCCGTGAGAATCTTCAAACTCCTGGAGCTGATATTTTCCTTTCCTAAGTCTGTAAAACCCAAAGATGTAGAAAATACTCCAGGAGGCATAGGGGGATGAATAAATGGTCATTTGTGCCCCTTTTGCCCCTTTCTAGACCTGTCTTAGTTCTTTGCCTGTTATCCCTGGAAAAGAAGCACAACCTGCACTCAGCACACTTCATGTCCTTGTGTCATTTCCAAACTAGTAAAATGTGTGAAATCCAGTGATTTTGGGGTTTGTGTGATGTTCTGCCTTTAGTGGCCTTTTCTTTCTGGCATTTTACAATGTGCAGCTTTTCCAAATGCAGCAGAAATTTCACTTTTACTGACAAAAAAAATACTCTGCCAGTGTAAACTATACAGTTTGATTCTCAGAGCTCTGCCTCCTCTGGTTGTGGGTGTAGCTCAAAGACAAAGCATTTGTACCTCACACATTAAACAAAAAGCAGTGCTGTGGTGGGATAGGGTGAGTGGGGAAGAAGGAGTTTGGGTCAAGGGGGGTAAAGACAGAGAGCCCCAGAACTTCAGTTCTGGTTTTACTCCCCATTGGACTCTGCAGGTCATGGGGTGCAGCTCAATGCAACTGAGGGAGCTTCCTCAACTAAATGATGGGAAGGATGATTTGTTCCTGGAACAATGGGCCACACAGAGTGGGGAAGGCAGGACTTGCTGAGTCTGAGGCTCAGATGTTTATATTCAGGCAGTCTCCAGAGCTAACACAACCAGTGGGAGAGTCCAATCTGGGAGAGCCCAGTGCGCTGCGTTTCTGAGAGAAGGCACCAGGAACTGGTTTTGTTCTTTCTCTCCTTTCCTCCCCTGTGGCAGTGGCAGGATCAGAGCAAGCAGGAGTCCCTACACGTGGGCCTGGGACCAAAACTCTGAGAGGTGAAACCTCCAGCACCTTGGGAGATTTTTCCCGTGCCCCTCAGGCCAGCAGAGCACACTTTTGGCCCCAGTACTGAGTGCTGTGCCAGGCTTCAGTCAGGAGCCATTCCCTGCCAGGGATTGTGCCCATCTCATTCCCATTCTGGGGTGGCTTTTTTGCTTCAGAGCAGCTCAGGAAGGAATCCCAAAAGCAGCTGCTGAGAGCAGATAAAAGCCCCAGCAGCAGCTCAGCAGCACGTGTGGAGCCCCAGGGCAGCTGCTGGGACACTCGGGATGGGATGGGAATGCTAGCTGGGAATGCTGGCTGGAATGCTGGCTGGGAGCAGCACAGGACTCGCCCTCAGCACCATTTCAGGGTGAACCGGCCTGGGGGGAAACACGGTGTGAAACAGCTTTCCAAGGAGAAGGTCAGGAGAGCAGAGAGCTTTCCAGGTGGGAAGGCCGGAAGCAGAGCTGGGGGAGCAGGAGGAGCTCCAGCACTGCTCCTTCCCACCTGACGTGGCAGACTCTGCAAGCACAACCTAGGGCAGGTCTGACCTTTCCCTGCTCCTTTTATTCCGAGAAGTTGGCTGAATCTGAAGCAGGTAGATGATCCCAGGCAGTGCTGGAGCCTGCAGCAGGCTCGCAGTGGAAGAGGAGAAACAAGTGCTGGAGAGATTGCTGGCAGCCCTCAGGGGGATGGTAGCAGAGCACTCAGAGAAGAAATTGGAATTCTGGCAGGAAAATGGTGATTTTATGGAAATGAAAGAACTATTATTGCCCCCCTGGCACAGTGGGGGGTCAGCATTTTAATGCAGGGCTTTTTGGGCAGAGAAAGGTCGTCAGTTTGTATTAATTTCTGAAACACAGATTGGGATAACTTGGTGGTAGTGAGTTTTTAATCTCAGCAAATCAGCTCAGAAAAGAGGCAGGTGATAATTAGGGGAAGGATAAGGCAGAATGGTTCTCTTTTTTTAGTGTTTCATTGCATCTGAAGTATTTTAAAAACTTGCAGGGGAACCATGTGCTTGGTGTGAGTTCCCTCGTGCACAGGGTCCAGGAAATCACAGCTGGCACATTGTGTGTGGAAATCTGGTGTTGAGTGTCCCAAGCTGAGCACAAGGTTGGCAGGGGACACTTGGATCGAGGCAGAACAACCAGCTCTGGGCATAATCCTGGGGCTGCCCTGAAGCTACCGGGCATGCTTATTCCCAGCTCTCTCTCCTACTTTCAGGATTACATCTGGAATTGGCAAAACTTTCTGGTTCATTAACTTAAAGTTATATTGCATCTAAGCTGAAAATTGTGTTTAAACACCCCCATTACTGTAGCACAGGCTGTTTTTTTGTTTTTGTTTGTTTTTCCTGAAAACTTGAGGAATCTATTAGAGGAGTGAATTTGGGGTTGCTGCTGACATTTCCTTGTCATTAGGAAAAGGAGACGAAGAGCAATATTTGGAATGCAGATTTGTGTAAATTAAAATGTTAACAAATCTGACCTATTCAGCTGAAACTCCTATAACCAAGATAAATTCCCTGGATACCAGTTATTTCTCCAAATGCTTATTGACACATTTATCAGTGCCTGAGACACAATTAAGTTAAGCTGTGGTGATACAGAACCAGGTTTTCAGTCTCCATTGGACCCTTTTCCCTTGCTTCTGCATTGCAAAGCAGGTGTAAAAATAACTTCCAGTTATTCCATATCTGAGAGACAGGTCCATGTTCCAGATCCAGCATTTGTCTTTCAAAAGGGAGAAAAGTCACTTCAGAACTGGTGTTCCTAGCTCAGCATTTCTGTTGCATGCTCATTAAATGAGATTTCCTGATGTTCTCAGCATCTCCACTTAAATATTGGTTCTTTGCTGGTTTCCTAAATTACCCTCAATCCATGAAAGAGTGAACTGGATGAAGTTTTAGCTTATTTTGTGTCAGGACAAGTGTTTTGTTTGACCTGTGAGAAACCTATTTTGAGACAAAGTCATGTATTTTTGCTGCTGTTTCTAAACTCCCATTTCCACAAACCATGGAGGAAATTAAAAACTCAGCCTCTCAAATTGTGCTGGTCTCTCCTAAATGTGTCTGACACTGAAGGTAGCACAATCAAAAGCCAAAGTATTAAAATATTTATGGTTTTAAAGTTCTCTTACCTGGTTCCCATTAATCTGGATGTAAATATGGTGACAATGCTCTGTGTCCACTCTTTCATTGTGACTGCACTTAACTGACTGGATCCCTAAGGAAGATAAAGTTAATTGGACTGCAATTCATAAAAACTATTAAAGACAGTTTAGCAACAGCCTGATGTAAGCCTGGATGCCTGAGGGTGAGAATGCCAAGGGTGGAACAAAGGAACACCTATCCCTTGAACTAAGAGGGAAAATAATAGGGATTTGGGGTCATCAGAGCCTCAGAAGTAGACTTAGACAGCCAGGTTTTGATGAGGAGTTTAAAAGCAGATACTTGCTGCAGGAAAACATTAGAGTAACATAAGAAATCTGCAGCTGATTTAATGAAGCTAGGAGGGAAAAATCATGTGATGGTGGGAGCACAAAATTGTGGATTATGGGGAAGGCTGTGAATGCACGAGATGAACAGGCTGTGGCAAAGTTCAGGGGCAGGAAGGGACCATGGAGCTGATTTAATTTATGGCAGGCTGCTGCAGATGTGGGTGGTACCACGCGAGGTGCTGCCAGGCTGACGGCTTCATTTAGCAGCACATCTGAATTCCACATTTCATTAAGCTGGGGATTTTTTTTTTTTCACTGGGAAGAAAATTGCAAGAGGTAAGAAAGGGTCAGGTGAGTCTCAGACACAAGCAGAAGATTCACATTTTTGTTTTCCATCCTGAAAAGTAACATTTCTCTGTATAACATTGCAAAAGCAGCCAGCTCTATTCTGTGTGTTACTTTGTTCCTTGCACTCAGCCCGGTGTCCCAGGTGGGATCAAGCTCAGACTGTCAGTCTGATGGTGCCCCTGGTGCAGTAACTCAACCCCATCACCAATTTTGATTTCTCTGGTGGCAGAATATCTGTCTCAGTAGCACAGTAAACCTGCACTGGGGCTACAGTATAGGCAATATCATCCTCTGAGGAGCTTCTCCTAAATATTTTATGAACACGGACTTTGAGCAAGCAGGAGGGAAAAAAAAAAAAGAATGAGAGAAAAAGGAGGTGGTTGATCCTAGGCTCTGCTGGCAGGCCAATAAATGTTGAGACATCTCAAATGTCATCCAGGTTTATTTGAGATAATAAGTATTTCAGCGCTGCGGTGCTTGCAGTGTAATGTTGCTAACTTTTTGAGATGTCCCTTAGAAAGGAGACCCTTCCCAGCACATTCATCTGGTGCTGGAGAAATGAAGGCACTTAGGAGCACTGAGTTGCTTCTTCCAAATTTCTGTATGTTTGTATTTCTTTTAAAAGTGATTGGATCTCTGCTGCTGCAAATGCTTTTAAAAATACATGAAATCCGATTCTATGATTACTGCTCTTGGCTTTCCAAAAATGTGATGTTGCTGGTCCTTCTCAAGTGAGTGAAAGATAAAAGGGAGAGCCTGCCAACAACTGAGTTAGGGGTTTATTTTATTTATGAATGAAATGGCAGAATTTTTGTGGGGAAGAGGAGAAGTTCTTCTTATTAGCAGAGACAGTTGATTTCTTTTCTAAAACTCTGGGTTTGGTGCAGCTAGACATTTCTGATAGTGCAGAATTTGAAATGTTATGTTAAAGAAAAAGAAAAACAACTGTACACTGCTCCAAACACCGAGCAGGGGTGGATTTTACTATCTGCAGCAACTATTTTGGGTACATTTATCTCCAGGTCATTGCAATAGTTTTTCAAAACCTCCTTGTTCATTCAAATGCTGTCTGGGAGTAAGCAAGGCATTGCCCTGTACAGGAATGACTTTAGCCATTGAGACTGCTGTGAAACATTCCCACAGACAGACATCCACTAATCTGAGATTACCCAGATGCAGTCTGGGTTTGTTTCTTCCAGCCAGACAATCATCCTAGTGTAGCCAGCAGGTAACTCGGGCTGAGCCTGGCTTTCTGTACCAGGAATCTTCCCTCAGCAGAGTCCAGCAGCTTTCAATCCTTCATCCACTGCTGGAATATAGCAAAAGGAATTTATTCTGCTCTAAATTGTCATGGCCCATGCTAATTATTTCCCTCACTGCATATCAGTGTGATGTTCTGCAGAGCTGCCTCTCCTCCTCCAAGCAGGGCTGGAGGAACATTTGCTGCAGCGTGAGGCTGAAGGATCCCACACCACAGCAGTGATGGATGAGTTTACCTGGGCAGTTTGTCACCCATGGGTCTGTGTGTACTGACAGAATACAGAGAACGAGGGAAAGTGACATCTAAATGGCTTGAGTGCATCCTGAGAGCTCCTGTTCCCATTCTCCTCAGTCAGATGAGCCTTCTCCAAGGGGCAGAGGGGAGTAATGCAGAATTGCTACAAGCATGTCACCTTCTGACATGCACAATCCAGCACCCACCCTGTTTGCTATTTCTATCTATTACAGGAGATCTTTAACCCGAGAGGGATTCTGCTTTGCATGTACTTTTCAGTTCTTTTTCCAGAGAAGAACTAAAACAAGGTTCTTAGACTCTGAGGAGCCACGAGTATCTTGCTTTTCATTATCAACTTCCCATATCACTGCATCAAAACATGCAGAAAAATGCCTCCACAGCTGAACTCACGCGAGGAGAACCAGAGTGAGGGATTAGTAATTATTTTGCCAGCGAGGCACATCCATTTCTATGAATTTGGACCACGAGTCCTTGTATTTAGCTTCCAGACTTGCAGGGTCCCCAAGTGTTTTCCGGTGACTGGGATGATGAAGGACTGTAACAGACTTCCAGGGTTAAGTGGCTTTTCCACTTCTCACAGCACTCAAATACTGATTGGGAGTCCTTGTGGAACATGTCTTCAAGCCAGACATAAACTACCAGAGCCTTAGCAGGGATAAGCAGGTAAAATACTTCAGCATCCTCTGTCACACTGTTTTACTTGTCCCTCCCAGCCTTGGCCCACTGGAAAACAGCTTTCCCTGCCACTGAGGAGCAGTTTGTCCCTGTGCTGTCACACAGCAGGCTCTGCCCTCGCTGTCTGCCTGGCAGCCACGTGCCAGCCCAGGGATTTGTGGAGCACAGAGTCACTCTGAGGGCTGAAATCCATCCTGTGCACATCATTTATCGTGAATACCACGTTATCCCTGATACCTTGTAATTTTTCAGGGCCATGTAACGAAAATGTAAATACTGAAGCTTTATGTATTAATATGCCTGAAATCATTACTTGAAGATAAAACTGGTTAAATTATTCAGTTATAAAATTATCCCATTTCCACAGCAGCATATCCTGTCAAAGGAAGAGCTGATTAGCCATAAGCTGAATTTAGCCAGCAGATTTATGCTGGATTCTGGTTTATGTTTCTACATTGTACATAGAACTGATTTGAGTTTGCTCCATCATTCCAGTGCATTTCATTTTCTCATTACAGACAAGAATGACCTTTCTCAGCAAATTATGGTGAGGAGCACTACCACTCGTCAGTGAAGAAGATTCATTTTATTAACCCAGTTTAGTGCTTTGGAAGTGTGTTGTGCACTCAGTGGAGGGCCACTTGCAGTAATTTGAGATACCAGGAGTTAGCAGATGGGGAAGGCTCAAATCTGCTCCGAGCACTGTTGGTCCAGCACTGCTTAAGGGATCCTTCATAGCTTTTGTTGCAGGGTGGGAAAGATGTGAGCAAATCCTTGTCACAGAAATCACACCATTTGTTTTGATTAAGAATGGAGCTCTGAAGCCTTGTCACAATTCCCAGAAGGAATATGTCTCCCTGACTGAGCTCCTCAAATTGCAGTGCCTGTGTGTTTTTCTGGTGGGTGTTTCTGGAATGATCTGTACCTTTTGCTCTTGTGCACGATTGCTGCAACTCTCTAAACAAGAAGCTGACAATCTGTTTTAGAGCTCCTCTGTATGGAAAGGGATTTTTGATTACTTTTCCTTTAAAAAAGCCTGATTGCTAGGTAGACCAGTAAAACTGATAGAGGAAGGTCTCTGAGCCATGGCATTGGAAGAAAATAGCATGAATAGGAAAATAAAAAAGAAGTTAATATGATAGGAGACACTTTCAGAGAATAAAAGAGCTTTTCAATGAAAGAAGCTGGTAAATAGAGGCTTGAAACCTGTGGGAGTCCTATGAGCAGACACCAAAATAGCCATGGTATTTATCTCCTGAAAAGGTACACCAGAAGGGTGATCAGAACACAGATGTAACAGGCTGGAGATCATCTGGCTGTACAAACTGAGAATATATTGGCCCAGTTTGGCTGTGGGTTTGTGTGAGCTCAGCCTGGCTGTGTGATCTGCTTGCACTCCTCTTGGCCCTGTCCTGTCCTAAGGCCTTTCATTCCCCATCAAATTACATTTTTAATCAAGAGGATCAAGCGGAGCAGTAGGGCTGGTTTTATTGGTCTGGTTGTTCTGAGTGGGTTTTCAGCTCTGGTCCCAGGGCACTGCGTGTGACACTGTGTGTGACACTGCGTGTGACACTGTGTGTGACACTGTGTGTGACACTGCGTGTGACACTGCGTGTCCTTGCACAGGAGGATGCTCCAGCCTCAGAGCTGGGCTGTCAGTTCAAACCTACAGCCAGCTCACATCTCTGGTGGAGCTGATTCCACAGAGACTGAGTCCTGCCCTTTGGCTGAAACAAAGTTTCCTCCCCCTCAGGCAGTGCCTGTGACACTATTTCCTGCCTGCCAGAGCAGCTCCCAATTTGTTTTTTTATTTCTTTCTCCCATTTGGCTTAGACTCTCTTTGTACACCTGGCTTGCTTTCGGTATCGCCAGCATTTAGATGCTAGAGCCTCTGGAGGAGGTTGTACAGACTCACATGTGGAACTGTAATTGGTTTTTATTCATATTTGGGTGAGCTGTTGAAGAGATATTACCAAATTGAAAAGCTGCATGATTTGGGGTTGAACTATTCAGATAAAACAAAGCTTTCAGTTTAATTGGATCTGATTATAGAGTCCAAGCAAGAACAGGACAGATGCTCCACCTCATCAGTTCCCTTCTTTTAAATATGGAAATCTTCAGAGCCTCTCCTATAAGAAAATTCCACATATACTAATAGTCTATAGATCCTTTTCATTCTTCACACACATTTTAATATGTTCAGAGAGTTCTGGTGCAGTCTGGTTGCACTTGTTTCAAGTTGCTCATGAAATCCCACCTCTGACTACAGTGGGTTGGTTTATACATTATTCAGTAGTAAAATCCCAGCTGAATAGGGAGGAGGAAAAAAAAAAGTTAAGTATCGGAGTGGAAAGCTCACCAGGTCCTTAGCATAATCTCTCTGGTTCAGACCTGCATTTCTTTTTCTATTTGAGCTTGTCTTACAGTGGAGAAGAGTGTATCATTCCAATTTCAGATAGAAGACTACCTGCTCCGCTCAGGCAGATTTAAAGTTTTTCTTTTGGTACATCCCATACTTTCCAAAAGCCCCTTCCCCTCTCCAAAGGGATTATTGTCTAAATCTGCACCAGGTCAAGTGAAATAATTAAACACAAGCTGGCTCCACTAATTAACTTATCCACAGACCATTGTCTGTTATTAGCATTTTAAAGAGAGACTTTGTTAACTCCTTCTTCCTAGGCCTAGTACTACTTTATTAATAGCAGAATTCATTCCTGTGAACATCTTAGGCTTCATTTCTTGCTTAAATATTGTCTTCAACACATTTGCCAGAGCGTGAGTGAGTTTATGGGATGTTTCACCCTTCATCAGTTACTTTTCTTAACTGGGCATAGGAAGAAGACAGCTTGAATGCAAAGGACTGTGACTGTCAGAAGACCAAATACAGAGTCTTGTATTCTGAAATATTCTTGAAATAGAAAGTTCTCAGTGTAAACAGCAGAGAGGCTGTTACATGCTTGTATAATTTAAATCGTGATGTATCTAGTGTTTTTATGGTACATCTCATCTGGAACGGTGTCAGGATCGTGGCGCTTGTGTTTGCAGAGGATGTAATACTTCCAAAAATACAGAAATGTGTGCACCAGGACCAAAATGTGGGCATTTGCTGTTCTGCATCACGAATGCTGTCTATTTCCTTGAGTTCTGTACTAATTAGTACCCAGAAAGGTGGCAGAAGGTGGCTCTTTGAAGGGGAGGACTGTTCTTGTTAGACACTAGTGAGCACCGCTAGGCTGGCTATAAATAATCACGACATCAGGTACTGAGGTTTGGGCTATTCTCCGTTCACTGCAGACTGAGAGAGGGCTCGTGGATAAGGCCAGTGAGGTGTCATGTGCAGGCAGGATGGAGCTGTGTGTTATTCTTCCCAGAACTGCACTTTAAAGCATCCAGGAGCTTGTAGTAGCAGAGCTGAAGCAGTGAGGCAGTTTGTTCTTTTGTCATGGTAACCTCGCCATTTTTCTTCTAATTTTTAGGCTAAATATTTTCCTTTCATTGTTGTTCTGTTATTTCTGTTTCTAAAAAATTCTAAGGACTTTGTGTAAGAATCCTCATTAAATAGAGTACATGTCAGTACAATCATGTTTTATTCAAGCTATTCATTTTTTGCACTTATAATGCTTTCTGTTCCAAATACTCTTCCAGAAAAATAAATGTGGTTTTCAGTTAAAGTAAACAGGTCACATAATCAGTGACCTCAAATCTAATGGCTCAAATTGAGAGGGAGAACTAATTGCATAAAACTGCTGTCATTCATATTATCCACATATTCAATAAGGTGCTGTTTCCAGTCTTATTTATACATGCCTGAAAAATAAATAGATTGTAGTTTCCTATTCATACCAACGTGGAATTCAGTTTACAGGGAAGGACCTTGTTTTAATGGTTCAAGGTTGGGCAGGTGTCCAAGGAGGGGTGAGCTGACCAGACTGACTGCATTTGCCTGAGGATGGGCATCGGGGTTTGTAAGTCAACAGCAAATGACTCTTGGAGAAGTGAAGAGCTTTTCTGCCAGGTATCTGCTATTCTAAAGAGAGGGTTTGATGCCACCCAAGCAGGAACATGCCAAATAAAATGCCTACTTTAGAATCATTGTGCTCACCTTCTGAAGGCGAATTTCAGAGAGGTCACAAGAGCAGCATCCTTGTGTCTGGAACTCAGGGCCAGGCACAGAGATCTGCTGTGATCAAAACACCCTGCCCTGTATT
This sequence comes from Bombycilla garrulus, assembly GCA_013400315.1. Classification (NCBI taxonomy): domain Eukaryota; kingdom Metazoa; phylum Chordata; class Aves; order Passeriformes; family Bombycillidae; genus Bombycilla; species Bombycilla garrulus. Next base: position 1,085,126 of record VXBU01005400.1, read on the forward strand.
GGGTGTGTTTTGCTCGTGGGGGAGCCTGTGCTGATGTGAAGTAGCAGATGAGAGGACACTCCATGCATTACTCATTCTGGAAGTGGTTTGTTTTGGAGGTGTGTATGTTTCTCCAATTATTTTAGCCATTAAACTTGAGCCCTGAAAATGCTTTCATCTTGGCTGATTCCATCTTTTTGTGGTCATGGCAATGCAGAGGAGTGTGATGGCAAAGGCATTACTAGATTTCTAAATTATTTGCAGCTCCCTCCCCCCGTATGTTTGATATCAGAAGACAGTGTTTGACAGAGAAGGTAATGAACAGTATTTGCTGGTAAATCAGCAGCTAGATGTGGTTTGAAAGAAAATATATTTGAGCATAACTGGACAATTAATTGGATAATTATCCTCAATATGTAACTGGACCAAAACATAGAAATGTGAAAACTCGTGACCCATCATCCATCTTGGGTGTAGCCATGGCTGGGCTCTTGTGCTGCCCAAGGTGGATCCTTTGAAGGCTTTTTAAGAACTCCCTGCTTTATTCCTTTAACTCTCTTATGGCCTCTGCTCTGGGTAGCCCCTCAAGGCATCAGAGAGCCAGTCTGGAAGGGTTACAGTGCTGAGCACTGTCAGAAAATCTGCCCTACAGATGAGCAGCAGAGCAGCTCCCACCAGTGAGAGCTGGAGAGGAACTGGGTGGCTTCATGACTTCGAGGTATCAGCTCTTGACAAAGCAATTGAACAAACTTCCCTAGAAAAACAGCCTGCAGGGAATCCTGCAGGGCATCCGATGGGTTTTAGGGTCGGTAGCCCACCCCCAGCTCCTTTGGCCATGGCCACATCTCTGAGAACCCCTAAAGTAAAAAGCAGGAGAATCTCTGAGATCTGTCCATCAGATTAGAAATTGAAGCATCAGCAATCATTAATGTAGATGGTCCTGATTAAGCAGGAAACGCCCCACAACATTTTCCCCACCCCCAGATTAGGACAAAATAATGAATTCTTTTAATTGTAATTACCAGTCAGAAAATAGAATCTGGAGAGATTTAGCATTTTTGTTTTAATAGCTCCAAAAATGTCGCATTGATATTGGTCTTTTAAAATGATATTTGACATTTTGAAAGATCAATTTTTGTCAAAGTTAGCTCAGACCATTAAAGCCATTTTAAAAAGGACTGTTTTGCAATGTAAAAATAAATTCCAAGTGAGGAAGAATTTCAAGTGCCCGTCCTTGGGAACAGTTTCACTCTTAGTGTCTTGTGATGAAAAACCATTTTGTCATAATATTCTCCACCAGTTTTCATCCTCAAGCCCCTTCAGCTCTCTCTATGGTCTCTGCCACTACTCTCATCCAACCATATCAAAATGGGTATTTAGGGATGTTCTTCTGAAAACTAATTCCAGTGTTTGCAATAAGAGCAGCTAATGTAACTTGGAGTGACCATTGCCTGCAGTATCAGCATCTTCAAAGGCTGACTGACACATCTGAGAAATGGATTTTGTGTTGCTCTGCTGACCCCAGCTTCTGTGCCAGGGCAGTTCAGAGAGAGGCACAGGCACAGTCCTTTCCATACAACTTCCACGGGGAATGAGGAAAGCTAAATTACAGACTTCATATCCAGATGTGCAGGGGAGCGTTCAAGGAAAATGCATCGAAACATCTTGCAAAAAGTCATTTAAAGTTACATAAATTATTGTTTGCATTTTCTCATGCAGTTATTTTCAAGTCTAACCAGCTGTATCTGATTGAAGAGGCCCTAAATAAATAGATGGTTGCATAAACACAACATTTGTTTGGGGATTTTTTTCCCAATAAGGTCTGGGCCTTGTTTGCTTTGCAGTGTTGCACAGACTGTGAGAAGGAGGTGTCTGAATTTCAATGGGACATTTTGACACAGAAAATCCCATTCTTAGTATGTTTGGAGTTTCTAAGTCATATGGTGACAGCTACCTTAAAAGAAGACCCAGTAAATAACATGGCACGTATTTTGCAAAGAAATTGGAATGCAAGCAGAAAAGTCCAAAGGGGTGACCACATTTCATTTCACGTTTTTCACCCCATTTTGGTACATCAAGCCAGCGTCTGGTGTGTGCTGATGCACTGAGCAGGCGTTCAGCTGACAGCAGAATCCTGGGTTGCTGTTTGTTGGGAAGGGCTGGTGTTTTCTGTTCCAGGAGAGCCCTTTGTCACGATCCAAGGCTGTAACGCTCCCTCCCTCCAGCTCTGTTATCATCTCACAGATCAATTATCTGATAAAGGGTGACCCTGAGCCAGGCCTTGGTTCCTCACTGCTGCAAATCCAGTCCACAAAGTTCCGAAGTCCTTAAACACCACTGAAGTGCTTTCTAGCAGATCCCAAGGTTCTATAAATGGAGAAAAAAACCAAGTGACTCAAGGTGCAGAGATGCCCCTCTGTGCTGTCTCTGTTCCAAACCAGAATAAAACATGAAAGGATAATCTGAAAGATGTGACGGCTTTTATTGAAGAAGTAATCAGAGAGTCGCTTATCAGAATCAGGAAACCTGCTTTATCCTTTGTTGCATTATAAATAAGAACTATATTTGTTCTTGAGAAACAAGCCTGAAGTACACACTGCGAGACGTTATTATGAGTGAGGCACCGGGAGGATCTGAGTAAATACTGCCTGTCTGCCCCATTAGGAGGTTTTGTTTCTTACATTTCTCTGATTCCTTTACCAAAAATCGGTTGTTTTATCATTGCAGAGGTGTACTCAGAGGTGAGCCATGACTGGTTTGCTTGTGAGGGCCTGAATTCCAAGCTGACAGAAGGGAGGATGCCAGGCACGGAGTGTGGTGATGGGGAGGAGGCAGGGCTGGGGTCTCCAGGTTTGCCCCAGCTGCTCACTGTCCAGGTGGGCTCTGCTGTGCAGGGAAAGCACTGTCGGCCAGGACAGCCCGTGGTGGTGTGGAGGAAACAAGAAGGAACAGGAAGATATAAGGGAGAAACAGCAATGGAAGGAATAGACATTGTAGGGATAGAAAATTAAGGAGGGTGGAAGAGAGGAGTTTACTTTTTCCACTCTTGTAAACTCTTGCAAAGGCTGTTAGCTTTGGATTTGAAGGGTTATAGAGAATGCCATCCTAGATAGAATAACACACATCGTGCAGCATCCCCTCGTGATCCAGGCATCTGCCAGAGCTGCAGGCACGAGCTCTTGGAGCCGAGTGTGCCGGTTATGTCTCGCGCTAGGTGATTAGATGTAAAATTACACAGTATCATCCCAACTTGGAACATAAAACCACTTCCATGCTCTGTCTTGACTGTTCATAATGTTTCTTGGCAGAAGCTGTTGCAGACACCAGCTTTCAATCCTTCCAAATTAAATGTCAGTTGATGGCAGCGCCGTCATCAGCGGGAGCATCCTGCTCATCCCGCTTCCCCCGGCGCTGGGAGCGGCTCCGCACCTCCTCAGCTGGCTGATGAGCAGCTCAGCTGGGAGCAGTTTCGAAGGAGATCTTTGACTTTCTTTGGCTTCCCAGAGGAATTCATAATTATTTCCTCCTTTATCATGGAGTGCAGCTGGAGTCTTCAGCTCCATTAGAACTGCCCTGGTAATTTCACAGTGTGAAATTTACAGCAAACTAGGGACATTAACGTTAAATAAATTTATGCAACAGCAACCCTCACCCAAGTCATTAAAAGTGTGTGCAGTTTTTAATGGATGCTTCAGCATGGCATTTGATAAGTTTGTTCATTTCTTTTCCCAGTCTGTTCATTGTACAACACACACACATTCTTCTGCCAGAGGTATTGGTGGAAGCTGGCTGTGGCCACGGGTGTCACCTCCTTGCAAACACTTTAAACGTGGCTGTAATCCCAGCCTCAGTGGAGTGAGGAGAGGCTGTCACCCAGAGTGGATTTGGGGAGGGGAAGTGTGAGAGTGTGGGTCTGTGTGCAACTCCAATAATCCAATTGAACTGTGTAGTGATTCCGAATCACATCTATTTGAGAGGACAGGATATTGTAAAGGCTGCTAATATGGTGGAAAATTGTATTAAGCTGAGACAAGACAAAGTTGATTATGAGCACGAGTAGTGCAGATGTGCCTGGCACTGGTCGTTTATGCATATTGATTGATCTTAAATACAGCAGAGCAGGGGATGGGATGGGGTTTCTGTGGTTATTGATTTTGTTTCAGCTCCTTGGGCTGCCATCAGAGGCTTTCAGATCCGGCTGTGACCGGTACAAGCCCTGATTAGGAAGCTTGATAAGAAAGCAGGCGTGGGGCTGATGTCCTGGCCACAGAAAATGTGCTGGGTCTGTCCTTTGAGAAGCAGGTACTCAGGAGCACCCCTGCTCGTCAGCTCTGTGGAGCTGAGGTGTGGAATGCACTCAGAGGCTGCAGTTGGGCTCTTGGGCTGCCTTGCTGCATGTTCCCAGCGTGGGCTGTGCCTGGAGTGCTCACGAGGGTCAGTGTGCTGCGTGATCGGCTTTGCTTCAGTTTGCTGAAGGAGGAGACTTGGTTTCCTAATTGTTTAATTTTGGTTTCTATAAACCTGCTGGAGCAGAACTGTTGTTTTTCCACCTCTCCCACGTTCCAAGCAGTGAAGCTGGAAACAGGAGGGTTTCATCCTGTTCCTTGGTTGTTGTCTCATTCCTCAGCAACCTTTATTAAGACAGTTTTCTTTAGATCTGCTCTTCCTGGAGCCACTGATCTGTGCCACCAGGCAGCCTGGCTTCCAAGGGCTCTGTGACTCTGCCGGCATGAACTATTTCATGGTTTCCAACTGAAAGAGAGAAGGTTTAGATTAGATATTAGGAAAAAAAATCTCCCCTGTGAGGGTGGGAAGGCCTTGGCACAGATTGTCTAGAGAAGCTGTGGCTGCCCCATCCCTGGAAATGTCCAAAGCCAGGTTGGATGGAGCTTGGAGCAGCCTGGGACAGTGGAAGGGGTCCCTGCCCGTGGCAGGAGATGAGCTTTAGGGTCCCTTGCAACCCAGGCTGTTCCATGATTCCATGATTCTCTAGCATGGAGTTTGAAATACGATGTGGGAGACAAGAGGCTGGTTTTCTAACAAACAAAATATTTAGGAGTAGAGATAATTAAGCATCTAGCAGTCTTAAAAAGGATTTATGGGTGTTTGTCATGGGAATTCCCTAATATCCCAGTCCTGAGGGTTTTTATTTGTATGGGCATTTCCACCTTCCTTGGCTGCAGCCTGAGCTCTGTGCAGGTGAGTCTGCTGACACAGGTGAGTTTTCATGATTATGGTTTAATTCTGAAAGAGGAATTTGTAAGCACGTTGAATTGAGTGGATATAACTTACTTTGATTTATATTTGAGCTGAGGTGAAAGAGCTCTGTCTGTGATTATGGACATCAAAGACAATATATTGAAATTCAGTTTTCTAATGTACACATCATTTATCAAATCTCTGCCCAATAATGCCAACATTTGCTGCACAGAAATACAACGTGATGGATTACCTGCTTCCCACCAGCTTTCTGAAGGCCAAGGAAGATAAACACAGGGTTCTTGTAGAAATGTCAAGCTCAGGCTGGGGAGAGGGACTGAAATCAAAAACCCCAGGGCAGTTAGGAAAATTCGTAAGCAGGATGAGAATTACAGGGACCTTACAGTCCTCAAAGGAAACAAGTTTTCTTTGTTTCTTGCTGTCACCAAGAGCACAAGCAGCCCACCTGCTGCAGGCAGAACGTGTCACCTTTTGCAGAATTTGGCCTGGTTTAGTGCCTGCTCTTGAGATGCTGATGATCTAAAAAAAGCACATTTTCTACATCTAAAGCAGCAGTGATCTGGACTTGGATTCATAACACTCAGTTTTTGCCTGGAATCTGAAAAAAAAAAAGGCCAAAAAAAAAGCTTAGAAATATGAATTTCAAATTAAAACCCCCAAAAAATAAATAGCAGAAAACGTTTTTATTTCTTGCTGAGCTTCTATTCAGTTCCTGCTTCCTGTGTTGACAGTGTAAGTTACACTTGGGCAGGAAAAAAAGGAAGCCCACAAACATAATTGCAACCATGTCTAATTAGGCAGAGCTATGTAAATTTAGCGTTTCTACATGATTATAAATGTCAGGAGAGCCTTAGATAAGACATGAGAGTTTTGAGTATCTCTTGTGTACCTAGTCTAAAATGTCCTTATTGCTAATCCTATTCATCTGGAGTTGCTTCCTAATTAGAATATTTATGGGCTAATAAGGAGGTGAACGAGACACTCCAGTTCAGTTGCAAAGGTGAGAGCAGGGATTCATTAGACTCGGCGTCTCTGTTTTGATTGCTGTACAATGTAATTAACATTGTGCTAGACAATCATTTTAGATTTACCTTAACAACAAATGTTTAAGAAGATTCCCATTGTTCTGTCTTTGTGCCTCGGTCTGCTGAAACCAAAAGCAGTGATATCAGCAGTTTTGAGAGGTTTGGGGGTTCCTGGATGGTTTTTTTTCATGTTTTATTTTCTGAACTGTTTTGACCTCAGTCTGTCAGTTACTGATGTTTCTGAGTTTTGACCATGCCAGCTAAAAGCAAATCTGGTTTGCATATTTTATGAATGCATGTTTCATAAATTTTATATCACTAGGACCTGCTTTATAGGAAATGCTTATTTTGATATTTTGGTGGTTTTTTTCAGAGTTTTCACTTGCATGTCTATAGCCAGTGACCTGATATAAAACAGAATTTTAAAGCCAGATGTAGTTCAGGTGGCTTTAGGTTATACTACCATGAAAGCACTGGGAGTGCCTGACATTCAGTGTCTGACTCTCTAATTTTTCTTCTGGAAGGTTCTTCCCCACCAGGAGCCCCACTGAGCCCATGCACAACAGCAGCAGGAAAAATCCCTCCTGCATCCAGACTGAGAGCCAGGCAATCCTGAGTTCACCCCTCGGGGTTGTAGAGCTCACTGGTCCAGCACTGTGTGAGGATTTGGCTGCTTCCTCAGTGGGATCATCCTTCTCTTCCTCATTCAGGGAGGGTCCAGTCCTTGCCCACCCATCCAGCCCAAGAGCTTGCAGAAAACACCTTCCAGATTTCCTCCTGCTGCCTCCTCTGGCTTTTGCAAGATGCTTCTTCCAGCCATCTCCCATTGTGGATGGCCCCTCAGCCCTGCTGAGGAGAGATTCTCTTTCCCCGAGTCCTGGGGGCGCTGCCAGCCCCAAACCCTGGCAGCTGCTGCTCAGGGAACGTGGGGGCAGCTCCTGATGGATTCTAGAAAGGACAAGACACAGCGTTTCTGTTCTCCCTCCCACATCTCTCTGTACTTTAAGCCCCACTTCCGTCTCCAGACCACATCTGAGTTCTGCTAAGCAATGCCCATAAGTAGTACAAATGCTAAATTTTCTCTTTATTTTTGCCAGTGCTGTGGCCAGTCTCAAAGTCAACTCCTTTCCAAGGGCAAGGTGATCACAGCAAAACCTGGGGGGCTTGATCTCTTCACTTTCCTTTCCATACTGATCTGGTTGTCTGAGAAAACAACGTTCTGTGGCTTTAAAGGTGTGATCAGAAAAGTTGTTAAGATGTCAAGTCACGTTACTTCAAGTCTTCTCTGTATAAATTACAGTGAGGTACGGTGATCTCATAAATAATGATAAATATAGTAACATTCTACTGCTGATGGAAATCATTATCAGCCATTATCAACTTTAATTAATATATTCACATTATTCAAATCCAGGTAGAAAATGTTCTTTGGCATCAAGTCTAGAGGAATATGGATTGTGGCTTTTGTGCAGCTTGAAAAGCAGTTGGCAACAGAGAAACAGCTCTGGGGAAATATTTTCTTTAGACTTAGGGTCCAGCATGTTGATTGTCCCCTAAATGTCCCCCACTTTCCATGCTTATGTGCAAGAGCTGGTAGATATCATGTTTTCAGGGTTATTTCTCTCCTTGCAGCACTCCTCCTGCACCAGCAGAGCTTTCAGTTGTTTGTGGCATCTCAGTTGTCTCCGTAGCAACCAGGGTAATGCTGGGGAATACACAATTGAAGATGCTGGAGATGAGTACTGGTAGCAAATGTTCTTTAACATGAAAAATAAGTGAAAACAAACAGAAGATATGGGCTAAATAAACCTCTGCTAGTTCTAAATGGAATGGTTCTTGAAAATTTCCATTAGGACTTAACAGCTCTTTAAATAAATAACCAGTATGTCCCCTTCCATCTGAGGGTTTCCATCTGTTGATTGCGTTTGTTTGCTTTGCTCCCATTTTGTGAAGATCCCGAGGCCCAGTCCTGCTGCACACCCAGCCCCTGGGTACAGAGCATTCCCTTCCCTTTGGAAAAGGAGCTGAAAAAACAACATCAGACAAATGTAGCCCGCCTGCCTCTCCAGGTGCTAACCCATAAACCCATAAACCCACACCTCCTGCTGGCCCTGGAGCGTGGCCAGAGGCCTGTCTGCAGCTTTCCAGGAGAGACAGGAGGGTTTGTGAGAGCAGGAATTCCCTGCTCATCCGCTGTGCTCAGCCTGCCCCGCGCAGCCAAGGGCAGAGGGCTCTGCTCTGTGCACACACTAGAGCAGGTGGGAAAACTTTCTGAAGGGATGCTCCTGCATCCATCCTCCCGCTCTGTGCCTGCCCTGCCCTCTCAGCATGCCAGGAGCCCGGCTCATGGCCCCGCTCCACAGGCAGTGCAGAATCTCTGGGGTAATCCCTGTCCCTCAGACATGCACCTCTGATATTTAGACCGAAGGAAGTGCCAGCCTGGGATGGTGTTTTCTGTTCCAAACAGAGCAGTGAAAATAGGATTTCTGTGCTGTGTTTTCCCTGGGAAAGGCTCCCATCAGTGATTCCGTCGCTAATGGCTTAGTTAAGAGACCTTAATGACCCAGAGTAAGGACCTGTTCCAGCTGGGGTGAGGTAGCACTTTGTTTCTGCTGTCAGATAATACATCTCTAAATCTGGACTGTTCTGACATTTCCAATGAGCAAAAAGAAATAAAAAATCCATACAGCTCCCATTAACCAAGAGAGAGAGGTAAACACTGCTGTTAGTGGGGTGAGATAAAACCTTTTCACTCTGGGACACAAATGTGAGTTCAACTTATGATAAAATTAAATACATTTCATAATCTCACCTTACTCCCCACCGGAGTCAGTCCATCTCACAAAATTCCTGACACACACTCATCACAGCCTCCAGCTTCTTCTGAGAGAGACCAAGGAGCCGAGTCCTAAATCCCTTTGCATTCTGCCTGAAGAGGATAGTCCCACCAGCTCCACATGGAGCCTGGTCTTCCAGCCCTGCTTCTTTCTTGCAGTGAAGACCCTCAGTTTCTGGTTCTACTTTCCAGCATGGTTTTTGTCTGAGAAGTGGAGGAAATACAGCAACACACACACATTTACTTATTGTAAGTTCATACACCTGAACCCGAGGTGAGCGGCTCCACAGAGCGGCTCAACTCTGCGCATTGCTGTGGGAGTAGGAAAAATACTGATTTGCTTTTCCAAAAGTACACATCTCACCATTATTTTTGAGAGTATTAAACTTAGAATCTCATCAGCTCCTCCTAAATCTGCTGCAGGGCTAAGATGTTCAACTGGATTCTGAAGAAAATAAGGGTGCAGTTTTTGGGGATGTTTCCCTTGCATTGTACAGGCAGCTGAGATTTTGGAGCGTGCACCACAGATGAGATGGTTTCATTTGAATTTCACATCACAACCAAAGCCAAAATAGTTTGTTTCAAGGGAATTCTTTATCCTGCAGTGTCCAGAAATTATCAGTAATAATTGCCAGGAATTCTCAGTACTGGAACAAGGTCTATTGTTTGCAGTTAACATAGCCTGAACAAATTCCAGTTCACACGTGGAGCCCTTCAGTGGGATAAGACACCCCAGGTTTATGGCAGGTGTTGGGTGGCATGGAGCAGATCCTGTGGAGGGACTAAAGCACCATAAATCCACACCTCAGCTTGTCTCACTACAATTTTTTTATGTACCTGTATCCTCAGACTGCAGTTACACTTTTGGACTGGTGCTGTCACTGAGCCCAAGGCGATGAATTGCTGCCCAGAAGTTACAGTCAGTTTATTTACGTGTGCAAAAAGTTTCTTTTTGGAATAATTCTGCTCAGGGAGCTGATGTAACTCAGCAAAATGACTGTCTTGCACATAGAAACAGATCTGAGCTGAGGGTGGGGGGAAAAGAAGTAACATTGTGAGGGTGGATTTAATCAATAGAGTTTTACTTCTGTGCATAAAGAAGGCTTAAAACTGCATTCAGCATCTCCAACTGGACTCTGCAGAATGCATCCCTCTGAAAAAAGAGCCTTAATTCCTCTGCCTGCTCTCACCATTTGAGGAACGGGAATAATTCTCAGCTTGCAGAAGTTTAATGAGTATGAATTTGTCAATATTTATGCCTACAAAGAAAATAAAATATGCTGGCATTATTTATAGCATTTCAGTAAGCTCGTCAGAGCAGCATCATATATGATCAGGTCATGGGTTAACAAGGATTAATTATCTTGGCAGAATTATGCTTTGCAATTTTTCATTTCAGTCTGTTACTTTTGAGTATTTGATAATGTAGCCTACTAAATTCAGGGTCATTTTGCTTCTTGTAGGAGATTCAGCACTTCGCTACATAATTGTATTTTAAGCGGAAATGTAGCCAGAACTGGGGGGAGCTGAATTGCTGAAATTCCCTCTTGCAGCTAATAGCCAAGAAACTGCTACATTCCTCCAATTTTCTGACTGCAAGAATTGCATTTCATCCCATCAAGGTGGTTGGCAAGTTCCTCTTTCGTACCTGGTGGCAATGTGAAGTCAATGCCGTATTACAGGAACCTGGGAGGTTGTCAAGGGGGTTTCTACAGAGCCAATTCCTTTATAAAACTTCCCCTGCTACGATGGAACCTGCTCCTGGTCACCTAAAGGCCTTTGACACTTACAAAGATCCTGCACATCCCTTAGATGACAAAAAGCACAGAAATTAAATGCTGTTTGATTAAGGCCATGATCTGGGAAAATTAAATTTTGCCTTCAATTATTGCAGTGGCTTATGGCTGCTGCTCCATCCTCTCGTCATACACAGCCACCAGGAATGGCCCAAGGTACCCTCCCAAAGGTCTCCCCGTGCAGCTGGGACAATTTGGGATTATCAAAAATCCTTCTTGGTCTACCCCCTCCTCTCTCAAATTAATAAACAGGGCGTTTAATTTCACACTCCATATATGAATCTGCTTTTTCTGGAGCTGTGCTCTGACCAGACCCTCTCCTGTCCCTGACACGGAGCAGTTTTCCTCCGGGTGGCAGCGGCTGCTCTCTTTGGAGTCTCACCTGGGCGGACAGAGGCTCTGCTAAGGCAGATCTGATTGAGGCTGACAGGCTCAGTATGGGCAGGAAAACGTCCCTGCTCATCACAGCAGCTCTGGCAGTGGCACTCTGCCAGCCTGGCGTCTCAATCATTTCATTTATCAGCAGTTTTTCAGTTTATCATGAAGTCATTTGCTCCTGTTCCTCCCCTGCCCGGTTTGATCTCGTGTCTGAGCAGGCAGGACAGTGAGTTGTGCTCAGGGACCTGAAGGGCAGTGCAGCCCCACAGGAGCTGGGCCACGGCTCCCTTGGAAAAGCATCTGCAAAACCTCTGTGTCACCAGGTGTTGGAACCCAGGGGTNTCCAGGGGGGTTTGAAGCCCTGTACAGGGGGGTTGGAGATCTGTACAGGGGGGTCTGAGGCACAAGATGGAGAATTTTTACACGTGGCATGTTATCTTTTGTTCTTCTTCATAACCTCCATCTTCTTGGTGCTGCTGGCACTTTGGGATTGGTTTGACACAGATCTGGACAGTGTGGTGTGAGGGGCACGGGTTGGTAATTAATGATAAACATTCAATAGGTAGTTATTAGTATCAAAGATCAGAGCTGACCCGGGGCGGGCACAGTGTGTCTCTGGACGCGTTCTGTGCCAACCCTGGCAGGGCAGAGAAATCTACTTTTGATAAGGAACTGATAAACTGCCTTGAGAACACCAACAAACGATTCCAGACTACTCCTTCAACAGCACGGGCCGGAAACCTGGACTTTTCTGTACATTGTGGGGTCTCCCGGGGCCAAGGTGATCCCCACACCCAGGAGCTGGGGTTCAGACCTCACTGTGCTGTTTCTTTGCTGGGTTCTGGGTGTGATGGAACCCAGAACCAGGCTTGCTCAAACGCCCTGCAGCCACTTCCTGTTGCAAACCCATGATGGGTCAGGGTAGCAGTCAGTGTTTTCCTGGGATCCCTGTGTCTCAAATGCTGCACCCCAGAGAGCAGTGAGTGCTGACAGCCATCTGGAAGCTCCATGGGAAGCCCTGTGCTATTGAGACTGCTTCCTGAAAATAGTTCTTCATTTTGGTGGCCTTTCTTTTGCAAGAATACACATAATTAACCATTCGTGACTTCTCTCAAATCCATTAATCCAATGTTTAATAAAAAATACTTCCTTTCTATTTGCCTAATACAACTAGATAGAAACGTCTGGATCATTAGCTTGTAAAAAAAAGCTGAGATGCCTCCTTCAGAAAAGTGTAGCACTTTATCCTCCATTAATCCTAGACCTTGCTCAGTGAATGATTTGTACCACTGAAGTAATTGTAGCTGTGTAGTATTTCGTAAGTTAACACAAACTTTATTTCTGTATTTTGCTCTGGACCTAAGTGTTTTTCCCACCATATTCTGTCTGAATTGTAGCCCTTCTACACTAGGATATAGTACAAGTCAAGTTTTGAATCAACTGCTTGTCTTTATTTCCTGTGTGTTACATCTTTAACATTATTAATATATACAAAATTAGCAAGATCAAATATTGCTCATGTTCAAATGCCTTTTTTTTCTTGTAACATGTCAGAATCTTCAGCCAGAAAAAAGAAAAATTCCTTCACTCACGGGATAAGCTTTCAATTCTTTTTCCCACAGCACTGGAGATCTTTTTCATTGCACCTGTTTCCATGTAGCCCTTTTCCAAGGCAGGGAAACAAAGCCTTTGCAGGCAGAGCTGGTTTTGACAAAAATCCCCTTTACTATTTCCAACTTCACAACCAAACTGAATTTCTTTTCCAGAAGTTGTCAATCACATTCTCCCTCAGCAAATCGACACAACATGACCCTGCCCACGCTGGGTGAAACAGCTCTTAAGAGAAATACAATAGGGAGCATCTCACATTAATCTCTTCTCTGTTATTTGACTGTTTTCCACTAACCTTTCCTTCTGCCAAATTTAATTAAATCAGCTGCTTTTGTGGCTCTGACCTGTTCCTTCTCTGTTTGGACATTCCCTTCAATTCATAAGGCACATATGATATGCAGCCAGCAGGGACTGAGCCAAGCTATTTTCTTAAAATAATTCTCAGCAATGAATAACAAATGATGCCAAATGAGTTTATTTTATCCAGACCATAAGGAGTCAACACAGTACAGATGCCCCAGACTTGTGTTGTGCTCCTGACTGCCAATAATTTTAAAATCCAGGATCTTAGGTGTTGTTCATACCACATGTATACATATAGGATTAGACAAAATGGTTTGAATATATTACACTGATTTTATTTTTTCTCGTTGCTGCACAGATAGGTTTTTAAAAAACTTCACGTTCCTCAGAATAAAAAGGTCTGGCTACATCAGGGGTGTTATGAGTGTGGAATTTTAAGCTTATCTGCAAAAATGAGACCAAGTATAAATAATGAGCAATATTATGAATATTTATTCACCTACACTGATCCTCCTGATGATCTTTTTCCAGCTTCCAGCCTGACAGAGCTTATAGAAGAAGGCAGTTTTACCTGAATTGTGAAAGATTTTTCTTCCTCTTTCTAATCAAGCGTGATATACCAGAAAACAAATCAGGCTGATAAAAACAGAAGTCAGACTTACAAGAAAAACAGCTGTAGCAGCTAAATAGCTTAAAGCAGAGAAAGTAGGAAAACAGCATGTGGGGCTAATGATGGGTGGTTTTCAGGTTTCAGAATACATTAAGGCATTCTCCCTGTTTATTAAATTGCTCTGGCAGCATTTGACAGCAAAGGTTTTGTGGATTATAAGAGTGCAATGGACATAACTAGGATATTTTTTTATCTTAAAGCCTGGCCTTTGGGTAATCACCAAGAAGTTACACGCTGCAGGAAGAATTTTTGCTTTGCACAAGTCCAAAGAAGGTTGTTTTTTACTTTTAAAAAATTGTTTCTGAGATTGTTATTTACTTTCTCTTCTCTGCCTTGAGATTTTGAGGTTTTTCTGTCTCAGCACTCAACTCCTTTTGTCAGTAAGTGGCAGAAACCATCTGGAAGCAGCATCAATTTACTGCTGGCATATTTACCAAAGGGCACCTCTCTGCAGCACCGGGTGCTGTGTGACCACCCCGACTTTTAACTATTGCTCCTCTCTCCCTGCCCAAGAAAAGCCAAATGTAATTTCATGGTTTTACAGAAATTGCCTCAGCCAAAAGTTAGAAGGCTTATTATTCCTCAGGTCTCCTTTTAAGTGCTCTTTGTGAGATGACCTGGAATCTCTGGGGCATAAAGGCTGGAAAGTGTTGTTGGGAGTTGGGTTGGAGCTGGTTCCTGTTCCTGGGAGATGCAGATGGACACCAGCTCTGTCCCGTGCAGAGGGCTGGAGATGGGAGCTCTGCAGTCTCCCTCATCCCAGAGGCCGAGTGCTCCAGCCAACAAATGGATTTCTCTTCTCACGGTATCACTGTTACATAAGAAAGAGTTTTAATTCCATTTTGAAGTGTTATTTTCAATTTCTTTGATGTGCGGAAAAATTAAATGACCTGCTAAAGGTCACTTGGGGAGGGTTTGGGAAAATGCTAAAGAAATCCAGATCTTCCAAGCTGCAGCCTGCAGCCTTAATCACAACCCTCCTCTGTTTTGGCAGAGTGGCTCTAGTCAGAATTGGGATACATCATCCAAGATATTAATCTCTATTTTTTTTTAGTGAAATTTATCTGTAACTCATTCCAGCTCACTGTCATCCCTTTGTATGACTGTCAGAAGCAGGTAATTGTTTCCTTATTTCTTCCCTGCTTCCTTGTGGGCTTACATCTGATCTGGAATTTGGATCACTGAAAAGGGAGATGTCCATTTCTAGTGATTCTGTGATTCTGATGTTGGTATAAAGGAGAGAACTATTCGAGAAGCTCATTAACTGAGAGTCTTTTCTAAACAGAAAAGTTGATACTGTCCAAGGACAGAGATACTAACCACGGGGTTTCTGACAGTAATTTTGATAATAATTCTGACAGTAGTTTTGAAGTCTGCTCATAGCACCTGAGTCACTTCATTCACGTTTTGAGAAATGCCTGTGCTCAAATATCAGATGAGAAATGTGGCTGCTGTTGTCAACCCTCTGCAAGTTGAAATGTAGAACAAGTATCAGGTTAATAACAAACCCTACTGTGCTGTTAACCTTGGACACTGCACCCTTCTGAACATGCTGCTGCCACCAGGGGTGGCCTGCTGGGGACAGAGCCTGGCAGACCCTCTGCAAGGTGTGTTCAGGTCACTTTACTGTTCTGGTGGATGTATTTTCGTGTATGCACCTTTCTTTGGGCACAAGCTGCTGCATTGAAATTTCACATTTTTCACTGCAGCTTGGGTGTTATTCCAAAACCTTGATAGCCCAGGCTCAGTGTCTAATCCCTTAGGGGTAAAACTCAAAAAGAAAACAAAAAAGAAAAAAGAAAGAAGTATCTATCTCAGATGAATGTGGTGGCAGCATATTGCACTCAAAGCACCTCTGTTCCAGTTTAACACAGCCCTTCCTATGCCCAGTATTGCTGGCACCAGGCATTGTTAAGAGAATCATTAAAATGATCCATCAGGATCCCCAGCCTGTCTTATCATTTCCAGTTGTTTGTCTGCTGTGGGTTGGTTTTGTTTCCTTTTTTTTTCCTTTTTTTTTTTTTTTTTCCCTGGCTTTGTCTCAGCGCTGTTTAGTGCCTGGAGTTTCTATTTCTGAGCTTCCCTGTGTATCCCTGACAACTGGCGGATGGCTCTCGGAGCTGAGATGCTCAGTCAATAGCTCTGCTCCTGGAGCTGCTCAGCAGCGTCCTGGCACTCACCATCAGATGAGGTGGATGAGCAATTCTGCCTGGTTCACAGACCTTCTGTCTGGAGGCTCCAGGGAGATGTGGCCAGGACGCTGGAAGGCTTTTTGGGACGCCTGCTGGGGTCTGCTCTGTGCCCGGTGCAGGAGCGGTTTCCACTTCACCACTTCCCCTGCCTGAATGACACAAGAAAAGGCAGCCGTGGGCAGCAGCGCTGAACTGTTTGGTCTCACGCTACTAAAAGGCCAAACAGAGTAGACTCCTGAAAGGCTTTCTGGCATTCTTTGATGTTGTAACCTGTGTGCGATAAAAAGATCATATCCACTTTCTTTCAGGTGACTTTTAAAGCACTTCCTCCTGCTTTCATAGGAAAGCTCAGCTTGCTAGTGCTGGTGTTGTACCCACCACCAGGGGCTGTTTTGCTTTCAGAAGCGGCTACACTAAAGAGGAAAGAGCTGGTAAAAGCTGGAGCACGTCACATTTACACTTACGTGAGAGATTCAGCCCCTACCCTGGGAGAAGCTGGAAAAGTTAATGGTGTGACTGGTCATTCCAAATGGGTTAAAAAGTGGAAATTGTAACACATTAATATACTGTCATAAAGTGCTGTAGCTTCAGAGAGAATAAAATGAGTTGTATGAGGTGTGAGATCCACCAGGTTATGGGTCTTAGGTGCTGAGAGGGAAAGTGTTAAGGAAAAGTTTAATTGCTGGTTGTTAATCAGGCTGCCAGGAGAAAGCTATTAAAGGTGGATGTCAATAGAGCTCCAGCGCCAAGTGAAAATCCTGAGCTTGGCTGTGGACCTTCTGAAGGGGAGTGGAGCAGCTCCTCCAGCCTGGAGGTGTGGATGGAGCTGCTGTGTGCGGTGGGACTGGGGCTCTGCTCGGCACAGAGGAGTTTATTGGAGCTGGGGTGGTGCAGGTTTGGTCAGAGGGTCCCAGGAATGCACGGGGTCTGACCAGCACAGCACAGGCCAGGGTGTCACATCCACACCTTTGCTAGGAAGAAAGGCAGCCTGGTGAGCACAGAGCTGTTCCCAGCAGAGGAAACTGAGCCCTGCTGGACAGAGCCAGACCTGCACCCCCTGCCTGGGGCTCTGCCATCACAGGCAGCTCATAAATCAAATACACCAGAGGTTTGTGAAAGGGGAGCACCTTGCCCTGCTGCAGGAAAAGCCAATATAGCCCCAGCCAAATGGAGAAAACAACCCTGGCTGTTTGCTCCACTGTGTGTGCCTGTGCAGCAGTGAGCAAGTGGTCCAGTTTGTTTTAAAATAGCGTTCCCTCCCTTGTTTTGTGCCTGTCTTAGCAGAAACATGAACAGGAGCTGGTCCTGTATAACGAGGCTGGAATGGAGCAAAACTGCATCTTTTTAAAAGCAGCCTGTGCACTGGGATTTACAGCCCAGGGTTTGATGTCTGCTGAGGACTCTGCAGCCACAGTGTGATGCTGTGCTGCATGTGAGAGTCAAAAGCGAGGGTTTATAAAAGACTCTGCTCAACTCTGGCACAGGGGTGAAGCTCGCTCAGCACCACCATCACCGGGGGAGCTGCAGATGTCCTGTGCTCTCTGGGTGTTCTGTGGAAGCTGCCTTCTTCCCAGAGCTTCCAGAAGAGGAAATCTTCCAGATTTCTGCTGGAAATCTGTGTTTATTTAACCAGGGCTAAGTAAGGAGTATTAAGGGATGGATGCATTAAGAGCTTTTACTGTGAGCTTTGTGTAAATGGTGGCTAGTTAGGTCTTTTTGGAAAAAGTACTTTTGCTTGAGTCAAGTGAATGTTTGGGGGGAGTTTGTTCATTTGTTTCTAAATTGCCTTTCCTGATTCTGATGTAGTATTTATTAATGGTGTGTTTCCCATCTCTGATACCCAAAAACATGAACATATCAAGTCTTCACTAGCATGCAAAAAAATTATTTAGAAAACATATCACAAGAATATCTCATATTCATCTCATTGGTGTTGCAAAATTAAGGGGAGATGAAAAAATATAGATATGAAGGAGAGTTGAGGATAACCACAGGAGGAAATAGAATTTAGATTTTCTATCTCCTTCACCAGTAGATTCCTGCTAATACATCCTGGTAACCTTATTTGCTTTACCAGACGTGATGCTAAAATTAGCTAGTCATACATTTCTCAGGAAGTAGTAATTAATTGGACAATATTTGTACAGAGCTTTGAAAATGTAGGTCCTAATTTTGCAAACCCTTTGTCCGTAATGCAGATTAATTTAATCACATAATTACTGCATTTCTGGACTTTGGTATACACAGTTCCCCAGCTCATGTGTGATGTACAATAATTGCCTGTGTAAACTGGCAATAGCCACATTTCTCAAATACTGTGCACGTTTGAAAATTGGGATCACAGGTAGCACTCCATTACTAGGACTTCATTTTAAAATACTTTGTTCTTTTCTACTCTGAATACGATTTATTCTTGTTTAAACCCTCTCTCAGCAGGACTGTGCTCAGCTCAGCCAGGGATTTGAGCCGGTGCTTTCCATGCCAGCCTCTGTCTCATGGGGAGAGCCACTCGCAATAACTGTAATTTAGTTTGGGGCACCTGGTCCTTTGTGTGTGCCAATGGAGTGGGCTGGTTCAGTGATAACGATCAGTGTTAAGCCTTTTCACATGAACAGTCTGTGCTATTTGGACTGAAAGGGGTTTTCTTCTTTTTCTTTTTAGAAAGTTGTTTGTACACAGAGAATGCTGCGAGATCTGCCTTCTGCTTTTAGCTCAATTTGTCATAATTTCTACCAAGACCAAGAGGATTTAGCCTTAATTTAATACATTCTTTTGAATGTTTTTGCTCCCTGGACCCTGTATTAGATTCAGCATCTCACTCCCTTAGTAGTAAAGAACCACTAATTTCAAGCCTAAATTTATTCATGGCCGGTTTATACCCATTTGTTCTTGTGTCAACATTGTCCTTTAGTTTAAATTGCATCTTTGCCTTGCCAGTGTTTGTCCTCCTGATGTTATTTATAGATGGCAATCATATCTGCTATCAGCCTTCATTTTGCTAGACGGAACGAGCCAGGCTCTTGCAGGCTCTTCTCCGGTGATGGGCTCTTCAGTAGCGGCACCTGGCTGGATCCAGGAGCTCAGCAGTGAGCTGGGGAGCCTGGATTGTGCTCAGCATCCCCGTGAGCCCTGGGTGCCTGGCACGGGAACTCAGGGCTGCCAGATGTGCACTGCCAAGAGCTGCACACAGGGTGTTTGCCAGCAGCATTTGTGCCTGCTCGGGGCAGGGAGCTGGTGGGACACGGGGACAGCTCTCCTTCCTCGTGTCCAATAAAACAACTTCCAGGAAAGTTTTGGTTTTTTGGTGCCTTGATGCATTTTACTGTATTTTGTGCTATTAAATCACATCTTTCTATTAGCCAGTTGCCCTTCTTCCAAGCTGCCATTTCTCCTGTACAAGGCACCTTTTTAACCAAGCCCTGGACTAATTTCCCATTAACCAGTTTAACAAATTCCTTCAACTAATTCCCACCTTCTGGAATTTAGTTAAAGTATTTCTTTGGGGTGTTGTATCAGATGATTGACAGAAGAGCAGACAGATTAGATCTGCCACAGTTCCTTTAATTATTCTTCATATTTTTTTCCTTCAAAAGTCCTTCTTAGTTTTTAGGTCAGACTGAAAGCTCTGCACTTATAAAGAAGATTTTTTTCCTTGGCTGTAGTAGAAACAGCACATTTGCTTTGCTGTAGCATGAAGATCTGTTAGATTCATTAGAAACACTTGCCACAGGACCTCCCACAGGCTTCAGCAGGGCTGGATTTTTAGTCTAGACCCCCTTGGGCCACAGGCTCATTTCCTGAGTTCCACAGCATCACCATCTGATCAAACATACAGTAAATGTTAGGACCATTTTGGTTTACCTCTATGCTATAGTTTCTACCCTGTGCTATTTAAAATGTCATTTTTGCAAAGAAAGAGAATAGGAGAATTGTTCTGTAGGATCAAAATGCCATCGAGAAAATGTCTCTTGAGCTTGGGGGCATGAGGCTGCCTTTTTTTTTTTTTTTNTTTTTTTTTTTTTTTTTTTTTTAATAGTCGTAACAATAATAATACTATTAGGACAACAAACTGAGATGCCCCTGGAGATGATGTGACAAATTGGAAGGACATGCTGAAATTGAAATTGATTGAATAGTTCAATAAAATCAGCTTAATGCACAAAAGCAAAAAGATTAGCTAGAGAAAAACAAAAAATCAGTAATTTGTTATCTGCTGGGGCCAATCTCACTGGAGACTGAATCTGTTCTGAACTAGAACCAGGCACTTGAAAGGAGCACCCTTGTATGCCCACAGTGCTGGAGCCTTTTGGATGGAGCTGGATGTGCGTGGCAACCACGTGCCTGAAGGTTTGGCAGATCAGATCTCAGACTATTTCCGTTTAGTGAACTTGGCAATGCCAACTTTATGGCTGGGCTTGATCCTAAAGGTCTTTTCCGACCTTGATATTTCTGTGGTTTCATATGTCTGAGTTCTGTACAACTTCCCACTCCATTCTCCAGGTCAGAACCCACTTCTGCTCTAAACACAGTAGTTCTGTGTTCAGTTGATGGAAATCAGTGCAGCTTTGGGGACGTCTCTGGGATTGCCCCACAGCTCACTGGGTACCCAAAGGCTGCAGCTGCCTCTGCTACCCTGATACAGCCCCTGTCTCCAGCATGAGCCCCCCATCATGATCCTGCCTGATCACTCCATCCCTTTGAGATCTGCTGTAATTCCCCACGTTTTCTCACCAGGCTTGGATTGCCTGCACTTGCTGCACAAGTGCTGTGTTCCTTTGCCATCCTTCCTTCTTTTCATCCTTCTACACCAGGTCTTTGTGGCTGGTACATTTGCACATTATAATAAATTCTGGCCATTTTTCTTCTCTCTCTCTCTTTTTTATCTTTTTTTTCCTTTTTTGTTTGTTTGTTTGTTTGCTTGTTTTGTTTTGTTTTGTTTTGGCTTTTTGCATTGTATGCCCTGGTCAACATCTTTCTTTAAAACTTCCTTAATTTAGTGGTCTGAATTTGTGTGGGTTGTTGTTTTTTTTATTAACACTACAGAGCTAAGAGAACAGTGCTTTGTTAAACAAAACAACTCCGTTGTAAACCTGGGTCTGTGAGTATACACACACAGATGTGTTTTTGTCATTTATGTGAAATCTGATTGCTGCTACTTTTTTAAGTATCCTCCCCACTTCTATGATTTAAACCTTCTGTTATTTAAACCAAAGTATTTGGCCTGTTAGGAAGTACTTCCATCAGCCTCCCAGGTCATCTATAACAGAGAATAAGGAAGGAAGAGCTAAATATGAAATAGAAATTACATTCACTAATAAGGACATTTCAGCCTAGTGCAGTGCTTCACAAATGGAGTAATGAACGGCACCTTCTTGGATGAGGCAAAACAAGGGCTAACAATAGTTTCTCCCTCATGTTTTATTATACAAGATAGGAAGAGATAATGAAAGTGCATTTCCATAATATATTCCAGTTGCAAGGTGCTGATGGATCCCCGAGTGTGATGTCTTGTCAATTTAGCAGGTCAATTAAAAACCCCAGAATCAAGATAAAGCTAAAATGCAGATCTTTTATTCTGGCAACTCAGAAGAATTAAAGAATTGAGCCAATTACAGCACTTCAAGGATGTTTATAAGGGAATAAAGAGACCTAATTGACCTAATTCTTGCCCTTTGAAACTTCAGAGGACATTTGACATTTTACACACTCTTGTAGCATTGACACCTTGAAGGAGCAGCCCTGAGTACCTGAGCTGTGTTCTGGGGGTAGTTGGTCTTTCCTTGCATCAAAGTCCCTCCACTTGACCTCACAAAAAAGGTTTTCCTGCATAAAATTCTGCCTCCACTTGGTTTCCACACCTTTGGGACTCTCTGATGCAGCCTTTAGGAACAGGGCTGTTTTGAGCTTTTGGTGGATCCTTGCCTGGTTCTCGTGCATCGAGAGGAGCTTTGCTTTCCTGTCTGCCTATAATGTGCTCTGTGAGCACAACACAGAATCGATAGTAAATTCTGCAGATCTAAATGAAAATTTATTGTTGAGGCCGGTTGTAAAGATCAGGAGACTTCTCTAGGTGCAGGCAGATATTCTAAATAAAGAGATCCCAGGAAGATGTGTACACATGCAACATCAGATGGCCTCTCCTATTTTATTCAGGTTTATTTTCCAGTTGCATTGACTTACAGCATCCTTTAGAACTTCACTGTGTGATTTTTATGGCCGGCTCTGTGAGGTTTCTTCCTTTGAGAGCTGTGATGTAGGGGGTGCTCAGGAATTTAAATTAGATCTGCTGAACTGCTGTTTATTGCATTGAATTATTTTTTTCTTCCATACTGGACTTAAATTCTCCTTATTTACCAAGACTGTGTTAAGGATTGAAACACGAAGAGCATTTTAATGCTTTTTGGGCATCAAACTGTGTGAGCAGAACGAGCTGGAGGGCCGCCAGGCAATGTTGATGTCAATTTTGGGGGTATAATGTTCTTAGCAATGTTTTCAGTGAAAAAGCATGAACAAAACTTTTACTGGTTTTCAGAAGACAAGCTAATGTTGCAGAAAATGCTTAAAAGTTAATAAAATGTCAGCTTCAACCAGGGAATTTTGCCCATAAGACTTTTATTTTCCCATGAGACAGATGATGTCCACCAATCTATGCAAAAATCACTTTAAAAAACATTGCAGAAGAAATTATTTTAAATTAATATTTTTAATCCAATTAACTTCTTAGTCTGCTTAAAAATCACACTTGTATATGGAGAACAAGGCATTTTACAGGGCGCGTTTTTGTCTCTCATCTTTTTCTTTTATTTTTTTTTTCCAGAAAGTTCAGCAGTACATAGTCATTGTTCAAGCAACAGATATGGAAGGAAATCTTAATTATGGTCTCTCAAACACGGCCACGGCGATCATTACAGTGACAGATGTGAACGACAACCCCCCTGAATTCACAACCAGCACGGTGAGTATCCTCACACCAGCAGGGTCACGCATGGAGCTTTTCATTCATGGATGTTGTATCTGCTGTCCCTCCAAGCTGGTTGGGGAGGAACTTAGATGGATAACTGTGGAATAAAGACTTCCAGGAGAGAAAAAGGAAAAAGGAAAAGGTTGGTTGATGAACCAGCAGAACTGTTTGGTGACCAAGTTGGCCAAGGCACTGAAGGAGCTGAAATAACGTGGCAAACAGCCCGTGTCTGATTGCACCAAAGAGGATGCACTTGTTTCATAGCAATTGGCTGTAGAGATATCAGAGTTATTAATACTTACAAGTGAAATCCTGAGCAGTGAGAGATATTTGGGGTTTATGGCTTGGATATGATTTCAAAAGGGCTGTAAGTAATCTCAGAGGTAACAGGTAGCTGGTAAAATTTGTATTTCACTGATAGCTCTAACAGATGTATTTGTGTGTGCTGGCAGTAAACGTGCAGGCATTCTTCAGTACATCTGGTTTTAATCAGTTAAAGATTTTTCTTATGTTTTATTAGCACAGTCTTCTGTTCTGTTCTCATGTGTTCCAAGGTATTCCTGGAGGGCAAGGGAAAAAAAAAACAGAGATTGCAAATGACAAATTTTTAGAGCTCATTCTGGTAAAAATGAAGAATTGGAAGGTGAAATTATGTGGTCTAGTTCATTCCAGCCTTTGTAATCCATAGATGTAGAACATCTGAAATGTGCATAGTGAATTTAGAAATCACAGAGCAGTGCAGAGGTCTGTATGCTAATAAATGAGAAATGCTTGTGCACCCCTCTCTGCATTCCTGTGAGGGTCAACAAGGAGCAGTAAGTGATGTATCTTAAATGGACATCAAATCTTTACAAATACAGAAGGTCTGACTTCCTTGTGCTCATGTCACTGAACATCCTTGGAGGAATGTTTTTGTTATTTATATTATTCTGATTTTTCATTCCATCCTAAAGGATGCTAAATATTTATTAGCATAGGAGCAAAGTTTCCCCTTAGTTGTACTCCTACAAACTGCAGATATGTCACAGAACTCAAAGAAGTCATGCAGAGCCCTGTGGACCCAGACTGGGTTCATGTCAGTTTTGGAGTCTGGGTCCTTCCTCCCCATCTCCATCAGGAGACATGCCCAGCTCCCAAACAGCATTTTCTCACAAAGTTACTTGGACCTAGATTCTAAGAAGAAGAAAGGCACTGAATTCCTCCTGAGTCACAGCAAAATGGGCACCCAAGACATTTTCAGGTCAGGGCATCAATCCCTGGGCTGTGCTGCTGCTCCAGGGGATGTAACAGCACACGTGTGCTTTGTGTCCATCATGGATACTCCAGTCTTTCTGTTGTGAAGTTGTGGTTAAAGATCTCCTTCAGTATGGTATAATTGTGAGGAGCCATAAAAATACAGCACAGATCTTGGGCTGTGTGGTCCTTTGTCAGATATTTTAATAACAGAATTACTCTGTTATCAGAATTACTCCTCTGGAAGGGGGTTTGTGTCTGTGGGGCCACGGGACCTTGCACCACAGCACTGCCACCACTCCCTGGTGTGTGTGGGGGACTTTATTCTGCCAGGTAAATGCTTCTCTGGCCTCCATTTGAGTGAAAAAGGAATGACATCTAGTGGCCATGTCACTTCAGCACAGGTGGTTCACATGACCCAGGTTTGGGGTCTCCAGATGCAGACTGGAGATGAGGTTTTGGGGAGCAGGGTCAGCACATTGGTGCCTTCTGCAGGGCAGCATCCCCTCCAGATGTGGTGTGTTTTAATGGCTTTCCAAAGCACTTCTCAAAGCTGATGGAAGGTGGGATAATGGACATTTTCTTTCAGGTGGATTCGGAGTATTTAATGTCTCGGTGTGTGTTAAACCTGGAAGGAGTAAAAGCCATCAAGAGAATTACCCACAGAATAGTGTTAAATTGATTAGAAAATGCTGCTCTTCCTCTAAGCAGAGTTGATGTGTACCATTATTTCTCTAATTTCAATCACCGAACAAAGAGTTTTGCAAGGGCCAAAGGGCTTTACACAGTGGCACATGGGACTTCTCTGTAAAGAGCTGAAAACCAAGGGTGTTTTACAATAATACTTTCTGATTCTATGGAAACAAATATCTTTGATATACTCCCGGGTATAGCCAGGCTGAATTTCATGTGAGTATGAAAGCATAATATGTTTTTTCCCTTACTGGCAGAGGGAACAGCATCAGGCTGATGAGTTTCCTTAAGCCTGAGCTGAATCTCCTCGCTGTCCCCAAATAGTCTGATCTGCATTTTAACACCTTTGAAAAAAAATAGCAAAAATCACTTTCCAGGAAATCTATAGCTCCTCAGAGAGTGAGAAAGCCCATGGTCTCTTTTAAGTCTGCGGACTGTTTGGAGAGATATTGTATATTTTTATTTGAAATAGTTGTATTGAGATGCTGCTGTAAAAACAAAAATAGGCTGAATAACTGAAACTGTGGCTTGCTCTTGGCAAGCTGCCAGAGGAGAGGAACTCAGGAGCTCTATTCATCCCAGGCAGATACAAAGGCCCACCCTATAGCGCTCCTAAATTACCTGTCATTCAGCCAGGGTGGTTTTAGACTTAATCGTTTCTGGATGGGAATGTAGCTCAGGAGGACACTGCACCATGCTGGTGTCACAGCTCATGTATTCAGCAGCAGGAATTAATGTTGCTGTGTAAAATTTAACAACAGGATGGAGAGAGGAAAACATCCACTGTGCTGGTCAGGAGAGTCAGGGCACGCCTGTAGCCAGGCACAGCGCAGGGGGGAGAGGCTGCGTGTGTGGGCTGTGGGGAAGTTCAGACACAGGCACGGGAATTCCAAAATGACACATCCAGCAGGGGTGTGTTAGTGAATGGACATCCAAAATACCAGATGAGCTGGAATCAAAGTGTAGTGCTGGATGAGAAGTGGTAAAAGAGCAGGAAAATTACAGAGAAGATATTAAAGGTACAAAATGAAGATACCTCAGTAAAACTCTAGAGTGCCTGTGTGCTTCCATGAACACTGATGTCAGTGGGTATCACATCCTTTGGTTCACCTTCTGAAGTACAGAAGGTTCTGAAATTGCATGGAAAGAAGGAAATCAGTCTGTGGATGAAGCAATTTGGACCTCAAGTCCTCTGTTAACTCCAAGGCCAGTGTCCATCAGCATGGCCAGTCCTGCCTGCATCGAGCTGCAAGGCACCAGGCGCAGCGAGGACCAGGTGCCTCCTCTGCTCCTTTCCAGCTCTTTTTTTGTGGTGGTGAATGTTCTCTTGATCTGAAATGCTACCTGTGCCTGTGCTGAGAAGCCTCAGAGAGCAGCCACCAGTGGGGAATTGTCTCCTGAGAGACACCAGAAGAGTGGAGCGTCCCCTGAAACGCTGTAAACATCACCGGCAGCTGTTTGGAGCATTTTTAATGGTTTAATGCAGAACTGTGACCCAGGGAATGCTCTTCTGGCTATCTAAGGGAATTCAGCCTGTCCACAGTGTTGTGTTCTTCATGTGACATTGTTGCTTGCAAAAATAAATGAAGGGAGGCAGCTCTTCCCTCTGCCAAAGAGGAGAGGCGAGCACTGACTCCTCAGTGTGCCCAACCAGCCCATGCCCACAGGCCCTGGGTCAGATGCCATAGAAAAAGATATTTTAAACCCCCATGCCCAAGTTTTCTATGACACATTCATTTCTGTGGAATTTTGGGTGGGTTTTGTACCTGCCAAATCACCAGCTGTTGTAAGATATTGGCATTTTGACTGGACTGTGTTACAAAGGCTTTGTAGGAATTTTTACTGGAGAACTGGCTCTCTTACTGTTGTAAGATAAAGGTATCACTGTGCCTTCCATTATCCAGATTCTTTGTTACTTATAACAGGGTCATGTCCTCTGACACGTCTTAATTATGGGGAAATTCCTCAGTCTCCCTTCAAATATTTATCTTCTGTGTGCAAGTGATTTGTGGTTTTTCCATATTCATGTGGATCCGTAGCCTCTGGCCAGATGCTCACCTCAGATCCAGGGGGTGCAGTGAAATTAGAGCTGGCATTTCAGAGATTAAAAGTCAGCTGAGACAGAACAATGCTGGATAATCTCAGGTGAGGTTTTATGTAAGATTGAAGCATCTTTCTTGCTCACAGGAGGAGCACCTTTAATTCCAGTGAAATCTTTAACTCCTCTCAGGCAGGATGCCCCTTCCAGTCTGACCCATGATACTGTTAATAGCCATCCAAGGATTTCCACTTTATCTAAGAAAATGCATAATCAGAGGGGAGGAGAAGTGAAAGAAATCCGTGCCTACACTTGACTCATACAAAGTCTATTTTTATCATATTCAATCAGGAACAATCAGGCACAGAGAGGAGACGCAGATGAATTTGCATGATCAGACTTCTGTGTCTGAAATGTTAATTAAAAGTTATTTTAAATTTGCCTACTGTGCAGAACTTGTTTTTATAGTAGCCCATGTAAGGAAAATATTATTTTGCAGGACTAAAGTGCTCGTGATTACTTGAGCTTGTGGATTCTTGGGTAAACCTGCCTGGCAATCAACTTCTCAAAAAAAAAAAAAAAAAAATTTGGAGGGAGTGCAGAAAGAAAGGGAAAATAGAAACTGGGCTATTCAAGTTCTTTAAGCTCCTGAGCCTTAGGAGGTCTTATTTAAAGCTACTTTAAAATTTGCCCTTTGGCACAGCTTTGAGAATCTCCTCTTCCAAAGCTGAATCTGGTGGAGTCTGTTTTAAAGAGGCAGCTCTAGGACAGCATCCCCTTCCCTGCCTCGCTGGCTAATCCTGGCACTGACAGCAGTCAGGAGCAGCTCCTAAGGTTTAGGACTGGACTCTTGGGGATGGGTGGGTGCCTCCAAGCTCCCAGGGCAGTGCTGGCATTTGCTGGCCTGGGAAAGGCACCTGGCCAAAGACTGGCTGAGCTGAAAGCAGAGCTGCTGGTGTGGAGTAACCTGAATTCAGAGAGGCTGTGCTGGAGCAGGAGGGACGTGTTTCTGGCTAAGGTTAATCTGGTTACAACATGGACTGGGCTAATCAGTGAAGGAGCAAGTCCTTGTTGCCAGCACATTGGGAAAAGCAGTTCTTGCCGGTTTTTAACTGGTCTGTTTAATTAATATTGCCAGACCAGGCTGAGCCCTGGCTGTTGCAGTGAGGCTGAGTTAACCTGGCTCATGCTGGAATCTGCAGAGAAGAGCTCGGTGCCTCCTGCACGGAACAACAGGGGGAGAGACCCAAGTTAAAAGGGCTCTATGTTTTGGCAAGAAATGTCTGACCTTTGTGTGTACAGGTGTTCTGGTCCCTCGAGTGCTGTGGGAGGTGTTAATGAGCCCATTCTGAGAAGTGCTTTGGAATTTGAGAGTGAAGATGCTCTCACTGCCCTGCTGGCATTGTCCTTTACCAGAAATAGTTCTTCCTTCTCTCATCCTGATGTTTCCTTCCCATTTTCTTTCCCCTGTGATTTACTAGTGTACATCATTCTGTGAAGCAAAACAAGCCAAGATCCTCCAACCCCTTCTACTTTACAGCTTCCCTTCCCTGGTTATCTTGCTAACCTTGCTGTGCTCCATGCTCTGCTCAGTTTTCATTCTTCTGACCCAATTTGGATATAGTAATCCAGTTTCAGTGCCTTGAACAAGGGCATTAGTATTTCCTTTTCCACAGCCGTGGTGTAGCTCTCACTTAGCCTCCTGCTCTGCCAAAATTGTGGGAACAAAGCAAACAAGCATAACCTAAAATTGTATTCCCTGTTCTGAAGGCATTTGTTCTCACGTTCATTGTTTGTTTGAGGAGAGAATAAAGCTGTGCATCAACCTATGCAAGAGCAGCACTGCACAGAAATAGCTGATGTGAACTGTAAAAATGTGACTTCGTTGCAAGTGGGGTGAATGCTTTGCCTGGGCTCCAGCCCCCTCAGTCAGATCCTGCTGAGCTCCATTTTTAACAGTGAGTTTCAGAATGGCAAAGTAGCAGGAAAAACCCTCAGCTCTTCCTTCAGGCTGGAAGATTGCGACTTCCGAGTGACTGGGATGCAAAGATGCAAATAGGTCTGCTTTGGAGAAACGATATTTAATGGTCTTAGGAAACCAAAATCGGCATCCACGTCAGGCTGCCTTGGGGTTTCCTGAACACATTTATAGGCAGATGTACCCAGAAGCGTTCAGAACATGGGAGTGTGAGGAGAAATCCCTTTTACATGCATGCTCATGTTTTACAAATTAATCTTACACTGTGGAGGGAGAACCCAGCAGGAGTGGGATGTCACTGGGATTTCCTGCAGACAGAAAATTGGACCAGGATGCCTTCGAGGGCTTCCTACAAATAGATCTTAACAGGCTGATCCAAGTAAAACTAGTGAAAGTGGGTAGCTTGCTATCTTCCAGGACCTTGGCACGTGTCCATCTGCCTCCTCCCTGTTCCTAGACCCTGGAAAAGATCAAGGGCTCAAATCTTGAGCACTGTGTACATGATTTGCCAGTATGCAGACTAAAGCTGCATCTGTAGCTGTCCATTGAGATCTCACTGTCCCTGTCACTGCACCTGTGCCATTCAGAAAGTCTGCAGTGACATTTGAATGTAGATTAGCCCGGATCATACAGCGTTTTTAAATCATCAAAACTATGCCTGTGGCATAATTTAGGGGCAGTTGTCACACGAGGCAGAATTCAAGTAGATTCAGGCCAGAGCTGGCAAGGGGAAGGAGCAGGTGCTGTGGTAGGGGAATGTACAGGACTGTGTTGTTTTACTGCTGAAGACAAACCCAGGAGTTCTGTACAGTCCTGCAGACAGGCTTTATTGTTAAAAATCAATTATGCTTTCATGGAAATTCCCAGATGACTGTGTTCACTTGCAATTTTCCAGTCAAAACGAGGCTCAGCCAGACTCCCCAGCAAAGCCTGGGCTGTTATAGAGCTGTCAGCCTCTAACTGAAATAAATTATTATATTCAAGTGAATCGAATATGCCTGGTAGCATTTGGGTGTATGAGCATCTACCTAATTCTGTGTGCATTTCCATTAAATATATAGTCAGTGAAGTCTTAAAAACCACAAATCAGTCTAGTTTTCCTAAATAAGACC
The DNA here is from genome assembly GCA_013400315.1 of Bombycilla garrulus. Taxonomy (NCBI): domain Eukaryota; kingdom Metazoa; phylum Chordata; class Aves; order Passeriformes; family Bombycillidae; genus Bombycilla; species Bombycilla garrulus. The sequence goes on from VXBU01005400.1 coordinate 1,115,151, forward strand.
CCGGTGCTTATAAATTGAAATGGGCTTTCTGCCTCTCGTTGCATGTCCTGGTGACAACCTTTGCCATGAACAATGAATTAGATTAAGGATGTTAGGTTGGAAGGTAGCAGTAGCAAACTGCGCAAGGAGAAACAATATTCATTCTTCCCATCCTGTTTCAGCCTCGTGCTGAACTCAGCAGAATAATTCCTGGGCTTTGCAGCTGTAGACACGCAGGTTAGGAAATTATTTACATCTCAATCTGCCTCTGGAGTCAAACTGACCTTTGGATATGATCTCTGCCTCAGTGCAAAGCCTGTCTGGAGGAGCTGAGGAGCTGTGATGCCCACACAGTTTCATTCTGTCAGAGAATGAGGGTGATCCCCAGCCCAGAGTGCGCATTCCCTGGAGCTCTGTGGCTTTCCCAGGCACAGCATCTCCGAGTGCCTGGAGGCCCTTTCAGTGCCGTGCTAGGGAACACAGGACACACTTCCTACTCTCCTGTGCACATTCAACTTTTGTTCTCTATTTTATCACCGCTTTCATCTAAAATGGAAGCTACTTCTCACTTTATGAGAAAACAATAATTCCTCATGTCTTAATGAGAAAAGCATCAGCCTCTTCTGTGCTGTCTGTTAAGTCTTTACACCAGTGCAACACATGACAGAAAGGATGAGATACCTTTGAGACTGCAAAACAGATAGAGATACAGAGATGTGTATGAATAAATACCAAATAGAGATGTGCATATAGCTGGATCCAAAGCATAGATAGGTGCTGATGCCAGGCAAACAGTCATCAATCATATCCAAGTCTCTACTCACAGATAAATTGTGGTTTATATGAATTATTCCATTACATTGTGTGGGTATATATGCATTGATTTAAAAAAATAAAAAGTCATCTCTTTGATAGAAGTCTTTTCCTAATAGACACCATTAATCAAAACCTAAATTTACAGTGCATTTTGTTTTGTTTATTTCCTTTCAGTACATTCATTTTCAAATTATCACCAAATTAATCATGTGCAGAGCTTTAAACTGGCTGCCACGTGGTGAAGCAGTTCTGGTTCCTCTCCATTACGCTGAGCATTAGTTACTAAGGCACAGTTCAAGGCTCTGTTTAGCCTGATTCTGCCTTGAACCTAATTGCAATCAGCTAGATTCCTCCTTGTAAATGGGTCAGTCACACAGAAAAAACATCAAATGTAATCTCAAGATTGTGAAATAAAGCAGAGAAAAAGAAAAAAATAAGATAATTTTATTTCTCCTCATTGATACCTGCCTGGTGGTTAAAAGAAGGATTAAAATGAGGTCATTAAACTTTCCTGGGAGACAAAACCCAGACCTCAGTGGTAATATGATTAATCAAATATAAAAGTGAAGCTATTCTGAATGAATAACTCATTTTTATAGAATATCTAATTACTGAAATGTCGTCTGCTGCAGAAAAAAAAAACGGGGTGGGGGGGAATTAATTGCAATAACAATTCAAGAAGATAAAGTTTTTCTGAATTAGGTCTACACAAGAAGCTAAATTGAGTTGATTAAGTAATTTTGGTTTCAGGAGCACCCTTGATGTAAGTTAGTGGTAATGAATTTTTCAGACCTCAGAGTTTAAAATTGCTAAAGACCAGTGATTAAAAAAAAAATGGAAATGATAGTTTCATTACAAATTTCAATTTTCTGTCGTGAAAAAAAAAAAAATGTGAGGGAGGTATAAAAAAGTACTTTTTTGGTCTCTCTCAGATTGGACACATGTAGTTCTTGGTGTAAAATCAAGAGTAATACAACCTTGCTGCAGAGTGTAATCTCAGTCAGCTGGAGCTGCAGCACCACATGGGAGGCAGAAACAGGAGGAGCCACAGATTCCTTGTGCTTCCTGCAGATGTTTCACTTGGAGCAGGGAGCACGAGGCCCTCCAGCAGCTGTCCCTCGTGGGGCGAGTGGCACAGCCACCCTCAGCGCCGTGGGGACACCGGGCAATGCACGTACGTGACAACTGATGGGACATTTGGCTTTCTAACCTGCTGGCTTGCAGGTTTGTGCAGCTGGGTTCATATTACAATTCATATTATAGTATAATTATAGTATTAATAATTTAATTTAAAATGTTTAATGAGTATTAAGTGCCGTATAATATTATCAAAGCTCGGTCAACCCCCGGCGCATGACAGCGCCCATCAGCCATCGCTCACTGTCCCCCGTTTGTCATGAGCCCTCTCATCTGCAGCATCTGGCAGAGCTGCCTCCTGGTTCAATGTCTCCTTTAGCAGGGATTTCTCTCCTCCCTCTCCTCCCCTGCTCAGTCTGTGCAGGATCTAGAGGGAGAAGCCACAAACCACATCCCCACCCCGTGCTTTCCGTGGAATTGTGCAGGGAGAAGGAGGTTCCGGGCAGGGGTGAGCTACCTGTGTGCAGTGAGGTGTGACAGCGACACGTGTCACTGACAGAACCTCTGGAGTCAAAGGAAATGGCAGAGAAAAATGCCCCTGTTACTCTGTGCTGGGTGGAAATTGCCCTGGGCTCTGCCACCAGATCTGTGTGTGTGGATCAGACGCTGCTCCCATCATCTCTGCCGTGTCAGTCAGGCTCAAATCTCAAGGAGAAATCAGACATTGATGCTCCTTTATCACATATCTACCCACGTTTCTTGTCTGGCGTTTTTCCATCTGTAGCATTTCCCTCAAATTTGAATGGTTTCTTGTAAATTTTGTGCCTCTTTCTGCTTTTGATTCTACACAAAATATCCTAATTCTCCTCCTCAACCCAGACCTGGCCTTGGAGAGCCTCATTCAGTTGTCTGGATTGTGGTTAGGCTGGATGTCCACACAGCCCTGGCATGGCCATGTCTGCCAGATGTCCCAGGCAAACACTTCTTTGTGCTGGATTACTTCATTATCTTAAAAGTCCACAGCATCTCAGGCACTGGTGTGAGGCTGACAAATTTAAATACATTCTATAATTCTGTTATTGGAAGGCACTGAAATAAATCCCCTCCTGAGGTTGGCTAACTTCCCTTGGGTCGGCAGGTTTTTAATTCTTCAATATTCTGTTGCTTTAAAAACAGTTGGTTCTGAGGGCTGTCATTTTAAGAGGATATATATCTGGAATTTCATTAAGTACATTTCACTTATGAAATCTTTAGTGATGTGCTGGGGGGGGGGGAAGGGAGATTTAGCAAAGGATTTGGGTGTGCTGTGAGTTTTTTCTTACCAAATCTTTCTAACTGTCTGAGATATCTCAAAGCTTCGCAGTTGTAGAAGAAAGGGTCACAACACAGAGAACAGCCAGTTAAAATCAGAGAATGGTTTAAAGGTTTCACAAAGTTTTTTTTATAGTTTTTCATACTGCTGAGCATAGTGCAATAACTTTTAATTGCTAAAAAATAAGAAAGGAGAAATAATAGTAGTTTCTTTCCAGAATTTACAAGTATAGAGTGACTCCATCTTTTCTTTGATCCAATATCCTTTGTTTCTCACTGCATTTCTCTACTCCATTCCACTGGAAATGTTGCAAACAAACAAAATTTCATCAAGAGGCCTCTTTTTCATGGCAAGGCTGATTAATTACACAGTGTTTAATGTAGTCTTTTCTGTGCTCTGAGCTGCTGTATTCAGGCAGGCATTTCTCTAGAATGTCAGATTTTCACCCAGGCGAAGGTGCCAGGGGGTTGGACCGGGTGACCTTTACAGGTCCCTTCGAACACGAACCATTCTGTAATTCTGAGATTTTAGGGACTCCATCCTTTCCTTTGGAAGCCCTGGCACCAATCTCCTGTGAGTGCAAGTTCTCACTCCACTGGCAGACACTGCCGTTGTATTTTAAACATCAGGAAGGACCTTAAAAACGGCCATCGTGGTACCAGGCAGAAGATCATGTCTTTAAACCACAGAATAAACCACACTTCCAGAATAAAACACCTGCTTCTGGGGCTTTCTCCTACAAGACTGCTCCCTCCAGTGAGGAATCCTTTTTATGGCCAGACCAGAGGGTCTTCCTTCCTTCATCAATGCCTGATGCTGGAGTTCCAATAAAAAAAACCCAAAAACCCCCTGTGTGCTAATTCTGAGACTAATCTGGAAATAACAGAGATTTCAGTTGTGGTGCAGTCGAAGTTTGAGCAGGAGTCAGTGTGCAGATGGGCTGAGCTGTGCTGCACAGGAAACTTGTTAAAAATCTCAATACCAGGATTATAGCATACGTAAAAAATCGGTTTCAGTACTCCCATAACTCTTCCTTTCCCAAATACCCATCTTGAGATCCCAGAGGCGCATGAGCAGCTTTCATATGCCTTAAAATCTGAAAAAATTAAATTAAAAACTCATTAAGGGGAATGGGCAGTTAATAAGAAAATCCTAAACCAGACTTATCAGCTCAAGGCCCTTCTTTATGAAACTTTATTACAGGTGCCTGAATTGAAACATCCCCTTCTAGACACATTTCACCAGGAGATACAAAACCAGAGCTGTGGAGTATGTTTTGCTCGCTTAGGAGCTGAGCTCTCTCACTCCATTTTTGCTGCTCTGGTTTACATGTAAATCAGGAAAATCATGTTTTCAGAGTGTTGTTCAAGGCAGTGTGGTTATTTGCTGCTTTGTAGTTTGCAGGAGAAGGAACAGTTTGCAGTTTGTGAGGCCTGACGTGCCAACAAATGAATTGATTGCATCCTCTTTTTAGGGAGCTGGTTATTTTGGAGAGTAAAAGCACCTTGGAAAGGCCCCCGTGCTGTGGTGGGGGCTGCAGGGAGGGCTCTGCTTTGGCAGTTTGGGGTCAGGATATCCAAACCTGTGGGGGTTTGATTTGAGCTGGTGGGGGCTGCAGGGAGGGCTCTGCTTTGGCAGTTTGGGGTCAGGATATCCAAACCTGTGGGGGTTTGATTTGAGCTGGTGGGGGCTGCAGGGAGGGCACTGCTTTGACAGTTTAGGGTCAGGATATCCAAACCCGTGGGGGTTTGATTTGAGGTAGTGGAGCTTCCCAAGTTTCTTCTGGCCTGTTTCTCCCCAGCCCATACAAAGCTGTTTGGGCTCCCCAGTGGAACCCAGAGCCTGGGAGGAGCTGTGCTGGGATCCAGCTCGTCCCAGTTCCCTGCCAGCCTTCCCGGGGCTGTTCCAGCCCGGCAGCTCAGCGAGGATCACTGGGCTCTGTGGCAATGCACTGGGGAGATCGATAGGCTAATCCAGGCTGACCTAATGGATTTATCAAGTAACACATGAATTAATGATGTTCTCAGGATTCTGCCCCAGCGCAGGGCACGGCTCCAGCCCGTTCTGCAGTGCCTCAGGAGACAGGCAAGTCACTTCAGCCTTTGGTTCTGCAGCTGAAGGGAAGCATAGGGCTGTCAAGCGCTGTAAAGCCGTGATGTATCTGTGCAAAAATGGTCTGTTATATAAATGTATGTATATAAGGGTTTTTTTCAAGAATGAGGCTTTGTTGGCAGTTCCAGCTGTTTTAAAATCTATGTCTCTATTTTAAAGAGAGCATTACTAATTACACCTGACAATCAAATAGTCTGCAGAACAGTATCAGCCACCTTTTCCTGCTGTTCAGTCCATGGGCAAAAAACAAAGGTATGTTAGACAAGAGAGCAAATGAAATGTTCAAAGGATCCTTGTCTAAAACTGAAAAATAAAAGGCTGTGCTATCAGATCAGAATTTTAATGTATATTGTTTCCACTGGCTCCTGACACATAATCTTTCATTGTTGGGTATAACCACTGTTAAAGGTCACTGTTGCAAAGGCTACATCATTTATACGAGATGAGATCCCATTTTGGATAAATTCACAATTCTAGTTCCTAACAAGGAGATAGTATCAGGATTTGAATGTACAGGAGTGTCGGTTTATGGATTAAAGGCTTTTGTGTTCTGGAAACCACACTATGGCAGATTCCATGAGTTTCAGTGAGATGTGCAAGTCCCCAAAGTCAAGTAGGTTGATTAAAGTGGTTCTTTATAGCCTTTGAAATAGAGATAAAGTACAACTTTCCTGCATGGGGTTAATGTCAAATTTTTTTTTCTTGGCAAGGCTATATGCCTTCCAAGGACATAATTTTAATCTCCTTTTAAACCTTTCATACGAACATTATAAAAAGTTCCTTTGTGTTGTAATGCATTTTTATAAAATATCTAAATTTCTATGCAAACTTCAAACCTCATTTCTTAAGATATATTTATTTGGAAATGGTTATCTTGCGGCAGAATGGTGTCTTGTGTCATCATTTCTGCAGCATCTTTTCATACTATCAAAAAGAATGTAACATCTGATAATGAAAAAAAATTAGTGCTCTTTGTTAGGTATGCAAACTGCTTTTTTTTTTTTTTTTTTTAATATCCTTTTACTATTATGTGCTCTGAACTCCTGGCAAGCACTCAAAGAGTCTTTGAACCAAGGTGAAACCTACACATTCCTTCCTCACACCGGAGTCTGGAGTGAGAGCGTTTTCTTTTGCTGCTTCTGAAAGAGAGGGTATTGCTTTATTCTCCTCAGCTCCAGTTTTGTCTTCATATTCAAAGAGTAAAATTTGTATATTGATCCAGAGTTAGTCATTACTTGAGACTTTAAAAACTCCAGTAAAACGATGAAGACAAAGTGTAAAGCCAGTGGCTGTCACCTGTGGCAGGAACACGACAGAGGTTGTCTGGGCTCCAGCCTGAGAGCAGCTTCAGAAGTGCCAAACTTTAAAGCTTGCTGTTGTTTTTCAAACTCTCCCAAAGAAAAAGAAACAGAGACCATGCTGAGCATCACTCAGAGAGCGTGCTGAGCATCACTCAGGCTTCCTGCACAGAGTCCCTGGGAGCAGGTGGGTGCCTGGTCTCCACCACACCGCGCACACAGCTGAGAGGGCTCCTTTGCAGGCAGGCGAGGCGCTCTTAACTGCACGAACTGCTGAGGACAAAGGCAGCAATTCCAAAGCACCTTTTCAAAGCCGGTGAGCTCGTTGTCATGCACTGTCCTGGCGGGTCTGGGCAAGGCTGGCTCCTGGCTGACCATCACAAGGCAGCGCCTGCCAGCCTGGGCAGGTCCTGTGTGAGGGAGCACCGTGACAGCTGGCTCTCAGCGCGTACGTGGACTCTGCAGTAGAGCCATGGATGTGAAGCTGGAGCAGGGATGCTGCAGTGCAGGGGATTTTGTGGCCACGAACCTGGAAAATCAATGGCCCGGAGGTTTGTGAAGGGGCTGCTGGCTGGTGTAGTGCAGAGCAGCCTCAAAAAGGAGTGAGGGCATCGGTGGTGATCACTTGAGACCTCACCGGAGTGAGTAGTTTAATAAAACCTGAAATGAGCATCTCAAAGCCTGACTTGCAAAATAAGGCTGACTTTACAGGGGTTTTGTGGGGATTTGAGCAGGCTCTTGGTCCCCTTTGCACACAGTGAAGGGAGACCCTGGCAGTCCCTGTGTGGCTGTCGCAGCAGCTGAGAGCCAGGGCTGGGATAACTCACAGCCCCGGCACAGCCATCCCTACAGCAAACCATATTGGAAATTAAAGGTCACAGAATTGATAGTAAGGCTTAAGAAAACAGCAATTAGTCTGCTAGGAAGAAAAGCTAAATTACCAGTAGTAGGAGTAGAGGGGGGAAAGAAGGAGTGTTATTGATCTAAATATCAAGTTGGCAGATACGCAGAGTACAATCTAGAGGTTTTTTACACCTCTGGGCTTATTCAACCCCCACAATAAAAAATGCAGGCCTATAAAGATGGAATAAGAAGCAATCAATTAGGATGGCATTTGCTTGTTTCCATGCTGCAGTTGGGCAGGCACATCACAATTAATGATTTATTAGGAGATTTTCATCTTCCTCCTGACACCCCATTTTACACAGATTGCTGCAACCACACCAGAGTTGTTTATTAGTTTTCTAGCTTTTTAAGCATCTTTGTTATCAGAAAAGGAAAACCCCTGCCTGGGATGCCAGCATGGGGTTGGGTGGATGCCCTGAAGCGTGAGGAGCTGTGGGTTTTATTCAGCCCTGAATGCTGGGCTCCCTGGCTGCACATTGCCTCATCTCCACGTCTGATGGAACAGGCTGGCAGCAGGAACTGGGGAGGGATGGGACTCCCCACCACCACATGCACTCAACTCTCATTGCAGTTTCTTCCAGCCTGAGGGACCTAGAGAGAAGATTCAGCACTTTGCAGCAGTCACAGCTGTCCAGGGAGGGGCTCAGAGTCTAATAAGAGGACTGAGATGCCATTATTCTTCTGTTAATCCATAGCTATAGGTCATGAAACACTATTTGTCCAGGCAATTCATCCTTCACAAACCACTGCTGCCTGGAACAAGTGTTGTGTCATCGTTAGTGAATCTTGGAGACAACGGAAAGACCTTTCCTGCAGACATTCATGAGAACAAGTCTTTGCCTGCACAGCTTTTTAGCAAAACCAGCCAGGGAAAAAAGTAAGAACATTGGAAAAAAAGGAATTCCCTTTAGAAGGAAGACTGAATAATTATCTTTGTGTTCATCTGTCTCAATCCCACACCTCCCTAGGAGTGGCTGCAGTAGCTAATTGGTTTTATACTCAGCTGTGCATGGCTTCACTGCCCAGACTCCAGATTTATTGCACAAAGTCAAGTCATGGTGTGAATTCATCATTTTTCCCCCACATCAATCCCTTTCTCCTCTGGAATGTTTGTCTGTGTGTTTATGTGCTGTCAGGTCCGAATGACATGAAAGACAAATTCTGGATTAATTCTGGATTAACTGATTTTGGTACCAACCCAAAAATGAGAATGAATTATTTCCTTTTCTGCAAGGCATGACTTCAGAAGGGCCAGCTCCAGACGAGTGGGAGAACGGGTTTTGCCAGCCCAGGCCTTTACAGGGAGGGAAGGAAGAAATACCCCACAGAATTTAAGGATTTAATAACTTGCCAGTTTCAGAATGAATCCTTATCTGAGAAGGGAAGTGCGTAACAATCAGCCATAGAAATCCTCGTGAATAGTCTTCAAAAAATTTTCTGGAAATTAAGGACTTGAAATGCAACAATTGAAAGTGAAGCTGAATGAAATACAGGGGAATATGAGTAAATGCTACAGGTATAGGTCAAGTGCTGCTTTATCCATCTTGTGTTTACTCCAGCAGCTCCTCCGTTGCCCATTGTTTTACCTTGTTTGAATAGATATGCTTCTCTTTATTTGAAAATCAATTGTAATCTTATGAAAGAGAACTTACAGCAGGGAATGCTGGAAAGCAGCATAGTGAAAGATGTTCATTATTCTGAATTACTCCAGGGTAGGGAGGGAATGACATTAAAGAAGTGTGGGTAGCTTTGAGCTGCCATCTTTCCTTTTGCAGGTGTAATTTAATGTCATTACTTAATTTTATTAAAGGTAAAGACAATTGTGGACAATACACATTACAGCATTTACCTGTAATAATGATAGTGGGGGAGTGTGAGAGGGAGGAAAGGCAGACTCCAGTCTGAATTCCCAGTAGCTGCTGATCTGTAGCTGCTGAAAATCACTCTTTTCTTCATGGCACATCTCTCCAAGATTTGCTTTTTACCTGAATAGCTTTGGATGGCTCCTTTGATTCCAGTGAAGGTGCTCTGTTCTCATCAGAATAATACTTTGCTTTAGAAGCACAGTAAGCAATATCCACTCTCAGTGCTGCTTAGGACTGATAATTTCCTAACTGTACCTAGCAGAGGTCAAGAGCAAGTGGATTAACTCCTGGATTGCCCAGGATGTGCTGAGCATTGTGGTATTCACCCTGGTGGAAAAGATTTATAGGCTGCTGTGATCTTCCTCCCGGCTTCATATTGGCATGTGTTTGTGTATTTATAATTTTTAATATAACCTCATGTTTTAAAATGTGTAAACTCTGTCAGTGTGGGCTGAAACAGATGTTGTGATGGCTGCTAGAGGAGCTGCTGTAAAATCTGTTGTGTGGGACTTTTCCATGTAACCCAAACTCCTTGGCAGCACCTGGGCTGTGACCTACTGAAGGTGTTCAGGGATCATAAAGGACTGGCCCTGTTAAATGGGTTCAATACAGCTGATGGTTTGTTCTTGATGACTTAATTCTGTTTAGTTCTGCAGGGGGTAAGCCTGGGAGTGACAGACAAAATCTGTGGTCCTGGATTGAAGATTTGAGGTGGTTTCACAGAGTGTTTAACTCCTTTGGAATTACAATATGATACCTTGTTGTCAGCAGTGCAGCCTAAGAGAGGCTGGGGGGCTCATCAGCTTGTCACTGCTGCCCTGCCACACAACATTAATTTAATGTAATGGGCAATAACTAGTGTGGATTTAGGAAGAGATGATCCTGTTTAACTAATCTGCTTCAGTTCAGACGAGGTTGATAGTAGAGTGTACATATGACATAATCTAATGGATTTTTCAAGAGGCTTTTGATAAATTTCCATATATTTCCCTTGCTTAAGCTGTGTGCCGCCGAGACTCCAAATTGGGCAAGAGAATGGGTAAAGAACAAGTGAAATCAGGGGAAATAAAGAGAAAAGAAGAGCTGTAGCATGTAGTGGAATAAGAATTATCCTGCAGCTTCCCACTGTTCTTCCCCACCACCCAGCGTGGCTGGAAAGAGATGCCATCTGCATTCACTAATGAAAACTTGCTTAGGACAGGTGCATAGCAGAGAAGAGGGCAAGATGCCATTCAGGATACCACTAAAGGGCAAATTTAAATTTACATCAGCATAAAGTAGATTGAATATTTTTGCTGTCAGGGGTGAAGTAATATATCCTAAATACAAGCATCCGTAACGGAGAGATGCCAGAGGATGGGGATGGGTCAGGAGGGGAAACGCACCCTTGTGCTAACAAAGGAATGATTTATTATCATTTACACAACCTGGCATTTGTGCACACCGAAGGCCAGCTTTTAGAAGTGCTCTGCTCCTGGAGTTTGGGGCCAGAATTTTAGTGTCAGACTCGGAGCCAGCCGCTCCAAGCGTTTCCCCAGTGTTTAATTTGCCATATGTCAATCAGAGTGTTGATTTGCAAGTGCTGCTAATAGGCAGTGCTGAGGCATGAGGACAGTTGAAAATTTGGGAATGTGTCTTACTGGCAGCTTTTGACCCCCAAACACTGGAAGTATTCACAGGCCAGGATCCCTGAACAGCCATGTGATAAATCAGGGACTGGAAAGCAGAAAAGGATGCAGTTAATGTGTCAGGATGTTCCTGAACGGGACATGCTCCATGGAAATCAGTGCTAAATGAGAGAATTGAGCACCAGGAAAGGCTGTGGCAAAATCATAAGAAACACTTCAAATAATGAGACAAAATCAAATCATGGGCAAGAAAGAAATAAAATGAAGTAAAATCATTGAAGGCACAATAAAATGCTATCACTGAAAACTGAGTGAGGCAAAATACCTTGGGAGATAATCATCCTAAAAAATTTAGACATTTCCGTCTGCCATTTTCCCCTGCTGTTGACAATTAACTCTCTGGTTGCTGTAACTGAGCAAGAATATCAGTACTGATTTTGTTGGATTCTTTGGTGCATTTGCTGAATCTTGTGCAGTGGCTGTGCAGTGGTGGGTTTGTTCTCCTTTGGGCTGAGAGGTGAAAGGACAAAAAACAGGAAAAGCAGAATTGAGAAAGAGAGGTGTTGCTCATTACAAGTAACTCCATGGTCCTCCTCATGGGACTGGCAATGGAGAGGAGAGGGGAGGGAGGTGTGAGGATGGACAGAAAGCTCCCACCATGACCACCCTGTCCTTCCTTTGCAGTATTCAGGAGAAGTGCCTGAGAACAGGGTGGAGGTTGTGGTGGCAAACCTGACGGTGATGGACCGGGACCAGCCCCACTCTCCCAACTGGAACGCCATCTACCGCATCATCAGCGGGGACCCCTCGGGCCACTTCACCATCCGGACAGACCCCGTCACCAACGAGGGCATGGTCACCGTGGTGAAGGTAAGGGGAAACCAAAGCACGCCGTGGTTGTCACCTTCACAGCTGCAGGGATTGCCAGGAGCCCGCAGTTGTTTTGTGCCTTCTCTGCCTGGAAATACGAGGGCTTGGAGCTGTTGTTTCCCATCTCTTTGGTCTAGGAGTCCTGGGTGCTCTCACCTCCAGCGTAGGGCACTGCTTCTGGGTTCCCACTGCCAGATGCTATTTCAGCAGGGTGCTCTTATTTATCACTTTTTCTTGCTCTGTGATGATGGTTGACAGTCTTACCTGGTGCAACATACGAAACCTCTTCAAGCTTAGACACGTGTATATGATTGCATAAATGTGTGAGTATACACATATCCAAATCTGTGTATTTTTTGCTTAAACAAAAAACATTCAGTAAAGTGCAAAAATTTAACTTCCACTGACATCAGCAGCCAGTCTGAAATCGAAATGCCAACATTTTCACTACAAGGAGGGGAGGAACCTTTATTCTTAATCTTGCAAAGTGTCAGGACTATAGTTTAAAGGCACATCAGAGGGAACAACTCGGGATTTGCATGATCAACACTGCTGCACAAGGACTTGTGCATAATGAACCATCCCTCATTCACAACTTGCAAGCAAAAAGCAGGGCAGATTTGTCAAGACACCATTGATGCTGGTGTTGATTTTCCACTGCTGTGTAACCCACAGTGATCACAAAGCACAGAACCACGTGAAAATCCGATCTCATCAAGCTGAGCTCAGAGCTTGAAATTGCATTGGATGTCTTCTCTACATCACCTCACCCGATCCTCCTGGGCACCAGGGTTCCCTGCCCCTGTCTGGCTGGGAGGCTTTTTTGGTGTATTTTCAGCAAGGAGAATGAGTGAAATTGCTTGTGATTAAATTTTCATGGTGAAGAAGGGAAGACTCATAGGATTCCACCTTCTTCTTTGAAATATTTTGTTCTCTGTTAATAAGTGAATATGCGTAAAGATTTGGGGGATGTACTCTCATCAGACTGGGTGGCCAGTCAGAGCTTGTTCTTTGCTGTGTTGGAGCAGTCTCTTGCTGGTTTGATCACTGATGTGGGTTGAAAACAGGTAAAAAATGAAGTCAAGTAATGAACCATTTATTTACAGACCCTACCTGGGTGGATTTTCACATGGCTCTTCAAAGCTGCTCATACATAACTGCTGCTGCAAGCAAAGGGGTCACAGCAACAGCACAGGGAGGGGGCTCTGTGCAGAATCCCACCACTGCACCACATTTTAGGGGCCTGAAATGGAAGGCCAGAGATCCTTTCAATCAGATTTCCCTTTGGAGTTCAGATTATGCTCATGGGAGCCATTTTGCAGCTGCCCTCAGTGAAACCCCATCTGTAGCTCCAGTGTGATCACCAAAAGTATAACATTTCCTTTTTCTGTTCTCGCCTTTCCAAACCATTTCCATAACTGTGCAAGACCCTAATCTTCAAAGAAAGCCTTGATCAAGGGGAGAGAGAAACTTCCCACTCAGATGAGGCACCGCAGAGTCTGAAGACAATCTCCCAGAGCAGCAGTGGCTGCCCTGTGGCAGCCAGCTAAGTAAAATGTTATTATAAACTCTGCATGGATCAGAGCTGTGAATTTATAATGGAGATGCTGCTGAAGCTTCAGTTATTATTTGCCTCAACTGTAACACCAGGCAAATTTGTTCACTTCAGTCAAAAGTACCCCGAGAAAAGGAGGACACGTGGCAAGCCCTCGGCATCGCTCTGCTGCGGCCAGCTCGGAGGTGCTCTGAAGGAGGAGGATGTGCAGCATCTCCAGGGGGATATTGCACAGCCAGATCACACACCAAACACCCGGCAAGGAGTGAAAAAGTGCTGCTTCTTAATTTCATGTCAAGTGCCTCTTGGACGTGAAAGTTAAAAGTAGGCAAGAGTCCCACATGTCCTTGTGCTAAAGGCAATGGCTCTGTGGGCTTTTTCAGGATCCTGCTGTCATAGAATCAAAGAATCATTTTGGTTGGAAAATATTTCTAGGATCATCAAGTCCAGCTGTTAACCTTGCAATGCCAAGTCCACCATGTCCCTAAAACCATGTCAAATGATCAATACATGACATTTTCAGGGAGATGCATGGAGGTGGAAGGGGTGAGCGTAGTGTGAGGAGCACACAGTGCTCTGTGCACCATCATCCTCAGAGGGAGGCAGTTTCAGGGAGCAGAGGTATGAACAGTTCTGGTATCAATTGCTTATTAGGGTGTGAAAGTAGGGCTGGACAGTGTCTGGCTGCAAGGGGCTGCTGTCCCATGGGTTCAATAGCCCAAACTGCCAGGACACCACAAACTCTTGATTTTACAAAACTCTGTGAAATAGGACTCAGTGGATACAGGAGAGATGAGCAGATCAGCTCTGTCTTGCAGACTGAAATGTGGTGGACACTTTTTGGTGACACTGATGCCTCCTGCACGGCCTTTGGGGTGTCTGATCCCGGTTCAGCTCCGCTCCTTGCACAATTTTTTTGCAGGCCTGGTTTTGTTGCTACCAGAAGAAAGAGGAAGAAGCTGAGAGAACAGCTCTGCATTTTGTTGGGGGAAAATNGGACACCACAAACTCTTGATTTTACAAAACTCTGTGAAATAGGACTCAGTGGATACAGGAGAGATGAGCAGATCAGCTCTGTCTTGCAGACTGAAATGTGGTGGACACTTCTTGGTGACACTGATGCCTCCTGCACGGCCTTTGGGGTGTCTGATCCCGGTTCAGCTCCGCTCCTTGCACGATTTTTTTGCAGCCCTGGTTTTGTTGCTACCAGAAGAAAGAGGAAGAAGCTGAGAGAACAGCTCTGCATTTTGTTGGGGGAAAATGCCACCACTACTTTACATCAGGCCAGATCCTAGCAGAGTTGTGTGTGATCAGTGTGTCCTGAGCATCAGCAGCAGGGAGTTTCCCACATCACTCCCCATGGAGCTGCTCAGCTCAGCCCCAGCTGCCTCTGAGCCCCTTGGGGGAGGGAGGTGCAGAGTGCCTGTGGACAGCCTAGCAAACAGAGCAGCATGAAAAAAAGAAAAAAAAAAGAAAATTGGGGGAACATAAATTAGAGGGGGTGTGAAAAGAAACGGAGGAAATGCATTAGTCAAATTGTTTCAGGGCTTTGAATAGTGTTTAAATGGGAACTTTCACCATGCATCAGTTTTGAATGCAGCACAAGTCCGTGAGTCAGCATGGGTGGGTGTACTGGGAATCTTTATGCTTCCTTTTATTTATTAAATGTTGGCCCTGCCTGTCAGGAAGCCATTTAGCATCAGGAACATTTGCACTTCAATCGAGTAGAGATTCCGCTGTTTTACCTTTTGCCCCTGAAATTTGTTTCTCTCGTGTAGCCTCCTATGATTTGATTTCCCTCCTGACAATACTGGGTTTTAAACAGGACATGGCAGGCAGCTCTCGCTGCTGTAAATCCCTGCCCAAGTCGGTGTAGCTGTGGCGTTTTACACCCTGGGTGAGTGCTTTGCAGACTCGGTGCTGGAGAAGGTATTGAGGAGGATGGATATGCTTCTAAATTTATAAATCACGGCAAAGCAGTTTTTAACAAGCAGAGGTGTGATCCTGCATAACTCAAGCTTTTCTGGCAGATGATTAGCAACTTCCCTCATAATAATTAGTGGGATGGTTTAGAAATTATTATTATACTGGGCTCAGTCAGTCGTGCCAGCAAAGGCTTTTCACTCCATCTGGCTCCTGGGACAGACACGTTGTCTTCATGTGTGTGTTGAGAAGAGATCTGTGGCCTCCCAGCAGCAAAACCCAGCTGTAAGAGCTGTAGGCAACCTCCAGAGACCACGAGGTGCCTTGCAGGAGGATGAGAGGTCCCACTGGAAGGACCAGCTGCTTAACCTGACCAGGGATTGTTCCTGGCAGCTCCGTCTTTGCTCATAAACTTATTTAAGAGGGAAAATGAAGAGCCCTTCAGGCTCATGAGTCCGCAGAGACTGTCCTGGTTCCACAGTCAGCAGTTTCAGTGCTAATAGCACTGCTGAGTGCTCGTCCCATCCCTCTGAACAGGCTCCACCTGTTGCATTAGAGCAGCCCTGGGTGGGTTTGCTCATTTGATGCTGAACTCTCACAGGCAGGCTGTCTTTTGGAAACCACTTAGCCTTGGAACAAAATACAGGGTAACTGCTCCCTGCTGTTTGCAGTTTTTCCTTTGTGGAATTTTTTTAACTATTTGACCCTCCAAAAACTGGAAGGCCAAATCCTTCACTGGATTGAAGTTGCTCTGGATTTACACCTTCAAAAGAATCGAGCTCAGGAGGAAACAAGATGAGGCAATGACTTTGATATCATCTGCCTTTTAGTCTTGCAGCTTCCAGCCAGAAGGTAGAATTTATTCTCTGCTTGGCTCTATACTTGCTTGTTTGTTTGTTTTAGGCAGTCGATTACGAGATGAACAGAGCTTTCATGCTGACAGTGATGGTATCAAACCAAGCTCCCCTGGCCAGTGGCATCCAGATGTCCTTCCAGTCGACAGCAGGAGTCACCATTTCAGTCACAGATGTCAACGAAGCACCGTATTTCCCAACGAACCACAAGCTAATCAGGCTGGAGGAAGGGGTGCCAACGGGGACGGTCCTGACGACGTTTTCGGCGGTGGATCCCGATCGCTTCATGCAGCAGGCAGTAAGGTGGGACACCAGGCAGCCTAGGGGCTCCCCTGCAGCTGGGGGGCTCAGCTGCACGAGTCTGGGGAGCCGAGCAGCTGAAAGCTAATTTCCAAACTGACTGATGGGATAGGAATGAAATCTTGGCAGGCAGTGGCACCTGCAGTCGAGCGCTTGCGCAGTGTCCTGCAAGCCTGTAAACTCCCAATGCCCTGTCCAGGTGAGCCAGGCTCCGAGCGGCTGGGTCAAGGAGAGCAGACAGAGTTGGATCCTGTGTTATTGCAGAGGGGCACATCACACCTTCAAATGAAGCAGATTTCTGTTACAGAGGTCAGGGCTGCCTTGTATCCAGTCTTTGCCTCTGCCTCACCCAGGGTGCTCTGACCTGTGTGGTTCGTGCACTTCATAAACACAGAGGTTTGGAAGAAGGCAGCTTTGTTATTTCTGTTTTATGGGGGGAAACTGAGGCACAGAAAGGGCTAGGCCTGGGTTTTCAAAGGGAATGGCTGGGATTTTTAATCATGCCTTGTGCTGCTTCCAGAGGATTTAGGTTCAACCTTGCCTAAAAGCACAGTGCAAGAGGAGCTGTTGGCTGGTTCAGAGCAGGGCTGGTGGGGTTACAAACAGCTGCTGGGCAGGCTTTAAAGTGTCAGATTGTTCAGTGTTGCCTGAGCAAACACCCGTTCAAAGGCCATTGGCACTTGGTCTGTATCTCACCAGTGGGCGCACACAGCCCTCCCCTGCCTGCTCCCAGTGGGTGCAATTTGTTCCAACCTTCCCTTTCTCTTCGGGGCACATAACCTCCTCCTTAGCTGCTTTCCCTATGAATGGGATTCAAGCTGGCAAATTTTTAACCTTGTAAAGGTCAAATTTCTATCCAAGCAGCTTAAGATCACTTTTGATTCATGCTGTGACCAGGAGGGTGTCACTCACTCTGTTTTGTCCCACCTGGGCAGAGCAGTGACTGAATCCATGGTCCAGGACCCCAGCTCACACACCTTCCCACCAGGAAATAATTGGCAGAAAAGTGTAGGTGAAAATGAGTCCTTGTGACACTTTCACAACTATTTCAGCTCCATCTGTGCAGACAGGAAATGCATTTCCTGCTTTCGAATCCAAGAACATCTACTTTTACATCCACGGAAATTGTTTTCTTTTTTGCTCCCAGTCTGTAAGGGCTGTGGTATTTTTGGCAAAACCTGAATATACGACATGACCACGGCTGAGGCCACTTAAACTTGCATCAGTTGTGACATTTTGTGTCAGGAAGAGTTTGAAATATTTTACCTGGCACAGAGCTGTCGGGTCTAGAAAATGATAGTTTATTCACTGCCTCATCTTGTTGTCTTTAGACAGGCATGGTGACTTTGGAGGAAAGAGACCGTCCTAACTAACAAGCCCATTTTTCTTATGTTCTTTTTGAAATATTGGCCATTGAAGGGTCTTTATTTCCCTGATGTCTGTACCAAGGCTGGTTTTCAGAGGAGAGAACAACTCATTTGTGATTGAGTACTCGCTCTGACCTGGAGAGGGGTGATCTTTAATCCAAATGAGCTCCTGCTGTTCCTGTCATTGCACAGGGCATGGGGAGGGTCTTGTGAGGCTCCCTGTGGGTACGAGTGAAGTTACTTGAGTGGTTTCTTTCCAGGGCTTCCAGGACACACATTTTGTGCACCCACCAGCTCTTCATTTCCAAACCCCAGTGCAATCTCTCTCCCTTTGCATCAGGACAGCCAATGCCCAAGCTTTGCAAGAAGCAGTGGGGTGGTTTTGGGGTCCTGTCTTTGTGAGATGTAAAAAGATACTTTGTTTTTTACTTCACAGTTGGCATTGGTGAGTTAGGAACAAAGACACCCAAAAGGCTAAACCTACAGATCCATGATAAGCACTTTGCAGAGCTGATCCAGCTGCTAGAGCCTTGCATACAAATTTCAGTCTCTAAACAGTCTTTGATGAAATAGAGTTTTTACAAATAGAAGATGAGGAAGCAGGAGCATCTCCAGTAATGCACAGCTTGGCATGGCCAGTGTCACACCTCAGGTTATCATTAGCCACAGACTCATTCAGAAAGCCAGCTTTGAAACTGGATCCCTGGTCATTCAGCAGAGAAAGGGCAGGAGCCTCGCAGCAGTGACATTGAAATGAAAACATCCCAAAGAGTCTAGCTCCATGAAATGCAATTCTTTCCTTTGGCAGGTGTTTGTGCAGCTGTGTGTTGCTTTCCTCTTCACATGGATTGACGCAGCTCAAGTTCCCCTTTGAGTTTCTGCTTCAAACAGCCCAATTCTGGAAAGGGATATTCACCAGAAGCCAGTAATGCTCCCACCTGCATATCTAATGACAAATTATATAAAACTATCAGCAGGTCTGAGCTACCCATGAAATAAGCTCAGCTTCTGTTTGCTTATTTCAGTAATTTATAGTCTGGCCATTCATTAGCTTCCAGTTGGATAGTTATGGTCCATCTCAGTTCAAACAGTACAAAACTGGGAGGCAGAAAAGCAAGAAAACAAGCAAGAAGGATGAACTGAATACACTGATCTGGAATCAAGTAAGGGGAAAAGTTTGCCCAAAAAACCCCATGTTCTCAGCTGGTTGCATGGAACATGGATAGACAGCAGCTGTGAGTTGACTGAGTAGTTGGGAGGTGACTCTGACAGTGTGGTATTCCCAAACTGTTGCTTATTAGTGGTGGGCAGAAAAAAGTAATATCTTTGACTTTAAAAACCTATTTTCAGAAGGGCAAAGTCAGGAGCAGGAGAGAGCAGGAATCCATCCTCTAATTCAGGCATATGAATGCGATGGTCGTTGCAGACCCATTTCTCCTCAGCTGCAGAGACCTCAGGAAATGCCCTCTCCTAGCAGCAGGAAACTGGAGTGTAAGTGGCACTTAGTGGAAAGAAGAACCTTTAAAACTAAAGTAATTGAAAAATTGAATAATTGTAAAGGTCAAAAACCGGATACTCAATTAGCATTGTGTTTGTCAACAAAACCAGTTATCCAAAGGTCCTTTGAGTCACGGGTCAGGAGTCCAGAAAAAACGTATTTCAAGCAATATTAAGGATATGTCAGTGAAAAGACTGCCATGTATTTATTTCCTTTCTCTGTAGATACTCTAAGCTGTCAGATCCTGCAAACTGGCTGAACATTAATGCCACAAATGGTCAGATCACTACTGCTGCTGTCCTTGATCGAGAGTCAGACTACATTAAGAATAATGTCTACGAGGCCACATTCTTGGCGGCTGACAACGGTGAGCCCAGGCTTCACATTGTTCATGCTTCAATAAGACTCTAATGTGATGCATTAAGAGAAATGATGCCCTGACAGAGTTGTCAGTATAAGTTATCTTTTTCCCAGGTTTTTATGGTCAAAAATGTGAAAGTGGGATGGGAAATTGCTGGAGTAAATTAAATGTGCACAGTATACGGAGAGTGTTATTAAGGGAAAGGGAGGACAAATGGAAAATTGATTTGGGGAGTTCAGTGTAGCGGTGTAGCCTGAACTTAAAGAAGTGTCAAAGGGATGTGCTCTCCAGGGGTGCCGAGCACACTGGTCCTGGTAATCCTCCAAAGGCACTGATCAGTGCATTCAGGAAGCCTTCCATCAGGAAACCAGAAATAATTTTATGGGATGACAGGAGGGTATTAAAAATAAGCCCATCTGTTGAACCGTGGTGGCTTTCATAAAAAGTGTGTCTGTCACTGGAGCTGGGCTCTTTCTGGCCACTGCCTTCCTGAAATGTGCAGCCATCATCAGATCACTTGGGTGCTGGTGTGCTGAAAAGCAAAGTGGTGTGCTTATTACCAAAGCCACTCAGGCCAGTCAGATCTCCTGGAGGAGTTCCTGTTTGCTCTTCTCATTGAAGCTCACTCGGTGCTCTTGGTCCAGTCAGCCCTGAGAATTTGTGTGCTGGCCCCGCTCAAGGGCAAGCAGCCCAGTGCTGCTGCCCTGCTTTTCTCTTCCTAATCCTGTTCAGGAGGAATTGATGAATTTTGCTAGCCACAGGCAAATGCGGCCATGCTGGTATTTCATTCCTCATTTCCTCCATTTGGAAAAGGTTCAGGAGTTTCCCAGGACAAGGAGAAGCCTTCCTCCCCCTCACCCACCCTCACTTTCCCACTGCAGGGTGCTGAGCAGTCAAACCAGAGCTCTGCTTCACAGCACAGCTCAGTCCAGGCTTGGTTGTGAGCACCTAGATATATTGCTCATACTCTGCAGGTGCTCTCAGGGCAGTGTTTGTGCGATCCCTCAGGCTGGAGGTGCTGTGGTCATTATGAGCAGATTCGGTGGTGGTTGCAGGGTTAATGAAAACTTCCTCCCTCCGGGGTTCCATGCATCACTTCAGTCATTGCATCCCAGGTCACAGGGAGACTCCTGCAAGAGTTTCAGTGCTGAGGAGCTGTACCAGGAAATGCATTTTGTCCCTTCTTTGTCATCCCACAGCCCCATCCTAAGCTTCCCCTCCATGAAGGCAGCCAGGACACGGAAATTCAAAATATTCTCAAAGGGGTCTATTGGTGTTATCTGCAAAAGCCATGGGGCAAAACAGGTCAAATGAGTAGGCCAAGGCTGTTCACAGACCTAGTGGTAGAGTTTGAACCTATCAACCTAATCCTCACCATCTGACCTTGCAAATTCCAGGCACTTGGCGCACTGTGGAGTTAACCCCTTTCCCTGGCTGTGGTGCTGATGCAGCAGTGCATCAGCACTTCCACATCCATCATTCAGCAGCTCAGAAAGTGAGGGCCTAGATAAATCTCTTTATTCTGAAAAATTAATCTATCACTGGTATATTGCAGCCATTAAAATGCACATAAAGCAACACCTTATTTAAAATTCTGTCTCGAGTGCTTAGGGTAACAGCTAAAGTTTCATCCAGGCTAATAGACTCTTACCACATCGCTCTCAAGTTCCGGGTTCTGTGGCAACAAAGAAAAGCTTCAGGTCAAGGGTTTTGGTGGGGATTTTTCTCTCTTCTTAAAGAAGCAGCAGCATCTTCTTTCCTTGAAGTTCTTTCAGCTGTTCTCAGTGCATGATAAAGAAGAAGTTTAGCCAATGTTCCTTGGACACGCTCTCTTTCTCTCCCTGGGCTCCAGTGTAGAGATATTGTCTTTAAGAAAAGTTTTGGCTGCAAGGTAAGGAGGGCAAAAGGGGAATCCTAATCAACAGCATGGTTTTAAGCTGGTTTCTGAGGAGAGAGTTGCTTGGATCACACTGTGTCTGCACAAGAGGGGAGCCTGGCAGTGTTTGAACCCCTCAGCCAATTTCAGCTGATCTCCCAGGGAAGCTGAGAACTTAAATATTCCAGCAGGTTTCATGAAACAAAGAGCTGAGCATGAAAACCTTGGCTTATATCTTGCTGTGGGAGAGCAGACACTGGCCCTGTGAAAAAGGCCGTGATGGAAAATTGAACAGTTAAATGTAGGTGCAGAAGTTGTATTGTCTTCTTCCTTTTGTCTTTAGTATTTCAGTCTTAATTTCAAGGGTCAGACCAGCTTCTCCACTGGAGTCAGTGGTGCTATTGTAGTCCTCATCTCCTGAGGATAAAGTCCAAGGATCCTTCACTGCACATCAGTACCTGCTCTATGTCCTTGCTCTCTCCGTATAAGACAGCTGAAATAATGTGAAATGTTCCACAGTTTTTAGGACTTGGCCATTTAAAAAATTGTTTACTTTTTATTTCTCCTAAAACTGCCCCAGAGCTGCACTCAGGAACACAAAGAAACAAAAATACCAGGACTCAGATCCCAACAATACTCAATGGCCCAACAAAAGTGCATTTGTATGTGCAGCAATTGCAGGTTATTTCAGCCACGTGCCAGTTAGTGCCTCTCAGGACTGAGGGTTTGTGTTCAGGCTGCCTCAGAGGTTACAGTGGCAGCCTTGCTTTTATCCCAGAAGATGCTCTGGGTAATGTGAAAGCTGTAAAATCACTTTGCTTGGTCCCAAAAGTCAGTTTTCATGTTCAGCCCCAGTGTCCTGGTGGGCTGTCTGCCACTCCAGAAGCTTTCAAGGCTGATCAAAAGGCATTGTTTTAGAGGGAGACCTACCCATGCTTACAAGATGAAAGGATGAGTCCATGATTGAAGAGCTTATGTGGGAACCATGAAAAAAGGATTTCCAGGGCTCCTTAAGAATTTTTGAGGCTCCCTTGAGAAATGGAGAAGGGAACGTAGGAAGGTCTGTGGAAGCAGAAGCCTGGTGGGGAAGTGGTTTGTGTAGCACTGGGAGGAAGAGCCAGGACTGAAAATACAAACTTCAAAAAGAATTGCTGAAGCCATGCTGGTACCAGACAAGAGAGGCAGGCAGAGGGCAGGCCAACACCGTGCTGCCAGACAAATGTGTGGGGAGACAAATGAAAAACACTGTGCCATTTCTGGGAAGGCTGTTCTCTCCTGCCAGGGCCGATACTACTTTGTGTGAGTAGTCATTATTCTGACAAATGTGGCTCTCCATCAAGAAGGGGTGGAGGACCTGGACTGCTGTGCTGTGCTATCCCTGCTGGTTGGGACAGACATGGAGAGGATGGGGAATTCCGTACTGGGACATAGCTCTGCTGCTGGGGGTTAGTGGCACCACCCAGCGTGTCTGGTGATGGCTCTCATGTGGGCTTGGAGCAGGGACCTCTTACCACTAGAGCTGGGGCTGGATATGGAACGTGCTGGAGAGCTGGGCTTTCTTTGAAGCAGAGTAATGGTCTGAAAAGCTGAAAACTGGCCAGCAAGTGCTGCAGTAAATGCTGACCAATGGGTTACGTACACTACCTACACTATGTAGGTTTTTCTCCCCTCCAAGCCCTCTTCTTCCTCTTCTCAGCTCTGTTTCTAATGGTTTTTCTTCTTCAAAACAGCCATTACCAAGATTTGCAGGAGCAGCTTGGCATCACCTGCTTGCGGTTTTAGTTTGACTAGGGGCATTGCTGCAGGCTACAGATCTGCAGAGCTCAACCTCCTGTTCTGCAGGAGTGAAAAACAGCAACATTAGGAGGCTTGGGGAAGTTTTATACCGCACAAAACAAGGGACCATGAAAGTGCAGTATGTCCCTAATAAGGTCCAGGGAGGGAAGGTGCAAATCCTGGTTTATTGGAGCTGGAAGGCAGAGAGGGGGCTGGTCTGTGGTGTTGCCAGCCCTGCCGCTTCCAGGTGGTGGTCACAGGTCCGTGTCTGCCGTGCAGGAATTCCCCCCGCCAGCGGCACGGGCACGCTGCAGATCTACCTGATCGACATCAACGACAACGCTCCGGAGCTGCTGCCAAAGGAGGCGCAGATCTGCGAGAAGCCAAACCTGAATGTCATCAACATCACGGCCGCCGACGCTGACATCGATCCAAACGTGGGGCCCTTCGTCTTCGAGCTGCCAAGTGTGCCATCTGCAGTGAGGAAGAACTGGACCATCACACGGCTCAATGGTAAATGGGGCGGGCAATCCTGAGCTCGTTTGGGCTCTGGTTCGCTAATGAGCCCCATGTGCGGCTTCCAACTTCAAAACTTTCCCACTCTTTTAATCTGATTTTTATTTTTTAAAGCACATTAGGTCTGACATTATAGACAAGATAGTTAATCAGAAATGATTTGTATCAGACCTGCAGCATAACTCTAAGAGCCTTGGCACTTGGCTTTTTTTAATGCAGTTCATAATTATGAACAGTTATCAGTAGTGAACAGAGTATAAATCATCCATAATGGCCAAGGGGAAAAAAGCTATTATCAGTCTTCCTTATGTTCCTCCAGTGTAATTGTCATAAGCCACAATCAGGATCAATGTTCATTTCTCTGACCATAATTGCATAAAGGCAGCCTTTTAATTTACCATGGAACCAGGAGGGCTAGGTAAGTGTGAAGATTACCAGTATGTGAAGGATTTTTATATTGCAGCGTGCAACCACAAATGGCCCTAATTGCTCTGCTTATTGGTAGTTTCAGCAGAGGATGGAAAACACTGTGGAGTTGTGGGCTGGTTTTGGCTTCAGTGCTGGTTCCTCTCGCTGAAGTCTGACAGAGGATGCCAAACAAGGGGCAACATCTCGTGCCCTCCCAGCTCAGGGCTCAGTCACAGTGGGATTACCTGGCTGTGCCTGTCGTCAGTGAGTTCCCAAAATCCTGAAGTGGAAGGGTGAACACAGAACCTGCACAAATGGCCAGGGGCCGCCCAGCTCAGGAAGCATCATCCATGTGTTCCTATTTGTGTTTGGTGCCATTTTGAACACCTGCAACTGGATTTGCAAATGGCACCCTGGTAGTTCAGCAGTGAGAGCACACAGTACTTTGCGAAGCACAGCTGGTTGTTGGGCAGCCCGTCGGGGCAGAGCTGTCCTGCCCAGGTGTGTTGTTGCCAACCTCTTGTGCAGGGCTCAGAAGGGGCCCTGCAGGGAAGCCTGCACAAGTGTGGCTGCAAGACTCTACGAGTGTCTGTCATCTGTCTGTCTGTCTGTCTCGGCTCCAGGGGACTACGCCCAGCTCAGTTTGCGGATCATGTACCTGGAAGCAGGGGTGTACGACGTGCCCATCATCGTGACGGACTCGGGAAACCCCCCCTTGTACAACACCTCTGTCATCAAGGTGAAGGTGTGCCCGTGCGACGAGAACGGCGACTGCACCACCATCGGGGCCGTGGCTGCTGCGGGGCTGGGCACCGGGGCCATCATTGCCATCCTGATCTGCATCATCATCTTACTCAGTGAGTACCACAGGGCCTGGCCAAAGCACACGCTGCTTTGGGTTGGAAAGGACTTGAAGCTCCTCTTGTTCCAGCCCTCCTGCCACGGGCAGGGACCCCTTCTGCTACCCCAGGTTGCTCCAAGCCCCGTCCAACCTGGCTGGGGACACTTCCAGGGACGGAGCAGCCACAGCTGCTCTGGGCACCCTGTGCTGCACCCTTACAGTAAAGAATGTCTTTCCAAAATCTGCTCTAAATCTTCTCTCCCTCCTGTTTCCCTGTTCCCTGTTGTTCTTTCCTATAGCTTGTATTTTTCAATACAGGTCCCTGAGCTTGGGCTGTGGGGGTGGTTCACACATCTGCATTCAAACCTCCTTCACAGCAGCATCAGCAAAATGAGCTCTGCCTGTGTCAGACCTGTCTTTCTAAGACTTGCAGTAGCTTTTCAAACATTATTACACCTGACAACAACTTGTAAGTAGTGAGTGTGGTAGGATTGTCCACATTCTGCAGGAAAAGGTTGAAGGCTTCTTCCAAATTTCTCTGTCAGGTTCTCCCACAGCTCTCATGTCTGGCTGGCTGTGAAGATACTGGTTTCCAGTACCAGACACACTGGTTATGAGAGTCTGGCTAGTCCCTTGCAGAGCCAGTGCATAACTGTGTTTTTTGGTTGTTCCAAGGAAAAGAAGAATGGTAGTTATTCCCATTGCTTTTAAAATTACCCCAGACTGGGGGATCATGGGGGATTATGAGTGTTTTTAGAGGAAGGATTCCCAGTTTGTCAGAAGTGATGGATGACTGGGGATACATCACAGAGAAGGACTGGCCACCCCTTTCCTCAAAGCAAAACCAGCCCTTTTGCCCAGGAGTGCTGTCAGTCCCAAGCTTCCATGAGCATTACCAGTAACCATGCTGCACACACTTAAAAAGTAAAAATTATATCATTATAACTTCAAGCAGGAGTTGGCACAGTAGGAATAGATACAAAAAAGCTCTGAAATGAACAATGAGGTAAATATTCATCAAGAAACACAGGATGAATCCATGGGACTCTCATTAAAGCTAATGGGAGTTATGGTGCTAAATCACATTTAATATTTACCCCCAGTGTGTTTTAACAGAGAGCAGACAGAAGAACGTATGCTCCAAATGTCACCTAATGGGGCCATGAGATGGTTCATTAGGAGAATGGGTCACCCCTGGACATCCATCCCCATCCTGGGAATGTATTGGTGTGTAATTATCTTCCGGATCAGGATGGAGAGTGAGGAACAAACTGTGTGTTGGTGCAGACCCTGCTCCTCTCCCAACCCTTGCCACATCCCTGTGCCCAGCCATGATGCCCAATTCCTGCCCTTCATTCCCAGTTCTGGCTGCTCCTCCAGCCTGGGTGGTTGCTGGGGGCACCGCAGTTGCTCACCCCGATGAAGATGAAGGTGTTCATCAGCCCCACCTCCTTCTGCTGCTGCCCCTGGGCCCAGAGTTTGCACTGGAGCCACAGAGGTGATTAAACACAGGTCTTCTCTTTGCTGCTCTTGTATAAATCCAGTGCTAAAATACAATTTAAAACGGTTGAAAAATCCTATTGACTGAAATTAACTTCAGCTGAAGGACATTTGATTTAAGAGATTCCTCTTTCCATTTTCAGATACATTATCCCATTTTAAATTATGGGTTTTATTACAAAAGCTTATTTTTACGTTCATTGTAATTCTAATTGACTTTTTTTTTTTTTATCTTGGAGAGCTGCAAAGCACTGTATCAGTGATGAAAAATGTAATTTGCAATGAGCAGTTTCACAGTTACATCCTTCCAGTGTTTTGCCTCCTTTCTATCTGTTTCATATCATGACCTCTAAACAATAGCCTAGAAAAAGGCAGGAGAGGGATTTTCTTGTGCTGTTTGTCCATTTGGGAGTCAGCAGGTCAAAGTTGGATGACTTTAAAAGGAAGAGGAAGCAAGGGGACGGATCTAAGATTGCTCTTGTGAAGGAAGTTTATGCCTTTACCTTTACTCAAAGGGGTTTTTTCTTCTTCTTGCTACCTGATGTATTAGCTGCACAAATAACACATTTAGAAGAGCAATGCAGTAAAAAAATTGTGAAGGGTGAAGACAATAGATTTCAAGGAAAACTACATGCAGAGCGAAAATGGTTCTAACAGCAGTAATAGCACTTCCCATTCTGCAGAGTGAATAAAAGGAAGGAGAGTGCACTACATCCACCATTGACACTTTGAAGGTCTTTTTTTTTTTCCAAGGTAGCTGTAAAGGCATTAATGGCACCATTTTTTCCCACAAGTGCATGAGAAAGTATCATTAAAAAAAAAAAAAAAGGGAAATAAAAAGATAAACCCCAGTAACCATTATAATATTGTCTTTGTGGACCAGTCAGGTATCTTGTTGTGAGAGACTTGAAAAGGAACAATGAAAAAAGGACTTCAGTAGTCTGCTAAATAGCTGAGGTTTTATATTACAGATGAGAGTTACATTTTCTTTCCTTTTCTTTTTTTATTCCTTGAATAGATCTGGGATAAGAAATGCTGAACTCCCTGAAAACAATTCTGTTAGCTGGCAGGCAAGGATGGCCACCAGTTGGCACACAATGGCAGTAATTAGCTGTCTGGGCCTCTTCGCTCACTTCACTGGATTCCTGTTGGGTATAAACACTTTGGTGCTGGGAGGAAGAATTTGGATCTCCTAACCACCTCCTCCTGCAAGTTGGACGGCCCATCTGTGTCCCCAGGGTCTGGTCTCAGCTAAAAACCCCAAACTTTGGGATCTCACATCCTGCCTGAGTTTGCTTGTGTTGGCTGCTGTGGTTTGGCACGGTTGAGGGTTGACCCAGGTGAAATGAACCTGGGACACTTGTTCCCACCTCCACTGTCCATCCATTGCTCCTTTCTCCTGCAAATTGGCAGCACTGCAGCTCAGTGTGGGGCTTGCATGGAGAATGGAGGGGAGAGCAGGCAGTGGGAAGTGTAACTGCAGCAGCTGCCCAGGCTGAGCTTCGTTCTTCAGGGCATTATTTGCAGCGACTGAGTACAAGAATGAGAATGAACATATTAACACGTTCTTGAAGAAGACAAGATCTGGCTGCCTCATGTTAGTGGAGACTTGAGTTCCCAGATAATCTTGCATGCAGTAATTCACAGGGAGCACAGAGCCCCTGGGACACTGGTGTCCCTTTGAAGGGTGAGGTTGTGGAGCGGTGAGCCAGTGTTCCCTGTGGGTAAAGTTGTTTAAGAAGGGAGAAATTTCTCATGATTCAAGAACTGCTCATCTCTCACTGTTACTGTGCTGAGAGAGATTAGCCAAGCCTGGCATGCAAATGCTGATGCCTGAGGAGCTTGGCTGTGTGCTACCAGATTCGCTCTCCCTCGTTCTGCAAAGCTAGCCCTGCTCTCGGAAAGGATTTCAGATGATCTGAGATTTGCTTTCCAAGTCGATGGCCAAATGCATGTGCTAATGTCCTGGCTAATCTGATCTCAGAATTCTAAAGAGCCTCCCTCATGGACCAAAGAAGAATATGAGGGAGGCCAAATTGGATTACAGGACCCAGTGTTGTGCATCCTCCCCAGATCAGTCTTGCCTGGCCAACTGCAGAAAACAGCAGATACTGTCACAGTCAGGGCTTGTGACCTGAATGGGCTGAACCTGTGCCATGCTCCTGGAACAGCCCCTTGTGCGCAAATGTTGGGTATCTGCACCTTTTTTCTTCTTTGCAGCTCTCTTCCCTCCATCTTTAGGCCCCTGAATAAAATGAAGGTGGAAATCTAATCTTGAAAACTCAGGATTCAAATCAAATATTTTCAGAAAGCTGCAGTTTTCACACTTTCTGGTTTCTTCTCCTTTGATTGTGTGTTTTACTCCTGATTAATATCAGCTCGATCAGCATCGGTGATGGATCCTAAAGAAATGTTTGTAGTGAGAATCTGTCGCAGTATTTACAGCTCTCACTGATCTCTGCTTTAAAAATTCGACCGTGCAGCAGGTTAACATTTTATCCTCCCGCCAGCAGCCAGTGAGGCTCTCTGCAGTGGGCAGGGGTAGGTGAGGTGTTAGAACACCCTCAGCCTGGCCTTGTGCTGCAGGAGGTCCCAGCTCACCCAGCTTCCTCCCCTGCAGCCATGGTCCTGCTCTTCGTGGTGTGGATGAAGCGCCGGGAGAAGGAGCGTCACACCAAGCAGCTCCTCATCGACCCCGAGGACGACGTCAGGGACAACATCCTCAAGTACGACGAGGAGGGAGGTGGAGAGGAGGATCAGGTGAGAGGAGCCCCTGAGTTGTGGCCAAGGGGCAGCTGTGCACATTATTTTTAGTAAAATACATGCAAAGGGTTGTGTTCCTTTATTTATGACCAGGCAGCTTTATTGGCTTCCCTGGTGTGGTGCAGATCCAGGAGATCCGGGATATTACTGGGACACTCTCCTGTGCAAGCAGGACCATGCCAGGAGGCCAGTGCCACAGCAGTTTTTCTAACCCCTAGGCAGCTTTCTGGGGAAGGACTATAAATCACTCCACTGACACTCATGTTCAAACTATATTTCTGTTATTTAAGTCATTAAAGTTGTGTATTTATTCATAAAACCGGCCAGCAGCTCTTGCCCTGCCCAGCCCTGTAGCTTGTCTCTGTTGCCTTGGCTTGCTTGAGCCTTGAGCTTCTGTGGGCTTTCCCTGCATTTACTTAATCATCTCTAATGTGCCTTTAATTTCTTTTAATTTCTGGACATGGTTTGTGAGAAATGTCTAAAGAGATTTGGGGATTTTCTCTTTCACCACGCAGCGCGCGGTGGCAAAGCTTTGCTGGGTGACAGAGCCCTGAGCCACAGGCTGCCTGAGCACGTCAGCTGCACTCCAGTGGCTCTTCCTGCAGACACCAGTGCTGATGGTGCATGAAAACTTCCTGGCCTGCACTCCTGGGATGTGCTTTTCCACTGCTACATGGCCAGTTCCTCAGCTGAAATAACGAAGTTGGGTCACTCCTGTTGCAGTCGCTGGTTTTTTACTCCTAGCAAGAGCGAGTAAAGAGCCCAGGACACACTCAAATACGATGTTCATGCAGATTATGTGACTGTACACTGTAATGGCTTTATTTTTGTTGGTTGTATTGGACTGCAAGGTTCCAGGTCAGTGCTGAGGGATCCCACAGAATCACTGCAGCACATCCTGCAGTGCAGGTCCCGGTGGCCTCGGAAGGATGAGCCCATTGAGAGCTGCCATGGCAAACTCTGAGGCAGGAGTTTACCCAAACTTTGAAAAGTTCTTATTCCACAGAAAAATCCTCGCAATTAACATTTCTTTTTTTTCCTGTTGCTGTCAAGTTATTTATAAATATTGCTCCTGGAGATTCAATCATCCCCTGTCTGAGCACAAGGATAGTTTTCCTGGTAGAACAAAGTACTGTTCTAAGCATTCCAAGTAGCTGAAGTTATTTGGTTTCAGGCAACTACACTGTAGGCTTAAATATTTCAGGAAGGATTCGTTAAAAATAACAGCAAAGGATGAGCAGCAAAACACCATTACCTACATGAATACATTTTTAATGAAATATTACCTGATTCTCATTTTGTGATAGAAACCTATTCTGTTGGGATTTTTCACAAGCAAAAAGAACATAATTACTTTGAAAGGCCTACATGCATAAATGCAAAACACATTTTAATGTTTTTACTTCTGCGGAAATGTGATTGCAATAATATGTCTACCAACACTGTGTCTCTGCGTTATATTGTGTATTTTGTCAAAAAAGTTTTGTATATATCTATGCACACACAAAGAAAAGCCAGGGCTTTATCCCAGATATTTAGCCGTTGTGTGAAATAGTCCTAAAGTATTTAAATACTTGATTTAACTTACAAGATACACTTCTAGGAGGTCAATTTTATGAGCAGCTCAGAGATCAGGTTCATCTGTAATTCAGATAGAGGTGCTACATACTCAGGGATAAGATTTGCCATCAAACTTCAGCCGAAACAGAATTAGAGCCCTCAACTTGTTTGCACATGGAGTGAGAGGTGATCTGAACGAAAGCTCTGGGTTTCACACTGTGCCTTCCCATTTGTCACAGGATTACGATTTAAGCCAGCTCCAGCAGCCGGAGACCATGGATCACGTGCTGAACAAGACACCTGGAGTCAGAAGGGTGGATGAAAGACCTATTGGTGCTGAGCCACAGTATCCTATAAGACCAGTAATCCCACATCCAGGGGATATTGGTGATTTCATTAACGAGGTATGTTCTGTGGGGGGTCCTGTGTCGCACCTTCAAAGCTTGAGCAGCCAGCTAAAGGCAGGCTTCCCTGACTGCACGGACCAAGCGGTGCTTCTGCTCAGGCCAGGAGCCCGATGCAGCCAGGAAAAGGATTGGTGTGAGCAGAGGATGCAGGGATTGGCTTAATGAAGGCATTGAACCTGAAGAAAGCCCAAGATTTCTGTCTTGTGGGTGTCACAAACACCATGCTTTTCAGAACCCAGGCAGAATGAGCCATTTGTGACTGCTGGACTTGTAATTATTTCAGCAGTCTGCACCTTCCTCGTAAGCTCTGTTTGGTGTAAAGCCTCAAAGAGTTTGCAGCACAGAGAGACTCAGATCAGAGAGAGTTTCTTTATTTTATTTTAGATTGCTGCTCCTTTATCTGCCTGTACAAATGTCTATCCATTTGGTGTTTCTTATCTCATTTTTAGTTTTGAGTGATTGAGTGGTTACAAACCAATCAATGCATTATTTCCTCCGAGACAAAGCACACCATCCATTTCCTAAGCCAGAAAAATAAATGTTACAGCCATTTAATTCTATTATTACATGCATTTCCTGCTGTGCTTTTCTCATTTTCATCATTAAAATCCCTTCTTCCTTTGTCCCTTTGCCCATCCTTCACTCACATTTACACACATCCATGCTCGTGAGGACTCGCTCTTCTTACACACGCCCCTGCTGCTGAGACCAGTTCCCTCTCCCCACGCTGAGGCCAGGGCTGCTGAGGGTGG
Organism: Bombycilla garrulus; assembly: GCA_013400315.1. Classification (NCBI taxonomy): domain Eukaryota; kingdom Metazoa; phylum Chordata; class Aves; order Passeriformes; family Bombycillidae; genus Bombycilla; species Bombycilla garrulus. Next base: position 1,147,271 of record VXBU01005400.1, read on the forward strand.
GAATGTGGAACATTTGCTTTATTGCAGGGCTATTCCACCCGGCTTTTCCTGGCTCTGCAGCAAAGCAATTCTTTTTCTCCATATCCCAAGGCCATTTCCATGGCCTGCCTACGCTGCTGCCCACACCGCACAGGAGCAGCAATGCTCCCCAGCCCTCTGCCCAGCATTCCACACCCCACGTCTGTCCTAATTGCAGAATTTTGCCAGGAGTGATTTTTTTTTTTTTACTTTTTTTTTTCCTGAAGGAATGAAAATCATCAGAATTAAAATATTGATGGGAGAGGGAGGGTGCTGTTTTTTGTTTCATTGGCTAAGCTGGAAATTTCTATATGCAGCCCCAGAAAGGACATCCTGGCCAGGACAGAACGATTTCCAGATCCAGAAATGGATCATTGGAAACAGCTCCCCTGCCACTCAATACAACTGTTTTTAGGGACACTGGGAGTTGTTGGGTTTTCTGCTGGGGGCAGCTGAAAGTTCTCTACCCAGAGATGCATCCAGGAAGCCCCGGGACCCTCGTTTTTCCCTTTCAGCTTTGCTGCAGGGATCCCAAGGATCCCCCTCCAAGCCCTGGTGGCATTAACACCCTGTGTTCACCCCCAGGGCCTGCGTGCAGCGGACAACGACCCCACCGCCCCCCCCTACGACTCCCTGCTCGTGTTCGACTACGAGGGCAGCGGCTCCACTGCCGGCTCCGTCAGCTCCCTCAACTCCTCCAGCTCCGGGGACCAGGACTACGACTACCTGAACGACTGGGGGCCCCGGTTCAAGAAACTGGCGGACATGTACGGGGGAGGAGAGGAAGATTAAACTGACCTCATCTTATTAAAAAAATAATAAATTTAAAAAAAAAATAAAAAAAAGAGAAGAAGAAGAAAAAAAATCTAGGAAGAAAAAAATACAAAAACAACAAACCCACAGACAACGTTAACAAAAAGAGCCGATGCAGGAGCAAGAACTGTACAGATGTGGCAGCTTTTTTAATTAATATCCCCTGCTGACTGTATTGTTATTTTTAGTGGTGGTATAGGAGGTTTCTTTCNCAGGAGTGATGAAAACAAACATACAACCATCCTGGGCAGCACTCCCTGTGACCCTAAGCCAGTTCTAGCTGGGAAGGAGTTAACAAAAAGGAACTGTGGAGATTGTTTCTTTTTGCCTTGTTTTGTTTTGTTTTGTTTTATTGGGTTTTTTTTTAAGGGGGTGACTCATTCTGGGGTGGAAGAGGATGGGGGGTGGGGAGGGGGGGAGATGTTTTCAGTCGAAATCTTAACAGCCATCTTTAAGCCTCAGCAGGTGGTGAACTAGTCATCATGTTGTATATAATTCAGTGTTATCAGATGCAAAATACTGACCAGGGGGCTCTGCTGGCCCCTGGTCACACTCAATGTAGCTGCATAGAACTATAGCATTGATACAGCCTTTGGTTATTGCAACAGAAATCTCCGACAGCCCTTGCCTAAAACCCTACAAAGTAAATCGTGACATGACCAAAGGCCCATCTGTTTGTTTTTCTGCTGTCGCCGTGTTTTGGCTCCCACGACCCACGGACACACCGGAGGGGTGAGGCGGTGGCGGTGGTGGGGGTGGGGGTGTCCCCATCCCTGAGGATGCAGTGCCAAGGACAGGGACAAGGTTCCCCACTCTTCTCCCATCCCTGAGTATGGAGTCAGTCTAGTACCACATTAATGCCTCGGAGCATTAGTAGCCAAAGCTCAACAACATCGTGTAACTCAGCTAATGTGTGTCCTTTCTATTCGATGGGTAGGCGCTGCTATCTGTAGTAAATGTGTTTTTTTGGAGAAGAAGTGCAATGAGGGCCTGTTCAGTATCTTGTGGTTAATATGCTCAAGCATTGCCAAGTAAGCAAGAGGTTTCGCAGCATCCAGGCATAATTCAACATCAGTATTATAAATGGTAGCAAACTACCTAGTTTATATGTAGGGTCAGTTTAACCAATAACAAATAGTTATTAGCTTTTTTTATTACATTTTTCCTTTACTGATTTGGACTAGTGGGTTTATGTCTAATGTTTGTAAAATGATTTAGACTGCATGGATGTGTAATATAAACCACATTTAATGGATTATGAGCCACTTAATTAATGTGCTATGAAATCTTGGATTACCTGTGTTTTATATTCTGCAGACGATTTTGCAGTGGGTTCGCTAAAACTTGTAAAAGTGCTTAGATATATTTTCCTTTAAATCCAAGAATGTGCACAGTATTGGAAGGTGATTATCCAGGGGATAATCACGCTCTTTTTGATATCTCTATTGATTCTCAAGTTGAATGCTAAGAGTTAAAGGGGGGGAGGCGGGGGGAGCGAGCGCGTGCACATGAGAGCGAGAATGAGAGGACGAGAGCTTGCGGTGATGAGTGGGCGCCTTTCAGAGGGTAAACTGGGCTGCAAGATCGTCTCTATAGATTTTTGAAATGCTCCTAGTGCATTTTATATTTCATTGTATCATATTTTCTATAAAATGCAATTTCTGTAAATTAATGAGCATTTGAAATGTGTCTTGTATGAAGTGGAATATGGTAAAAGTCTGCCCGAGGGGACTTCAGCGTTACCAGGATGTTATTAACTACCAAGGGTGAGATCTTTCTTTTTTTCTTGGCCGGTCAGTCGGTCGGTCAATGGGTCAGTCTGTCTTTCACGGCTCGGAGAGCAAACTCACTCTCACCCAAGGTTCTTGAGGAGACCAGGAGGCGATAGTGTGGACCTCAGAGGAGAGGGACGGCGCTAATGGCAGCAGCAAGGCGAGGATGTCACACCACGGACGTGGGCTGGCAGCACCTGACACTCTTCCAGATTGCCATTCCATCGTTGTGAACTCAGCCATCTTGTGTGACCACCACGAAGGTCTTGGTTTGCTTCTGCCTTGTGCCATCCCCCTCCTCCTGACCACTCTTGGCAAACCTCACAGCCCCTGTTCCCAGCCGCCTGGCACAGAGGCTGCACGGCCCCGCAGCCTCTCTTCCTTACCCGTGGCACTCTTGATTCTTCCCTGTTTCTTTTGGAAAATCCACGGGCTGGAATATTTCGCCACCAGGGCTTTGCACCTCTGCAGAAACTGAATAATAAAAATGCGCTTGGTGTTTCTTGCTGCCGGTGTCCATCGCCCTCCTCACCGACACAGAAGGACTCGTCTCGGGGGCCGGGTGATGCCGATGGTTCTCCATCCTTGGGTTTGTGCCTCCGCCTGCCGGCTCCGTGCAGCTCCTGGAATGTGGATCCTGCAAAGCCCGGTCTGCTGTGAGCTGGGCCTTGCACCCACCTGGCACTGCTTACCTGGGAGAGCAGCTCAGTCCCTGCTCTTGGTGCTTGGCATCTGCTGCGGCTTTGGCTGGGCTGGGGGATTTCAGGCAGGGAAGGGAAGGGGCTGGCAGGGATGTGGGACGGCAGCTCCGGGCCATCGGCAGCGCACGCTCTCCCCAGCGGTGAAAGGAGCCACTTAGCCATGAAGGGGATGTTGTCTGACTTCAGCTTGTCTAAACATTTCAGGTTTTCAAGAACATTTATGCAACCTAAGTCAAACAAAACTGCTCGAGTGATTAAAAATAAACCAACCTGTTTCCACTGGCGACTTCTTTTAAAATCAGCGGATATTTTTTTCTGCAGCATTTGCAATCCAGCCATTCCAATCCCACGAGCCCATAAATCAAACTAGCCAGATTATTGTGTTTTGACCCAGTTCTGCTCAGTCTCACTCTGCAGGACCTCTCCCTCCTCTTCTTTGTTTTCCTCTTCCCCTTTCTCCTCCCTGCATCCTCCCTCTCTGAGTTTTGCATCCCCACAAGCAGCAGCAGCATCAGGCCCCTTTCCTCACAGTGGGACCGGTGGAAGGTAAGCGAGGGGCACATCCAGCAATGAAAACAGATCACTTCTTATAAACCTTTTTGCTTGCTAATGTTACCGATGGTTTGTAACCCAGCTGAGAAAATTTACAATAATCCACAGGGTCCCATTGACCAGTGACTTTGCCATCACTCTGTCCCCTTCTGTTCCTCATGGATGTGACACGGTGACAACCAGCTACAGCTGGAGGTGATGGTGACTTACAGGGAGCTGCAGTGAGGCAAAGAAAAGAACCCTTTGGCTGAGCCTACAGTTGCTGTTTATTCTGAGAGACCACAGTCCCTCTTCTAAACTAAACCATTAAACTATTTGAGGAAGCGATCCCCACTCTTTTTTCCCTACAAGGCAGTGGGGAAGGATTTGCTTTCAGGCAGGTGGAGGGGATCCTGTCCCTAAAACACCACTGTCCCATCCCATTAACCCACAGCTCTCCCTGCTGTCCAAGGGATGGGGACAGTGAGTTCCCAGAGCTGCACGTCTGGTGGTCTCCCAACCTCCCAAGGGTGAGAACTGCACCTCCCCGAGGCAGGGACCGTGCCAGCCCAGTGTCACTGCTGTACCCACAGCCACCCTGGCAGAGCCCTGGTGGCCTGTTCATCGTGTAGCCTAAAACTGGGAGCAGCGTCAGCCACAGAAATGCTTTGCAAGGCAAGGAGGAGATTCAGCAGGTAATTAATGGCAGTAAATAGGCAAGTCTGTTCTAGGTGTCCCACATTCTAGTCATGGATTTGCTTCTGGTTTTGTGTTTTCCATTTTTTTCCCTTTTTTGCTGGACCAGGCAATGCCATTGATGGTGATGGGGAGTTTGCTCCCCGTGGGTTTTTAGGGGGAGTCAGGTCCAAATCCACCTTCAGAAGTGGGGTTTCAGAGGTGCCTGTGACTGCTTCACACAGGGTGGATGCCCAGGCATTGAAGGACACTAATGGTCAGTGCAATCTGTACCACACAATCCGCCAAGATTGCAAATTTGTTTCATCTAGAAAAACCCCAACATCTTAAAGGTAAAATACAGAACTTCTAATTGTGATATCTTTTGGAGCTCTTCATTGTAAGTGTGAAAAAAATTACTGGGGGAGGGGGGGAAATACTGTGTCACGATGAATGCAAGTGTTTAAAGCAGCAGGCAGACAACGTAGGTGTCTCCCACACAAATTAACTCGGTTTCATGGGGAAAATAAAAGTTCTTTCCAGTCCACACCAACCCCACATAAAAATTCTCACACACAGTGTACATAATGTAGTTAGTGCTTGAAGCTACAAATCTAGTAGGGGAAAAAACAACAACATATAGATGTGTAATTGGAGCACTTTCTTTTTTCTTTTTTTTTTTAATTTTAATGATGGTTTTGCATGTTTCCTTTCTGATGGAGAAGCTGTGTAGCAGCCCGCATGACTGTGGTTGTTCTCAAGGAAGACTTCTGCTGTTCTGCTGTATTCACGCTGAAGCGCAAAAGCAAAAGTTTGCGTCCGTTAACCCAGTTCAAAAACCTTTTTTTGTAACCGTCAACAGCACAAATATTTTGTATTGTTGTTTGTACCATTTTTGTACCAAAAACAAAAGAGGGAAAAAAAAAAAAGGGAAGAAAGTAAATGTTTTCAATGTGTTTTTAGTGCCACTGCAATCTTGGTTTCCAAACTGAGTGACAGGTTTGCTGATTTATTGTGTATCAAAGCTGAACTGGCGCACTGACGCCTGGCTCCAGTGTAATAAAAATAAAGTCCCCCTTTTGAGTAGTCTCACTTGCTTTTTTTTATTATTACTATTTTGTTTGTTTGTTCCATTTTTCTTCCCCACCTATCCACACCAGCTCAGTCACTGTTCGTGGCTCTTATACTCACAGTGAGCCAGCAAGGGCTGGTCTGGATGCAGGTGTGGGTCCGGGTGCACAGACATCAGTGGGGTTTTTGGAGATCTTGGGTGCTCCTGCAGAAATTTGCATTCATTAAAGGCAGGAGCATCCCAAAGTGACCAATTTCTGCTGTGGGTGCAAGACAGTTGGGTGGTGATTTCACTCCTGCAGCACCAGTTTGTTGTGCTTTAGCACAATTCCAGCACATTCAGGGGTCTTTACTTGCTGGTAACAAATCAGTCACCCCTGACAGATCAGGGCATCCAGCCCCTCCACCTGCCCGCTGTCGGGGAGCAGGAATTGCCCAGAAAGGTCTTAAGGAATCACTGAGCACCCTGGGCCTGCAGAGGAAACCTGAGCTTCCTTCTCCCAGTTGTATTTCTGCAAGCGCAGGAGTGAACTCAGGACTGGAGGTGCTGCTGTGAGTGAGTGTGCAAACCCTCCCTGTCAGCGGTGCTGTGTACAGCAGCACATCTCCCTCAGGTACAACACTGCTGCTCTTCAGCTGCTCTTCCCTGGTGGTTTCACCCCTGGGAGGGAAGACAAACACCCTGCTGTGAGTCTGAGCAGCGAGTGCTGGGCACACAATCAGCAATTAATTAGCAATTAGCGCTGGCAGCCGTTGCTCACAGCACCCTGGGGAGTTTGGCCAGGTGGAAGTTGGGTCCCCATCATCCTCACCCCAGCACTGAGCCACACATGCCATGGCTGGTGAGGCCTCAGCAGGTCCCCAGGCTGGGGGAGGCCAGGAGGTCACGCTCCAGTGATCTGTGTTCCGGCCAAGAGCGTGGAAAGCAGCGCCGTCTCATTTTTAATAAACATTAAGATGAATGCAAATCCTGTACATGGCAATTTACTTCCCCCCGGAGTCAGCTAAGAATATTTTATTGCCAGTTTTGCTAATTCTCAAGCTGTTCTGTTTCTTAGAATTATCTTTAACTACTGAATAATGCAAGACTGTTGCATCACAAATATTAGTTTCTGCTATCAGTGGAAGCCTGGGCTCTCATCATCGTGTTATTAAGCTCTTATCTGCCTGCAGAAAGTCTTGTTCCTCAAATGATTTAGCTGTGTGCTTAACTTTGACCATGTGAATAGTTTTCCTAAGCTGATGGAAAGAGCTGCCCTCCCCTAAATCCAAGGACTTTTGTACCAAAATTAAAAATAACAACAATTACTATTACAGTTATTATTATAGGCTCTTGGTTGGGGCTTTTTCCTCCCAGGTCAGATACCAGAATTTGAAATAGAATTTGGTTCAGATTAAACCAAAGCACTCAGGGATTAAGATTTTTTTTTTTTCAATAAATTAAATAACTGAACTTTTCTTTGTTCTCCAGACTAAAACCTTTGCATTACCAAGGCCTTTTCCTGCCCATCCCTCCCCCCAATTTCTTTTTAAATACAGAGCAGTATTTTTAGCAAAAAACTCATTTAACAGACATAAGAAACCAAAAAAAGGATCAACCCTAACTCTGTATGCCATACTGCACTACTGTCAAAACAGCTCCTGGGTGAGGGCAGGAGAGGCATTAGGAAGGTGAAATGTTTTATGAATCACTGGCCAAGTTGTTGACTAGGCTTAAAAAAATACACTAAAAAATATAGAAGAGCCCAAAGGCCTCTTTTCTGGCAAAGAAAAGAAAAATGTTCTCATGTAAAGAAAAATGTTCTCAGCTGTACAGATGAGTACATGGTGAGGTCCTGTGAGCAGCTGCTAAACTGAGCTGGGCAGCCTGGCACAAGAATTAGGTGAGGGTGAGCTGGGAAGGACAGAGCTGGGCTGGGTTTGTTCAGTCAGTGCCATTCAGAATAGTTCAAACCTTCCTTGCTTTGGAGAATTAGCACAGCCCCTCTGGCTTGTGCTTATCCTGGCTCTGTTTTACCCTCCAAGCACTCACAAATGTTGGCAAATAAAAAACAAGTTGATGTTCACCCAGAAGTTTTCCTCAGAGAGATAAAGTCTCTCTCTGCCTGTGCTGGAAGCTGCTGAAAGTGGATTGTCAAAAATCCCTGGCAGGCTGCAGAAGGAATAAGGCAGGATGGGGTCTCTGTCAATGCTCCCAATCTTCATAAACCAGATTTACAATATCTGAGGCCACATGGAAGCTTTGTAATTCAGTACATAACAACCACACCATTAACCTGTGCTATCTATAGCCAAACTCATTACTTTATGAAGTAGTTTGAGTTAACTCAGAGTATAAAGGGCAACGCAGCCAATCCTGGTCTGTGCAAACCGTGTTGATGGGGATGGAGCACAAAGCAGACATGCAGACACACACATCTGTGTGAGCACTCCCTGGGCTGTGCCTCTCTGAGGAGCTGGCAGCCAGCTCGCAGACTGACAGACATTTATCATCACAAATCTTCTTGCGCCTTGAGGAGTGAGTACCTTGCTTTAATATAGTGCTATCGATCCTGAGAGCTCAAACAACAGCCGTGGGATAATCAGAATTCACGTTTCACCAGGAACTGGGATTGAGTCGCCTCTTAGCATTTTGTAGGGACAGAAGGGAATTTAGCACCCTGTGGAAAAGGCACACGAGGCACCACAGAGGAGAGGATGCAGGAATCCAGCCCCCCCAGATGACCCCAAATTGCAGACCTCAGGCAAAAAACAGTGTCAGGAAGGCAATACATCACATCACTATAGTACTGTATAAAATATTTAACTTCTAAGTACATTACCAAAGCGGTTTCTTTTGACATTACATTTGTGCTCTTGTAAAAGGCATGAAGCCAAGAGCAAATATCCATCCCAGAACAACCAAACATCGCTGCAGTGCCACGGCAGTGCTGGCTCAGGGGACCTGGGACAAGTCTGACAAGAAATTCTCATTACCTCCGGCCCCAGTGCGGGATGCCACCACAGCCATGTGCTGTGCACAGCCCCCAGGCTCTGGCTAAGGCACACTCCTGAGCACATCAGGGCAGGAAAGCGTGTTTGTACAGGAAAATCCTGCTTTTTAAGTGCCTCTGATGAAAAGCATTTTATCATCTTCCCTGCCTTCATGCAAGGAAACGTGCAAATGGAGAGCAGGGCTTTGCTGCAGGTACCCAGCCCCCTGCAAGCAGGCAGTGCCTTGCTTCCAAGGCGTATAACAAATAGAAAAGGAACAACCTTTTCCTTGCTTAAAGTGCTTCTCTAAATTTTTCACTGAGCATCTTATTTTACCATTTGTTCTGCTTCTGTTCATGCTTGTCTCTCCCATTTGTTTTTATACTTCTGCAGCTGCAGAAGGACCCTGGTGGCACTGAGGCAACTGTGTGTGCAGGGGGGTGGAGGGGTGGACCTGCTTAACTGGACATTTTACAAAAACAACTATTTCAGCACAGCAACCTCTTCACAAAAAAAAAAAAAAAAAGAAAAAAAAAAAGAAAAAAAAAAAAAAAAAAAAGGAGAACTATTTTTAACAAATATAAAACAAAGCAGCCCAGACTTATCGAAGAAACAACAAGTGAGTCTTTACCCAAATTGGAAATTATGTCCAGTCACTGGGACATTTTGTTATCTTTGTTCAGGCAGGAAAAGAGATCTTAAACCTGTCCTGAAGAGGAATAGAGCAACGAGGAACTCCACATCAATTGTCCTGGCACTTGTGGGATGCCTCGCTTGCTGTGAGGTCACTGTCCAGCATCCCACCAGGTGCCTGGAATCCCAAAATTAGCCCTGCTCCTCCTGCCAGCGAGACGTGGGGACACAGGGCATCTGGAGGAGCAGCACGTCAGCCCTGGGCTGAGGGCCCAGCAGGGTGGGGAGCAAGGCAGGACCCAGCAGGGTCAGTCCCAGCCAGGCAGCTCCTGCCTCCCCAGCTGCTCCCCGAGCTGTGAGAGCTGCCAGACCGTGGCCCAGGGTATTGCAAATGTCTGAAAACCCTCCCATGGGCTCCATCCTGGTTATTTATAGGAGCTTATTCTTGAAAATCTCAGCGGGGATTGGAGCCCTGCTATGCTAAATCCTCTCCAAACACACATTAACAGACCCCAGACCGGGCTCGCTGCTCAAGTTGTGATTTAAAGTCTGCACGGAGATGGCAGGTCGGAAGCAATCCTTCCCCAGGAATATGCTGCAGACCTCAAAATATTCACTGCCATCTGTCCTTTTTTGTTGTGGGTTTATGGAGCTCTTCTCAGAGCGAGTCCTGCCCTGGGCAGGGTGATGCCAGGGCTCCCGAGGAGCATTCAGCAGATAACAGAAAATGCCCAGGAAATGCAGTTTCCTGGTGGAGACAAAGCGGCCGGAGCGGGCTGGGTAATCCTGACAGGCTGCCCACTCTGGGACAGACTAATGCTGCTCCTTGCAGACAGAAGGTCTTTTGGACTGATTGCATTATAATTTAATCCATCCTTCAGCGATTTTAGCTCTCAAGATTGTTGTTATTTTACACCTCAGCAGAAGTTCACGAGGAACAAAATGAGGTTGCAATCCTCTAGGGGAAGCTGGCAAGAGTCACAAATCCATCTTTGTGGATACAGATTTAAGCTTAGGTCCAAATAATTAGTTCTTTACCCAGGCCTTAAGCTAAGGAGACAGTGAGTTCATCTGCAGAGGCTGCAGAATATCTTCCTGGGAAGCTGCAGCACGCTCACATTCCTTTTCCACTCTCATTTATAAAGCAAAGGTTCCAAGCAGTGCTGGATGTGGCTCATAATCAGGAGCCCCAGTGCAGCGAGGGCAGGATGCCCCAGAGCTCTGGGCTGTGTGGCGGGAGGAGTTTCCCTCGGGACCAGGGAGACCCCCTGGCTCTAAACTGATGCTCTTTTGGATAAACAGCCTTTTTTTCCACCTTCTCCCTTCTCCAGGCAGCCTTGCGCTCCTGTAGCTCAGTGTTTGTGGCTGTTGGTTCACCCCCAGAAAGTCCAGCAGGACGGGAGGAGTGAGGCTGCACCCACTGGGGAAATCCAAGGGCACTCCCAGCATCAAATCTCTGCCTTTGGAAATTCTCAATTCATTACCTGTGCCTCTATCACCACTAATCAGAGCCACAGCTTGGAAAAGGCTGTTGTCAGTGCAGACAGCATGAGAGCCTTGGGGGATAGGAGGTGGCGTTGTCCCTGTCCTCACAGGAGCTGCTCCTTGCTCTCCCTGCCCCCTGGATAACAAATCTGTGGGGGAGTCCTCGATGAAAAGCAGCTGTGGATCAGTGAAATGCTGGCTCTCACTGGGCTTCAGCTCTGCCACAGCACCCTCACTCCAGACACAGCCAAACAAACCTAGGGCAGGGCTGAAAGATCCCCCCATCCTCCTGCAGCCACCTCTCTTTCTGAGAGGGTGGTCAGCAATTCCTCCATCCCACGCACAGGCTTGAATTTGCCCTTGCCAGAGAACATAAACCCGCCCTGCAGGCTGCCCTGCTGGCCAGGCTGTGAGCCCAAGAGACCTGGCAAGTTCAGCTCCTGTTTCATCCCTTCTGCTCCCCGTAGGATGATCCAAACCCATCAGGAGGCGTTAGGACACCCCAGGCCCCCACTCCTCCACTTTCTCCCCTCAGTGCCTATGGGGACACCATGGGGACACAATTCTCAGGCTGCCACTGAGGAGTGATGGCTCTATCAGCCTCCCACTGCCTGCCTGTGCCTTCCCTTATTTATTCCCCACTTTGAGCTGCGGCGTGTGGCTGCTGAAGCATTTGGAAGTTTGTGTAAAGGTTTTATTGCTTCATTTTTAACCTCTGCACAAATGTCTACATCATTAGCTTGGGTTTTTTTCACCCTGGATCACATCCCCTCTGTGCTTTTCTCCTCCTGGGCATCCCCATGCTCCTCTCCCTGTCAGGCAGAGTGGAATGGGGACCTGGAGGAGGAGATTTATTAGTGCTGAGGTTCGTTTTCTGAGGGAGGGGGTTGGTCTGGATTTTTTCCATGCAGTGTGCACACACAAGGTCTCTCCACCACTCACTTCATCCCCTTGCCTTGACTCCTCAGCTGCACACAAACCCACCCCAGCCCCTCTCCCACAGCCTCGGCGTGGGGGCAGCAGTGCAAGGCCACGGCACACACAGCAGTACCCAAAGCCTGCCCACTGAGGGTACCTGCCACACAGCCCGCTTGCACCGTGAAAACACCAGGGCCTGGCTTGGAAAACCACAGCTGTGACCCAGATCACAGCCACCACTTCCCTCAACCTGCTGGACAACCTCAACCACTTCCCTCAGCCTGCTGGAGAGCAGATTTGTTACAGGCCGTGGCTGATCGCCAAGGCTCACAAACTGTGCGTTATCGCTCATTTGTGATGCCCTGCTTTAAATGGGACAAGACAGGGGCCCATCCACGGCACTTGGGAAATGACCAAGACAAACCCTACAGGGCGGGAGGCCGGAGCTGGGCTGTGTCACCAACAGCGCCAAGGAGAAGCTGCAGGAGATGCAGCCCCATCTCGGGAGCAGAGACCCCTCCACCACCTTCATTTCACACCTAAACCCACCGCAGCAAAACATCTGATCACATCCCAGGCAACCAAGGGGTTAAGAAAGTGCAGGAGCTGCAAAATTCATCACGCCCTGGCATTCCTGTCTGATCTCCCTGTTTTTCTGCAGGCAATAAAGAAGCAGCACAGATTTTCTTCTTCCTTTTGAAGATGTGCTCCTGCAGCCCTGGGTACACATACACCGGCCATTTTGCCCTCACCCTGGCTGGGCCTGGTGCAATTTTCCTGGTTTGAAAGCGCCCCTCGTCCTTGTCAGCAGGTTGAACCCCCAGCCGGGCACACGGCACGTGGGGACACGCCAGCACTGATGTGGCTTCCCAATAATCTCTTGGTCCCTTGGACTTCAGAGGCTTTGCTGCCGCCGGTGGCACAACTCAACCCCCAGAACAGCGTGTTCAGCGCTTCTGATCACCTCAGACCATGTCTTCAAGGTGGGGGATAAGATATGCAGAGCTAAATTCTTCCAGGGTAGGAATTCAGGCTCTGCAAATATTAGCGATGCAGGCGTCGTATCGGGGATTATCCACCGTCATGGCACGTAGAGGGAAGATGGATTTCAGGATGATAATAGGAATGACACACGTTGCTTTTTCCCCTTTCTGCTGACACACAATTTAGCAGTCACTGCAGAATTTTCTTCCCATTTAAAATTTCCGTTTAATAGCCAAGGAGCTCATGTTAATTCAGATGATCTTTCCCACAGCACGAAGAGGAAGGGTGCCTCTTCTAGAAGATTTTTCCCAGTCTCGGTGTCTGTGGTGATTAAAAAAGTATCTCCTGTGGCTTCACAAAGGCCACAGAGAACTTGTCCTTTACAAATTCCACTTGACCCGACATTGGGTAGAGTCAACAGTGTTTAAAAATCGGACTCTCCTAGTAGCATCTCCTCCTAGGAGGGGTCCAAGGAGGTTTCTCGTTGTGTTTTCAGGACTGAAGGGGACACAGTGAGTGTCCTCCTGCTGCCATCCTGTCCCTGAGGCAGGATCCCTGTGGCAGGCAGGCCAGGCACTGTGGGGACCCTGTGGTGGCAGCACGATGGGCTGCAGGAACGTGAGGCAGCAGGACGGGAACAGCAACAGGCATCCCCAGCTCAGGGGCTGTGCTCCTCTATCCTCCCCTGCAAACCTCACCCTCAGGGGACAAGACAGGGGATAGTTTACAAGCACTCCTTGGTTTTGTTCCAGATTTCCCATTTCCCCTCTCCTGAGCGTGTCCTGGCCCAAAGCCACGGTGACCACAGGGTGAGGGATACCCCTGGCCCCGCCAGCAGGAGATGGGAGCAGGGCTGTGGCCTCCCTGATCCCCAGCTCTCCCCACGTGCCAGTGAAGGTGCTGTCTGGGCAGCTCACCCCAGATGGGAAATTGCATCCTGCTTTTATTTATGTATCTTTCCAACCAAGTGTAGCTGGCGGTCAGGAGAACCCACTGAGCAAACTTCCTCCTCACTTAAACAAACAGATTTCAAATCATGACGGAATTCTCTCCCGTGCATTGCAGTTGCATTTATTCACTTATCCTATAGAGCAGAAACGTGGGGCATTGCTTAATTAAGGATTGGGTGTAGAGGCTCCAGGAGCAGAGATTTCACATGCAAATCTCCTGGCTGTGAGCACAGCCAGGGCACAGGGGGAGCATATTAATGCTCTGTGCAGTGAGCCCCCTGCCTAAATCAGTGGCTAAACCCAGTCTGAGGGAAGGAACTCCTGTGCTGAGCAATCCTGGGCTCTCTGCTCCTGATGAACTTTTTTTATTTACCCAAAAGAATCCCGTGGAAGGAGCTAGAGAAGTGAGGGCACAGACCTCAGTGAATGCCAGCCCATCAGAAGCCCCTCCCTCATTCCTCTCGCTGTCCTAAACTAATGACATAAACCCAACATTTTCAACTACTTCTTTTTTCTTTTTTTCTTTTTTTTTTTAATGGTAGGACATAATTCAGGTTATTGCCAAGAACTGCAAATTGTTTACCAGCCTCGTGCAAACAAAGGCTCCCATCAGCCACAGAAGCACAGCCCTGAGGCTTTCCAGCAACCCGGAATTCTTTAATTACTTCACAAAAGCTCCGTCTTACTTTTTTCCTCTTTTGTCTTTTTTTTTTTCCTTTCCTTCAGCTGTTACCTTGGAAAACCACAATCCTGGATTCCTTCCATACCACACGCTGCTAAAAACCTCGTTTAGCGATGATTTTGCCAAAGTAGTTCCCCAGCTGGGATGGAAGCAGGGCTGAAGCCGTGCTCTGTCAGGAGGAGCTGCCTGGAACCAGCAAAGCGGCCTCAGCAGAAACTTTCCTGGTGGTAAAAGTTTCTCCTGGACACACATCTGTGCTCCTGGACACGAGGAGTGAGCATCTTCTACTCAGCCTGGCACTTGCAGTGAGCCTCCTCTAATTTCTCTCTGATTTTGTGCCTTGATCTTTGGTTTGGGCCACGCCAAGAGGTGTTTTGGAGACAAGGAGGCAGCAGAGTTCTCACAAACACGATGGGAAAGGAGAGCAGGCACTGGGAATGCACACTGCAGCTCTCACAGCAAACCCCATCCCTCCTCCAGCAGCAAGAGGAGGGAGAAAGGAATCCCCATCCTTTAGCTCCCACCCAACACAGGCACCACCCCACTGGAGTCAGGGAACAGAAAGGCGGGTGGAAGGTAGAGCTCACCAAAATTTTGTAAGATGCCTTATTTCCACCACCTCAAAAAAGCCTCCAGCCGCTTTTCATTGAAAAAATAATCTGCACATTCGAAAAAAAAAAAATTAACCCACAACTTTTTAACAAAGGAGCCAAATTTGCATTGCCTTAACTGAGGAGCAGTTCAAGGTGCAGAATAATTCCCTGTCAGTCTCGGGGAGGCTGTGCCTGTGGAGGGTAAATCAGGCTCGTGCACAGCCTGCTCAGTGTAAGCTGTCATTGCAGCCAAGGCATCAGTCAGGAGGAAAACATAACGTTGGTGGATCTCAGAACACATAAATAAAACATGCTTACCACTTGCCATCAGTGAAAATGCTTTAAAAAATAAAAAAGCTGCCTTTCGAGCCCCCCCTCACACACCCTGTCCCCCACTCCTTATCTCTACTGCTTCTCCTTGTGGCATAAATTCAGTTTTCAACGTCTCTGTCCTCAGACATCCAAATGGACTCTGAGGAAAAGGGGGAGGGATGGAAAAGAAACCCGAAATTTTGGCGAAGCTGTGAAAATGCCAGCTCAGCACAGAGAGAGAGCATCAGCCTCATGACAGCCCCAGGTGGCGATTCCCAGGGTTTGGGAAGAGCAGGAAAGGCTTGGCAGGGTGGGCCAGGATGGGCTGGGCTCTCAGCATGCTGCAAGAACCCTGATTTTCCAGCCTGGATCCCGGAGAGCCGTGACACCGATGGCATCTCCCAGCCCTCTGGCAAACCACGCCATCAATCCCCAATCAAATCCCTGGCAGCACCAATGTCACAGTCAAATGTGGTGAATTGATTTGCCATAAGTCATATTTACTCTCTCAGCCATAAATATGTCAAACCCAATCTTTTTAACTGTAAATAATGCCAGAAATTCTCCTTTTTTTTAGAAACCTCCACCACAGAGCCTCCAACAGAGCCCAGGAAGCGCTGTATTAAAGCGTGGGGGTGTCAGGGCTGTGCTTACAAAAATATCTGATCCAGACAAGTTTTGCTTCATCCTCTGGGACCTGCTATGGATGGGGAGGCCAGGAGGGAGGTGGGATGGTGCAGGATGACCCCGGGCTTCGTGCTGGAGAAACGTGCAGGTGAGAGCCCACACACAGAACTCCCCAGCAGGAAGAGGAAGGTCAAGAGGGAGGGCTGCTATTGCCTCGCACTGGGTTTGTTTTTCCTTCATTTCCTGGGGGAATTGCACACCTGGAGCCATTTGACACTGCTTTTTGGGATGATTTGGTAAAGCTCTGAGAGGGAGTCTGCCCACTGCCAGCCTCGGCCTGCTCTGTCCCCACATCCCGAGTGCTGCCACACTTCCAGAGCTCCCTGTGGCTGTGTGGATCTCTGCCTCTCAGACAGGGATTTGGGCAGCGCATTTTTGCTCCCTGAGGCCACTGCTTCCAGTTTGCTCAGGGCCTTGGCTCCCACTACAACAGCCAGAGCAGCACCAAACTCCGTGCTGTGCCTAATGCTCTGCTCTGCTCCACGGCTGTGAGTCAAACACCTCTGTCTCCAAAGCGCGCTGCCCGGGCTGCAGACAGAGCAGGGAGAGACAAGGCTGCAGTAATCGATGTCAAACTGCCCTTCCTGCCAGGGTTTTGGCTGATCTGACGGTACCAATGGAAATCACAGCTCAGCTTTAAGAGAAAGCTCTCCCCGAGAGGGAGGCTGAGCTCCTGTCCTCCCCCTGCCTATTTGAGCAGCATTGGGAAACATCTCCTGCCACATCCCTCACCTCCTCCCTGTCTGTCAGGACCATCCTGATGGTGTTTCCCTCCTCCCCTCTCCTTTCTTTGCCTTCTTTTCTCTTTCCATCATTCTCCCGTCTCAGCTGACAGGATCAAAGCTCTCCCCCCAAACCCATCTAATCACAGACAATCCTTCCCATTTCCCTGGAGAAATTCTTTTACAGGAGAAAATCAGGGTGAGAAAATCAGGGAGAAGTTCTTTTACACAAGAACATCAGGGTGTGAGGCTGCAGGAGTGTCCCTTTGGCACAAGGATAACAGCACCAGTCCCTTCCTCCAGCCTCTCACTGTCCCACCTCAGGAATCGCTGATCAGTGCTCCGTGTCCAAATCCACCCCACCAAATGAGACCCTCAGCTGGAAGAAGCCGTGGGTCATAAAGGTGAGTTCTCCTCCAGCTTCCTGCAGCAGGAAGCTCAGCCCTGAGCTCTGGGTTCTCTGCCCAGCTCTGGGTTCCCCTCAGAATTAAATTGCAGGAGCTGCAGGTGGGAGTTCATGCTGGAAATCAGAAATAAGGGCACCACGTTGTGAACTTCCAGCTCACTGACGCTCTCCCTGATCATTAAAGCCAGGATCCTTTCAAGATAAGCACAGATCTCCCATTAAACATGCTCCAAACCAGAAGGCACACAATGGAGGCAGCAATTAGGAGCAATTGCTGCATAGACAGAGAAATAATTGATCGGTGTTTCTTCGGAAAAGGAACTGGGAGAGCAACAGAGCTGGGGTGGAACAGGCTCCCTGGCCATCCCTGTTATCTGGACCTTTTTCACGGTTTTATACAGGCACAGAAGTAAACAAAAAATGGTTCTGTGTTGAATTTTGTTTGCTGAATGTTGCAAGGTGGAAGCATCAGAAAGCCTTGGGAAAGGACACTCCAGGAGAGGAGGACAGGATGACTCTGCTCTGACTGAGGACAATTTCAGTGTCTACCTCTATAAATGCCACCTCCCAGCACCCAAAACACTGCTCCAGTGGAGCAAGCCACGGCCTGATGCACCATATCTTTATTTTTGAATCAGGTTTTCCAATCTGTGTCATGCCCAGCATCTCCTGGGCTTTGTCTGGAGCTGTTGGTGGCACAGGAACTCTGGGATCTGCTCCTCCTGCTGGCACCTGTCCCAGGAGGGATGCTCCTCACTGGAGCAGGCTGGACACACAAATTCACTGTTGCATATTCAACAGCACCTGTTTTCCTCCTGAGCTCTAATTTACTCAAGGTCTCTGTGGGAATCTAAATGGACTTTGAGATATTTAATAAACGGACCATTAGCATTCCCTCGGTTTTCCATGTTCCGCAGTGTCAACACGTTTCCAATGCAAACCCCATGGCAGAGCTCCCCAAATGAGCCAGGTTCCCTCCCTGTATCTCAAACTCAGCTTCCTGCTTTCCTCTGCTGCACCAAACCAAAGCCAATCGGACACAGCCATGGGAGTGGATATGAAACCCCCTAAAAGCTTATGCATTAGATCCTCACAGCTGCAAAGCCTTTCTTTAAATCATACAAAAAAGACAGCACCTTCCATCCATCCGCTGGCAAAGTTTAAACTCCAAGGATAAAGTCTGCCACCAATTAAAAAGAAAAATGTGCAGTGCTGAAGGATGCAGAGGGGAGATGGCGGTTGTGGGTGAAGCACAGCAGCGAGGGAAGAGCGTGCTTGGATGCTTGATTTAATTTGGGCTGAGAATTACATGCTTATCCACATTTTTTTCCAGGCTAATTGGAAATTTCACAGCTTTTCACGAGTGGCCCACGGATGATTACCGAGGTACCTGGTTCTGCCGACCCCAGCAGGGCTGTGAGATGAGCGGCAGCCGGGCAAAGTGTGGAATTGCTCCACTCCAGCTCAGTGGGGACAGGGATTGGGATGGTTCAGACCAAGACAAGGTCAGGGGGTGATCCTGCCTTGGTGTCACCTGCTGGGAGAAAGAGGAGAGCAGCGCTTCCTGCCTCCGGTTGTACGGCTGAGACCCAGCCTAATGCAAACACTAATTACCCTAATTCTGACACAGTCTAAACTTCCTACGCTCGGCTTTGTCACAGTAGCGCTCCTTCCCCGTCATCCGGTGGGGTGTGATTATATTTAGGAGAGAGGAAGCTCAAGAAAGCAGAGCCGAGCTGTGCTCAGCCACGGCACGTGTGGAGGAGTAAATGCTTTAGAGGCTGCTCTCCCATTATCTCACACCTCACTCACCATATAACCAGACACGAATCCAATATGCAAAGGAGACACTGCATTTAAAAAAAAAAAATTAAAAAAAGCGCTTGAAAGTTGCTTATAGTTTTGTTCCATACAGACAGCATTGATCTCCCAAAACATTGGCATTTCAAGGTGCAAATGAGCCTTTCCTGCCTCTTGCAGGCTTTTCTAACGCTTCGGCTCCTTGTAAGCGAGGTTAAAGAAGGTGTGAGAGGCACTTAATTACAAACACACCGAACTCCTTTGACAAGTCCAAATGAGAGTTTGCCTAGGCAAGAATCATTTCAATCCCAGCACAGAGCCACCACAGGCTCTGAACCATGCACAGAGAGTTGAAGGCAGAGTAATTTAAATAAAAGTCAGGGGAAACAAATCCTTTGACTGCAAAGTTCATCAAGGAGAGTTGTTGTTTTTATACAAAGCTACTGATCTCAAGGGAGGGAAGAGTTTGCAGATCCAGTGAGGGAAAAACACAGAAAATTTGCTCAGAAGTCTGAAACACAGCCTGAAATTAATAGTATGGGAGCTAACGCTTGGGTGAGTACTGCAAGAAATAGCCACTGAATTTGGAAGCTGAATTTTTAAACGCACTCACCTCATTTAGGCTGTTCCTCTCCCCACATTCGCTTCCCATGAATATTCAAGCGGAGCAGAGAATTCGCTGGCAGGAATATTAGCGAGAGCAGTGCCAATATCAGAGCATATATTAGCTGGTCCTGGAAGGGATTCACAGGAAAGCGCATTCCAGAGCTGTAATTGCCCTCGGCGGTGCCCGTTCAGCAGGGCCTGGCGCTGCCCTGCCTGGAGCTGGAGCTGAGCAGGAGCCAGGCAGGGCTCAGGGCTGCCCGGGGGTCTGGCACCTCCTCAGACCCTGAGCACCCCCAGACAGAGGGACAAAACCCCAGCTGGGCTAAAGGAGGCACAAACAGAACCCAGGAGAGCCTCAGCCTAAAGCTCCTTCCAACCCAAGCTGTTCTATGCCCACCCCAGGATGGGGACACCAGGAGAAGGGCAGGACACACCACTGGGACAGGGAATTGATGGTCCCATTGAGTCTGTTCATTTGATGAAGATGAAACCTGCCAGTGTTTTAGCAGATCCCATTCTCTTCAGATGTGAGTGGAGCACTTTTTCCCCTCCCCATGGCAGCAAAAATTTATTGATGCTCTTGATGCCTTTTGCTCAAGACACTCCAATTTCTCTATCCAGCAGAGTGTTACATGGAAATGCAGACTGAAAGCCATGAAAAATCCTGAGTGGGACAGGGCTGAAGGATTGTCCCCACAGCATTCACAGAATGGAGTTTGCAAAACAAAATCTAAGGGATCTTCCAATGTGTAGTCACACCTCAGGCCCACTCCCACCTGCCCTCTCCCCCAGCCAGCTGAAAACACGTTTTTGCTGAAAAGGAAGGAGGGTTGGTCCAGCATTCCCTATTTTTGGCCACGTCCTTATATCTTGGGAGCATATAGCCAGTGAATTACAGGGCACGCCGAGGGAAGTGGCACTGAACATATGGCTCTGCAGTGTGATATATTCACAGAAGTTTGATTTAAAGGCAGCAGGGAGGTAGGTGCAGGTCCCACAGTCTGTGTAGGGGAAGCCGTGCCTTTCAAAGGATTTGGAGGCTATTTGCAGTGAAATCAGATGTGACACCGAGGCAAGCTCAATGACAGCAGTGCTGAGAGCAGGGGGATGGCACCACAGAACGCTGCAGGAGATGCACCACAGCTCAGGTGTGTCTGGACTGCGTCAGGTGGGACTTCCCCACTGCTCAGAGGTCATACCACAGCAAGAGGCCCTGGTGCTGCTCATGCTGGTAGTCTGGGTCAATGGCAAGCAGTTTTCAGGGCTTTTTTGTGAGCTCTCAAATCTTAAACAAAAAAAATTAATTTAACAAACACAAAAAGAAACAAGCATTGGAGGCCGTGTGCAATGTCCCCACATGTGCTGACTCCCGCCCAGAGCAGGAGGGAGCCAGTGCTGAGCCTCCAGCCTGCAGCAGGGACCTGCTGGTCACACACAGGCTACTCCGTGTAAGGTTTAAAAGAAATAATTAGGTACAGTCGTTTAAAACACACACAGCAGCGTCCTGCTGGTCGGATGACCTTAATTAGGCTGTAAAGTGTGGAAAATGTTAATAGGAAGCAGTGCCTGCCTGGAGATGATAAATAAAATGCATTGATCTCTAAGTACCAAGTTGGCAATTCTTTGTTTGGAGGAAAATATGTGATTCAAAGTAACCCAGCAGTGAATGCAGCACAGCTCCCCTGTCACCTGCTGTGGGACAGGTCAGTCAGGAACATCTCTGCCCCCAGTGCAGGACCAGCTGCACGGAGCTCCAGGTCAGTTCTATGCACAAACCTGTGACTGTCCCTGCCAGCCTCAAAGCTGTGGTCTTTGCAGTCATTGAGTTGCTGCTGGTGAGGCAGAGGGAGATTTCCTTGGCAAATTCCACTTGAACTCACAGAGGCTGATGTGGGGAGGTCACCACTCACCTGCCTGTTCCACCTCCATCCGTCACCTCGTGTCACCAGCAGCCCCTGGAAGCCTCACACGGTTCCTCCAGGGCACAGCCACAGCCTCCACTTCCTCAGAGCTCCCACTGCAGCAGCCCCAGAGCTGCAGGGTCAGTGCCTGGTGCCAACACACCCTGAGGGCACCTGGGGCCAGGTGGAGCCAGGTTTGTAACACCTGCTCATGGCCAGCCTGGCTATAAACTGATTCTCTGCAGACCAGGAGTTCATTACTGGAGCTGTTCAATGCAATTACATTTTCTAGGGCTCATCTGGGGGAGCAAAGGCAAGTCTCTGCAAGAGCAGGAGGAAGGAGCAGTTCAGCACTGGTGGATCCCAGGGGTTTGCAGGTGGTTTCCCCAGCGAGGCATGCTGGCAACATATGCATCATCTCCTTCACATCACACAGCTGGGGAATGGATTTTTCCCCTCACAAAGCTCCTTTCCTCCCTCCTAAAACGTGTCCCTCAGTGTTATTCCATCTGCAGTTAATGGGGCCACAGCGTCTGGCACATTCACTCACTGCTGCCCCTTGCTTGGGAATCAGAGGGGAAAGGAAGCAAGGAATTTATTTTGTTGGTTTTGTCATTAAGTGATTTCCACACAGCTGGGAAAGTCAGGATGTCTTGGTGAAGGAGCCCTTGATGAGCAGGGCTCAGTATTTCTCATTCCCACCGTTCCCACACCCACATGGTGTTCTGCTGACCCCTTCCCCTCTCATCTCGCAGTCTCCAGTGCTTCTGTGTCTTTTTCACCCCTGTATCTCTCTCAAAGCTAAAGCAAACCTGGAATCATCCCACACCTCTGTTCCCAGGAGCACCCACTAAATCATGGGAGACAGGCAAACGCAGCATCAACATCAGATTTGCAGGCTACAGGCAAGAAACCTGGAGCAGGGTGCCCACCTGGGTGCACTTTTAATTGCTCACATCCCTCCTTTACCCCAGAAGTGCTTTCTCTGTCCAAACTGCAGTGTTGGCTTTGCATGACACGTGCTTGGTTTGGGATGTGTTTTAAGGGACTTCTCTGCAGAACTGTGTATTAAATTCCTTTCCAATTCATGCTTGTTTGGTACCAGAAGCGTGTTATCATACACCAGATGGAGCTAAATAAAAATACCATGAGTGCTGCAGTACATTGATGTGATAGATATATAATAATTAGATGTGCTGTAAAGCTATTAAGGCTGCAAATCTGAAGTATCTATTATATTTTCTCCATTTCTATTTCCACAACATCCCTCATAGCATGGTGACAACTGGCAACGTTAACATCCACATACATCTTTTTCTTCAGGCACAAACAGGCTGTAATATCTGCAGGATTTATCTCAGTGTGACTCGGTCTATCTGATAATAACAGAATGAAAGCAAAGCCCTCTCCCTGCACAGGAGAACTCGCTGGACCCAGGGGGATCCCTCCCAGCCCATGGGTGTGGGAGCAGCAGAGCATTCCTGTGAGGATGGGCAGGGACAGAGGGACAGATGGACAGAGGGACAGAGGGACAGAGGGACAGAGGGACAGAGGTCAGAGCATCCAGGGACAGGGTTTCTGATGGGGAAGTGTCACCACACAAGCCAAAGGTTTGGGGACACTGCTCCCTGCTTGCAGGCAGCAGGAGCACAAGCTCCGAGCTCTGCTTGTGTGGGATGCCAGAGGCTCCTCACGGCTCCCTCAGGGCTCTGGGGCTGATTCCAGTGCAGACTCACTCTGGAGGGAGGGGAGCATGTCTGAGCCAGCATGGGGAACGAGCCACCTGCCCCTGGCAGGTTCGCTGGAAAATCATCCCTGAAACAGCACATCTCTCCTGCATTTTCCCCTCCAGTATCCCTTAAATTAAGGGACCAGCAACCCCAGGCTTGCACCCGACGGCTCAGGCAGCAACAGCAGCCAAATGTGCAGGGGGATGAGCTGCCAAAGCATTTACTCTGCTTCTGTGCAGAGATGGCAGCTGGCAGGGGGTGCCCTGGCTGGGGCACCAGCCCTGGAGCATTGGTGGAAAACAAGGCTTGCTGGAAAAGCAGCCGCCCCTCGTGCTTCTCCTCTCTCCCAGCCCACATCCCATACGCGCCCCGTGCAGCCAAAGGCACCTGCACTCACTCGGCTCTGCCAGCAATGCCATCCCCCCCGCTGCCCCATTCCCTGCCAGGGCAAGCAGCTTGCCAGCCCCAGCACAGCCGCCCACCCCTCATCCATCGGCTTTTCCAAGTGCCTTTGGGCTCTCGTGTTGGCATTTCTCTCCTGAAACATTGGATTTTGTAGCTACCCTGTCATCCATGATGAGTGGGCTCTATTTTAAATTACTCTCTATGTTATTCAAAAAAAACCCCATGCCACTTCCAAGAAAAACATAACGAAAATCCCACAAAAAGCCACCTCAGGAGCCCTGTGACAGCTCCACACAGGGCAGCAGCAGATGTATTCATGGAATCACAGAATCATTAAACTTGAAAAATACCTCCAAGATCATCAAATCCAACCAAACACCACCTTGCCCACTGAACCACATTGTCAAGTACCACATTTACTCGTTTTTCCAGTGCCAGTGTTCCTGGAGCTCCAGGCTCTTCAGCTCTCTCAAGCCCAACCCTAAGCCTTACCCTAACCCCAACTCATTAAAAAATAAGGGGGAAAGTGGGTATTTTCTGCAACACAGCTTTCAAATAAGTCTTAATTTAAGTAATTGAACAGGCAGCATTTATTTTTCCTCTCATTTTTATTTTCCTACCTGCGTCCCTGTCAGTTTAACTCACAGGTAATGAGTTTTTCCATCAGTGAACTGGGGGCATGTCTGTGTGATGCCATGGGCTCCGGACCCCTAAAGATGCTTCAGGATCTTGGCACATCTGTCCAAGAGCCGTGGGATTGGTCCCATCCTGCCTGTCTTGGATGACATTTCTGCCCTCTTGGGACACAGTGGCCCCCTTCACTGTCAGTCTGCAGGGGCTGCCTTCTCCTCAACAGCCCTCCCTTTCCCCAGAGCTGCAGCCAAACCTCCACAGTTTCTGCTTTCAGTTTTTAAACAGCTTAAGGATACATTAGACGGGACAAAAATTTTATAGGGGAAACATTCTATACTCTTCCATATGTATAACCCTCATGTTTAAGGGTAAAAGGCACCTTTTAAGGTAAGGGGGAAAGGGGGAAACTCCTCCACTGGGTTCATTAGGGCCTAATTTTTATGGATGTTATGTGGTAAGTTTTTATTAAAACCTCCAAACTTTCCTGAGGGCTCACGCACTAAAAAAATCTCGTGGGACAGGACACATGAGTTTGGCACGGGGCAGGGTTCACCACCAGCCAAAGAAGATTGAAGGGAACTTCCACAGGCCTGGGAAAGGGGCTGGGCATTCCCATGGACACGGTGGGATGGGGAGCTGAGGAGGAGCTCAGCCCACCCCGACTCCCCTGAGATGGGGTCCCCTGCTCCCCTCACAGCCCCACCAGAACACAGCGTGATCTTGCTACGAGCAAACACAGCCAACAAACCTGTTTACGTTTGAGTTGCGAACGGTGTCACATCCCCTAAGTGTCTTAACGTAATACTTGATGATATTCTCTCCTTCAGTAAACATATTGATTAGATTACAAATAAGATTACGACTGAACATGGCCCTTCGCGGAGCGGGAGGCAGCACCGCAGCTCCTCCTGTCAAGTAGGTTCGAGTTCATTTGTTAGAGAAGCTCTTGATTATTGTGATTTAATGTGACTCTGCTCTTCCTCCCCCACGGGGACACCAAACAATTAGTGGCTGCATTTTGGGGTGATTATAACATACCTTGGGGGTGTTCAGGAGGCAAAGAATTAAAGAGCAAAGGACTTAACGACCTAGAAAACAGCAATTCCCTGACACCGCGCTGCCCGTGGGGTGGTTTGGCCTGGAATCCACGCAGCAGCCAGGGCTGGGACATGACAGCGCTGGCAGCCAGGACCAAACCAGCCCCTGAGGCACAGGGTGACATTAGAGTGTGGCTTTGGGAGCATCTTGGAGGTTTACAGTGACTTGGGCACCCAGGGAGATGGGAAAAGGGGCAGACTGAACCTTCTGATTGCTGCCAGCAGCAGGAGTGTGTGGGAGGATGGATGGATGGATGGATGGATGGATGGATGGATGGATGGATGGATGGATGGATGGATGGATGGATGGGATACAGGTGGGGTCACCCCACTGCTGTCCCCACAGCCTGGCCTTGTTCCTGTCTCTCTCCGTCACTGCACCCCTCGCTGGTGGACGAGGGGAGGGAAATCTCTCTGATGCACCCCTCAACACAGATTAACTGGGATTTAGGGCCAGGTGGCACAGGGATCCTGGCTGGATCCAGGCAGCCGGGAAGCCCACACCAGCTAAGGTGAGGGTTAGGGTAAGGGCAGGAAGCAGCAGTGAAGCTGACTGGGAGAAGAACCTGGACAGACCCTGCTCTGCAGCCCCGCAGTCCCAAAGCACATTCCTGGGATAGCTGGGATACTATTAAGAGCTCACTAACTGTTAACATGAAGCCCAAAACTACACACTAAAACAACGCAGAATCTGAAAAATATAAAAGCTAAAACTTAAGGCATGAGATGGAGCGGGGCCGGAGCGGGGATGGAGAGCTCTGAGCGTAGCCGGGCTCAGAGCACCCTCTGCCGCCTGACGAGGCGAGCCGGTCCGTGCGGGCTCCCAGCCTTTCCCTGCGCAGGGAGACACCGGATACGGCTCCTTCCTAATGAAATAACAGCAATTACAGAGCGTTTCCCAGCCGAGGGTTTCCGTGCCCTCCCTCAGCGGGAATTCAGCTGAGGCACGGATGGGATGCAGTCGGTGTTAATTCCCTCTGACAGGTGGAGGCACTGGAAAACAAGGACCAGCTGCCTCCACGGTTCTCACCTCTTTATATTATTTTTCCCAGGAGTTATTATTGCCTTGTCCCTCGCCCCCCGGGGCAGGGAGAGCCCAGCTCTCTGCCATTAAACTCCTGCTGAGTGTTGAACAACTTTGACAACACTTGATTTCCTTTTTTTCTCTCAGCTTCTCACACTTCCTCACCCCACTCCTTTTCCAATTCCAGCACTCTACTACCAGAGTGCTCGCTGGATATAAGGGGGAAAAGACCCATGAGTTTTCCTTGAAAACTTTCCTTAGCATCCTCATCCTCAGAGGGAGCATCCCCCCTGCAGTTTCCATGTGCAGGATGGAACATCCAAGAGGCTCCTTGCTGGACAATTATAAAAATTATTCCATTTTTCACCTTTAAGCAGCTTTGAGTGACCCTTACACTCCCCAGTTCTGCAAAATCAGCTTTTGTCAGGGTCAGGGATACAGGAGAGTTGGTGGGTCACAGAGTCAGCCCCACTTGTGTGTATCAAAAACGTGCATCTTTCATACATATAAAGCAGACTTTTATAAATATCTCTCGGTGTATGCATGAATTTATACACAAATATATATAAAATATATATACAGACACACATATTTCATGTACATATATATATATATATATCTGTCCATAAATTAGGTGAGCTGGGAACAGGAGCAGCCAATGCTGGGAGGAGCCCAGGGGATCCCAAACCTCCTGACCTTAACTCCAGGCTCACAAAGCAACTTCAGAAACTCACAGAATATCCATCCAAGCCTACAAAGCCTCCAAGGCAGCACCTCCCATCTCCAGAATGTGCTGTTGGCACTGGGGGGCTGAGCCCTCATCTTCTCCATGGCCACTGCTGACCACACTCACCCACCACGCTCACCCTTCCCTGCTCCCTGGCTGCTTCTGTTGCCAAGGAGATGGGGCTGCTCACACAGACCTGCTTTGCGTTTTATAGGTACCAGGTTTAGTTATTTTTAGGGTATTTATTTATTGTTTAAATTTATGGGCAGCCCCAGGCACATTCCTACAGGATGTGTGCTCAGAGCTTCCAGCTCACCCACCCTGCACTGCCTCACACCTCGGCTGTGCAGGGCTCTCATTTCCTCCTTCCCAGCCATCAGCTCCTGCCCACATGAGCTCCTGGGCATTTTTCCATCAGGGAACTGGGTTCTGGGGAGTTTTTCTGGGATCAAGCAGGAGGGACAGGAGGGACAGGAGGGACAGGAGGGACAGGAGGGACAGGCCTCCCCTGGGTTTGGGGAGGAGAGGGCTGGATGGGAATGATGCCCATCTCCACTGGCACACTCAGCTCCACCAGCACAGCTGGGTTAGAGCTCTGCTCTAAATGGAGACCTTGAAATATCTGTACCAAGAATAAGAAAATACACACAAAATATATTCCCACCACTTGCGTAGAAATAATTAGGAGAAGCAGAAATTCACATCATGCAAATAGAATGAAAAGGACAAATAAAAACTACTATAGGAAGGAAACTCTCCCATGACTTCAAATCACACACCACTGCTGGGCATCAGCATGGAAAGTGAAAATATAAATTTTTTAAGGAACTTAACTCTTATTTCTCAAATTTAAATGATCAATTGCACCAATTCCACCTCAAGGTGAAGAGCCTTACCTGTAACTTACCCAGATTTCACTCTTGTCCCTCTCAAAGCGCAGCAAAGGAGCTGAACAGCGACACACTCAACACGACATGAAGATTTTAATTTTCACTGAGAGAGGCTGTGCCTAAACATCAGCACGTTGCTCTCCTGGGAAATTAGATATATTGTTCTTCATATTCCAATCTGCCATAATTGGGCAACTCTCCAACGTGTTTGCTCGAAATTAGAGCACCAAATGCATCACAGCAAACTAGAAAGCACTCACAACTTTTTTTCTTTTTTTTTGGCAACTCGATTTTGTTATTGGATTGAAAAAGTACATAATTGCTCAAGTTAAACCATGCAGTACTTTTACAGAGCAGTAAAAGCCAGATTTGTTATGCATTTATTCAGCACTTTCACAGCAGTGTGGTACCATATCACAGCCCAAACGCTGCTCGTGTTGTTTGTACAAGTCCTCTGTTGACTTCGGAACAGGGAAACTCCCAGGAGGAAACCAAACAGGGTGCAACCCAGCTGCTTCCAGAGAATAACAGTAAACAAGCCAAGCAGGAAAACAAAGGGAGAATAAACTGTTTCACAGGAAAGTTATTTCTGAAGGGGCAGAACAAAGTAAGATCAGGCAGTCCCTGCAATGTGACCAGAGCTCCCCTCACCTTCCTGCATCTGCAGCAGCACTGGGCAGGTTTCACTCAGCTGACACAGGAAAATATGATTGAATCCCTAAAAGCAAGTTTTAAAGAATGCATTCCCTTTCTCTCACAGCTCCATGACATCTAATAACAGCACACAAAATGAAGGAGCTCTGGCTCGTCCCCACTGGGCTCTGGCACAGCCATTCCCAGGACTCCAATGGGAGAGTGCAGGGCTTGGCCACAGCAGATTTGCAGGGAGAGGACAGATCAGGGCTATTAAAATGAAGTTTTAATATCCCCAGTTGTCATCCTGTGGGATGTGCTAACTGGGGGAAGCTTTTGTGCTGGGCCAATAAAAGGCAGGTCAGCCATGGCAGAGCAGCCTCCCTGTTCATCCCTCCAACCAACATCTCCCAAATTCACCGTCCTCACAACTTCCACAGACAGGGAAATGTCACTTGCTAAAAAAACTCCCCAAATACTGAGGAGCAATCCTTGCCTTGGGACTGCTCACATGGCATTCCCAAAAACCTAAAAACTGGGATCAACCCACACTACCTAAACCTTTTCCTCCTGGCACTTCACACTGGATTTTAACACATCAGGTTGGCCTTTCCTTGCCCGAAGTTCTGCTGTGCAAAAATCCTCCCTCAAGCACTGGAAATCTTTGAAGAAAGGACCTCCCACCTTGCACAGCCAAGCACAGCTCTGTGCACACTCACCTGGGCACGTGGATCCACACTCCCACACTGCAGGGGAATGTCACTCCTGAAAGTGCCACCACTCCGGCCCCGCTGCCACCCTCCCTCACTTACCCCAAAGGTCAAGACTCTTCTCTGCAGATGGACAAACAGCTGTAAACCTAAGAAAATGGTTAAAATCATCACTGGAGTTCTTTTAAATTAGTAATTTAGATACTCTCAGAAATGTGGGGAAACTTCTTGGATCACAGGGAAACCGCCAGTAAAATCTAAATTACTGTGAAATTGGTATTATTTATCATGCATGCATCTCTCACTATATATTAAAAGGTTTCCTGAAAACATATCAATTTAATCACAAAATTCATCTGTGAAATAGAAAAACAGGCTGAATTCAGAGTGACTTATTCTGTCCTACTCATTCTGATCAATTTTTCTGCTGGGAAAAGAATGATATCCACAGTTCAGCAGCATTACAGCTATGCAGTACCCAATCAAAGGTGCTAAAAAAAACCAGAGACATATCTTATTCTCTAAAGTGGGTAGAGAG
This sequence comes from Bombycilla garrulus, assembly GCA_013400315.1. NCBI lineage: Eukaryota > Metazoa > Chordata > Aves > Passeriformes > Bombycillidae > Bombycilla > Bombycilla garrulus. The sequence continues at coordinate 1,176,891 of VXBU01005400.1, forward strand.
CCCACTACAAGTCACAGACTGACAGGTAAGAGAGAAGGAAACTGTCCCTGACATGGAGCTGAAAAAGTGTGGCAAAAAAATGTGCACTAAACCCTCACTGACACACACAGAACATCCCAGCTGTGGCAAACTTGTTTTGGGGGTGCTTACAACACAGGTCCATCAATTTTGGTACAGAGACCCAAGGAAAGGGACAGGAAATTCTGTTCCACGTTCACCCTCAGTCTCTGGTGGAGCTGCACAAGCTTTGGGGCCAGGAAAGAATCACAATTTCCCTCTCTACAGGTCACTACCACACAAGAGGAGTGCTGCTGTACACAGGTATTGCCCTGTAAGTGCCACCCCCTCCTCAGCTCTGACTTTGAAATGTTAAATTTCTGAGCAGCATCAAAAGCAGTTACTGGTTTTATCATAAAAAAAACCAAACCAATTACAAATGAACTAAAGTCTTCAACTGCTGTGCCTTGAGAACTCCTCCTAAGTGCCAGGGTACTGACAATAATGTGCCAATTCCCCAGCCCAGAACTGCACGAATTTGAACTACTGGAGGGAGATTGATGCTGCCAGCTTTTCTGACTAACAACAGGAACTTAAAACCAATGTTATTTAAAACAAAACCAAGAGTTCTGCTCTTACAGATCTCTCCCTCCTCCCTGGGCCTCTCTAGAATATTTCTAAGCTACTACCGAGCAGGGAGAGCAAAGTACAGCACACCATGTCATCAATTCAGTTTTCCAGTTCCTTCCCCACTTACCTGCCACAGCTTTGCAGACCCTGTGCCCAGTCTGCCCGGGCAGGGGTGATTGTTCACAATTGTTAACAATTACAACCAGCTCCTGCTCCAAGTCAGGGGATGCTCTGACAGTGTTCTGGCCAAAAGTCAAAGGTGTCTCCTTCCACTCAATAACATGACAGAATTTAAAGACTTTGGAGTTTACAGAGAGTGAGAGTCTCAGGGTCAGTGTCACATTAAAGGTGAGCACATCCCTTAGGAGCTGATCCTCTTTTCCAGAGACACTGATCTCCCACGGGCCTGCTGCCAGTGCCAGCTCCACAGCAGGGCTTGGGGCAGCAGCCTGTGCACAGATTTCTCTGTATTCAGGGAATAATCATAAAATTAATGTATTAGGACCTCGAAGTTGTTAGGTTAAGTGGCCCATGAGAGGAGGAATTAAGAAAAATACAACCCAAAAGCTAAAAATTCAGTACAGAACATCAGAGATGCTACTCAGATTTTCACATTGATCATCAGAAGTGTTCTTGATTATTTTCTTTTATAATTGTGCTCCAAATTGTGTTTTATGTCCTACCTTCTTCTGCAAACCACTTCAGCTGTGTTTGAGGGGGCAGGCTGCCCTTTCGGAGAGGCTGCTTTATTAAACCTTCGCTAGACAAACACAAAATATTTCAGATTCTTTCTTTCCTTGCTTAAAAACCAACCAAACTAAACCCACTCCAAGACCCCTAAAACAGCAATCAACTGCCAAGATTCATGAAAGCACATACCTCCAAAATACTGATAAAACAAAACAGTATAAAAACACCCAAAGTGCATCTTTAGCAAACAGCATCCCCTCAGGCAGACTCATCTTTTACTGTACCAGGAAAAAAAATGCAAGTGGAGAAAAGATATATAGAGAAAAATACATTAGCAAATACAGATAAATTTGTTTTTAATAAAGGAGTTAATTTTCTTTCAATCCTATATAAAACAATAGCAATTAAAAACTTCATTTTTGAAAGTAAAATATTTACATATGAACAAGTAACTGTGCAAAATTTACATGAAAAAAAAATGGAAAGACAGGATTTCCTAAAAGACAAAATAAAAGGGGTGTAACAGTTGTCAGGTGTTGATAAAAATACTGATCAGCATTCAGTTTACACGCAAGAGAGTTAAATTCTACCATGAGAGTTCACACAAAGAAAGCCAAAGTATTTACAGTCATAAAAGTACTATCAATAGACAATTTAATACAATAACCTCTGAAAATATAAAGAACCAATTAGTATATTTGTAATAAAAAAATAGGTACAAAGAAGGGACTTTGCTCTGGACATCTTTAAAGTAGGCCCACAGCTTGCATACAGTCTTTTAGCAAAATAATTATAGTTTACATAGCCATTTTTATGTTATGTGCCAAAAATTATGTACAATTACTGACAAAATACACCAACCATTTTTCAACACTTGATTCACACTGAGAAACAGTCTTTTGATGATTCCTCTCAACTTTTGATTTTATTTAATCTAAGCTTTCACTTTAGCTAAAAAACACAGTGCAAGTAAAATATATTTATGCTGAAAAGGTTTCTCTTTTTTTCCTTTTTTTCCTTTTTTAACTTTACAGCTTTACAAACTATAGCAAATAAAATGCATTTTTACAGATGCTGCTAAAACATTCAGAAGTAACCCTCCTTTATGGGATTCCAGGGCCTCTAATAAGCAATAATGTGATTAAAATTGAGGTTATGTTTAAAATTAACTGTATATCCCTCTAGATTTTGAGCATTTGGGGGAAAGATAAATATTCTTAAAAAAATCAGTTTGCTTTGCTAACTGACTGTTCAAAAAAAAAAAAAGCTAAATGAAATGAGGTCATCTGCTGTAGACATATGCCTATGTAATGGATTTAGTTGAATAAAACTGAACTAAAATGAACAATTAATGTCGAAACTGCTACAGGGCTGACAAAGGGTAGCTAGTTATTTGCTAAACGATTCCATCAGTCTTTATATATGGCTTGTTTGGCAAGAAGGCCACTCAATCAAGAGATGAGTTAAAATTTAATTGTCCTTTTATAATATCCACAGGCCTTGTAAGTATCCTCACTGTTACAGAAATGTATTTCTCTTATACTGAAGAGTTTATTTATAAACAGGAATATAAAACTGTTCCATGTAAAGAGGTGGTTGTTTTTTAAACAATATCCCATTCGCTCGTTACAAAAAGGCGTAATTTGCAAATATATTAAAAAATGTCCTCAGGCGTCTCTCCGTCAAAAATACCTTGATCTTTTCCATTTTACTTAAGGAATGCTTTGTATAGCAATAGTGAATGGCTTGTCTCTCGCTCATTTTCTAAACAAAATATGAGGTCCCTGAGGTTCACCCGCGTTATCCTTTGTCGCGTAAACTGTCTGGTTGTTCCAACTCCAGAGCTGCCTGGGACTGCTGCACTCGAACCAGATCCCTGGAAAGCACAACAACAGGTCAATCAGTCCGTGCCTGCAAGCATGCCAAAACTTTTCATTGAAAATATGGGACCTAAAAGCTGTACATAGTCAGGAAGGTGTATGCTACCAGATTAGAGATTTGCTTTTTAATTATGATTTATTAACAGTTCAATGATCAGAAGTTTTCAGTGGCATTCAGTACAGACAAAAAAGCCCCAAAGCACCACCGGTATTTTTAGGAAGGTGCTAAGGGCAGGGAATCCCAACAACCCAGCCAAACAGAAAGAACAGGATTCTTCACAATTCCATCATACAGATGCCAAGGTCACCCCTGGAGCTGTGGATGAGCTGGGGAGCAGGACTGTGAGGCCTTGAATCGTGTCGCCCCTGATCTCCACGGCAGGGTGCTCTCCTTCTGCTGACAACAGCTGGAACCAAGCTCAGAACTATATTTAGGAGAAGCTTTCCTAGACACGTTCTCTAACGACCTCTGAATGTTCTCCATCTCTCAGCATTCTACACACCGCGAGTTTCCCGAAGCGGCGGGATAAACAAGCAGCACATTATGATCGCTAACCCTTAAAACAAGAATCGAAAAGCAGAGAGCATTAGGAAGCGGCCGAGCGGGGCTGGGGAGCAGCTGCAGCCCCGCGCGGTGCCCGGCAGGTGGCGCACGCGGCCCGGGAGCGAGGCCGGTCCCCGGCTCCACACGGGAACCATCGCTCGCAGCCCCGCGATTCACCCCAGCACCGAACTCTCCCTGGAACGGGAATTGTGTTTCCGTGCCTCAGCTACACGTTCGGGTTTTCCTCCAATTTAATTTACTATAAAAATGGCTGTGGTTTTTTTTCTTTTTTTCTTTTTTTTTTNTTACCTGCCCCTGAGTTCGGAGAATTTTCAAAAATTTTTCTTAATAAAAACAGCCCAGACTTGCAAAAAGCCCGAATTTAGAGTGGTGTATGAGCCATTGGAATGAGCTGCTGAGGCTGCCACTAATATGTGTGAAAATAATGTATTTAATCAATGACTATTGATGATCAAACCAACCTAAACCTGCACTGGAAATGATCACTCTGGGTGAACAGAGCTCTGTTCAGTGCAGGTGAACTTGCTTCACCACAGTGCTAACAATAAGATCAGATTTTTGATTCTAAAGCATTCTGTTGAGCCAGCAAACGCCAAATCACTAAAATCTTGTAGTTAGGGCTGCTCAAAGACTGGATTTTCAAGGGATATTTTAAGGCACTTGTACAATTTGGCCATCTAATTTTCACCAACTTCAGTGGAAATCAGAAGATGCAGGAAAGTACTGGATGCTAAGTAAATTTTCTCACATATATATGATTGCTAGACAACAGAAAGAATGGCTGGAAGGAGTTTTATTGTTGGTTTTTAAATATTTTTTAGGGAAAGCTCAAGCCTAAGCTTTATTATGTAGACCGTAATACTTGAAATGCAAAGGTAAAATGTCAGGAGTCTTTAAAGACAAAGAATTATGTATGGAATAAGTTATGAAGCTTTTTGTTAACTTGCAGTAAAATCACATGAACATAAAACCCTAAAACTGACAGCAACCTGTTTTGTTGAACTTGGAAACAAGACAGTGCAATTACTACTTAGAAGCAATTTTACATGTAATTAAGAGTCAGCATTTGTAGACATCAAAAGCTTCCATTTACAAAACTGTGTCTAAGTAACAACAAACCTTATTTTCCACACTTTTTGTAATATGCCTTAACCACAAACTGCATACAAATGGTGACAAGTGGAGCCCAATTTAAAAATGTCAAGTGACACAGCAGCAAAAGCACAGCTGTGAGTATCAGATCAAAGGAAGCTGCTTCTTAATTAAACAGACAAAAAGATTAGATTTCCAGGGAACCTGTAGTTAATTGGTTAACCAGTGATTAATCCAAGATAACTACATTAGTCAGATTTAGATGAAATACAAACAAGTGCTCACAGGAGATGCAAAATACATCCCATAACCTAAGTGACATTAACAGACCATTAAGGTGGCACAGCTGAGCATGCAGGAGTAAGCAATACCAACATTAACTCTGCATGAGGTACTTCAGCATATTCCTCTGAGACAACTTCATTTGTGTACACATCTATCTTTGCAAAGTGCCCCATTCTGCAATTTTCATAATTTTAAACCACATCTATAAACCCTTAATCGAGTAATTTGTCAGCTTATATAAAAACAAGTCTTATTCTCAGTAGCAGACGTTTTAGTAAATTTCAAAACTTAAAATTACTTTAAAAGATGCTCAAGAGGCTTGATTTTTTTATAAACAAAAATAACATTTACTAGTATTTGGATTTTTCTCTACCATTTTATATCAAGCACATGTAAATTATTGCTTCCAGCAATTCAGTATAAACCAAGGTGAACTCTTTGGAGGCTTTTCACCAGTATAAATTCTTCAGCATTGAAAATTCAGAATGCTCAAGGAGTAATAAACAGGATTATTAAACTATTACTATTCTGTCACTTGCTATCAGACACAAAACCCCATGGGGAAAAATCCTCAAATTATGAAGAGAGCTTTTGGTCCAATAAATGACAATTTTCAAGAATATTTTGTTATTTTTAAACATTAGAGAAATCCCACATTGAATGTCTCCTGCAGAAAGCGATTTTATACCATTTCTTGTTTATTAACTTGTTTAGAAATACAGCAGATAATCATGTACCAGAAAGTAAATTAAATGAATCAGACACTGAGCATTCTGATACCTAGTCAGCAAAGAATTTTTTAAAAGGCAGATTCAACAGCAGAATATACAGAGGATGTGCAAGAACATCCTGATCAGATGGAACTGGTCAAACTGATCAGCTGTGGAGACACTAAATCTAAGGCAAATCAGCTGCTGAAGAGAGAAATTAGGCAGCTCCTGTAACTTGAAGCTCCTGCTGTCAAATTTAGCAGTGACTGATTTACCACCCCACTCACCTCAGCATTACTCTGCACTTCAAGTTAGATTGGTAACAACCACAAAAATCTCCTTCCAAAACTATGGCGGTCCAAAAAGCTGAGACTTGTTAGATCAGAGATGGTTTTTCTAACATCCCTCCCATTCCATGAATCAGGAACGAACTCAGATTCTATTCCCTCTGCCACTGCAGGTGCTAATAACTGATCCTGGCCTTGGAGCGAACAAATCTGAACACAAAACACCTCTGCTGCTCAGAGAGCTTCCACAAACTGGGGAAAAAGCTCTGAATAGAAAGGTTTGCACAGAGGCTGAGGCAGCAAAACCAAAGGTGACAATTATACCATACCTCTGTCCCTGATCCAGATCCTGGTGAGTCTACTTTCCTTTTCTTCCTGGGCCCGATGGCAGCTAACGCAGTCAGGTTGGCATCCCTCTGTCTCATTTGTGCTAGCTCTTGCTGCTGCATCTGTGTGTGCCAGAACGAGGATGGCTCATTATTTCTCTTTCAAACTTCCAAAATAAAAGTTTATGTTAAGCTCAGCACTCACCTCCTTGGCCTTCTGTTTCAACCTAAGCTGTTCTGGATCTTCTTGTCGAGATCGAGACTGTGTTAATAAAGGATGAGCAGGAGGTGGTTGGAGGAAAAGAAAGAAAAAATTATTCAGTTACAAAAGCAGTTAAAGATTATATATGAAAGCTTTTCTTAAATTTCAGCAGGAAGTGGGGAATACCTATCACTCCCATAGAGGGCAACAGTGGTAAACAACTTTTAGGAATTAAAGGTTTTTCTTTTCTTAAGCTATCTATTTTTGTAAAAGGCATCCCGCTTTTTCTGCTTTGTTAAAGATAGCAAAGGAGTAGCCAGGCAATTATGCCTGAAATGCAACCATTACAAGACACAAATTACACAGATCTGTGAGCTGAATTACACACTTTGCATGTGAACAAAGGAATCAGACCTGTACTTTTTGCAACAATTCCTCCCCTTGCTGGGTAACCAGGCACTTACTCAGAGCAGATCTTTCTGCTACACCTACACACACAGGTCAGGCTGCAGGCTGAACAAAGTGCACCTCAGTGACCCAAGACCATTTAGATCAGCAGCTGCCCATTTCGCTGGGCACCTGCAATTCCTTGTGTGTGTCATACTTTCAGAATAATGAAATAATTTAGATTAGAAAAAACCTTTAGGAACATCAAGTCCAGCTGCTTCCCCAGCACTGCCAAGCCCACCACTAAACCATGCCCCCAAGTGCCACATCTACACAATACTTCCAAGGATGATGACTCAACCACTGCCCTGGGCAGCCTGTTCCAGGGCTTGACAACCCTTTCAGTGATGAAATTGTTCTCAATATTCAAGCTAAACCTCCCCTGATGCAACCTGAGCTCATTTCCTCTCATCCTATCAGATCGTGAGTGTTGTTAATCCCTTACGTTCTTTAGGCCAATAACAAAATAAATTTAGATTTTGCCATTGACAACTCATGCGGATCAGAAAATTAACAGAAAACACAGGCTGTTTTGTGAATTATTTCTAGGGTGCACTTACCTAATCATATTCATGCTACATACATTCATTGAGTAAAACCAAGGTTTAATATTCACATTTGTGTTTACCTCAACTGCTTCTTATTTATGGTATTTCTCCCATTTGTAAAATAATTTCTGAATTCTATTTCTAGTCTCCAAAATACCTGTAACCTCTCTATTACATTTAAGAGTACCACCAAGCTATAAAATTCATCTTTCTTTGCCAATGCAAAATGCAAAAACTAAATTTCAAGGCTCCTTTTAATTTGGGAATAAGCAATGAGAGTGGCAAAGAAGCTGTTTCCATGCTCTACAATGAAAAGCAAAACTGAGCTCTAGTTAAGAACACATTCATCAAGTTCCATCTTTGAAGATTAGTCTTCCCCTTCATTGCAAGTGTTTTAGAATGAAGAGGAACTCTGCAGTTTTGATGTCAGAAATGACACTTTGCAAACACATGTGAAAGCCCAGCACTTGCCTTTGCCGCGCGCATTAAAATTTCCCTTTCTTGTTCATCCTTACGCTGCTTTTCTATTTGATCAAGTTGTTCAAAGAACTTGAGCTGTGCCCGAACGTCACTCGCTTGTTCATATCTTTCATCATCCTGAAAATACAGCAAATATGTTTCTCATTACTCCCTTAAAAACAAAGCTGTTAACTTGTACTGTACAGGGGAAGAACATACACATTCAAAGCTCCAACGTTCACTTTGTCCTTTTCAGACAAATAGCAGGAGTGTATTTACACCAGTCAAACCAGCTAGAACTCTTGAAAGCATTTTGTTCTATTCCATGAATCATCAGATTTTGACTTCTAAACTAGTATCATCACAGCTTTAACCTCTCAAACATATTTCACAGAGCTGGGTGGTTTTTTTAAATGCTGCTCAGGCATTTGCATCTATTAGGAACACACATCTGTCAGATAGCAGTCTCCTGGGAATTCAAAGCAGTGCTTTTATCTGTCTGACTCTACAATCACTCACACACTAAACATTTGACATAATAAATAAAGGGGAGGGCACAGCTTCTGTGCATTTGTTTTAAAATCATTTTTATATGCAAGCTGAAAAGTTCCAGTCACCCATGTGTATTAATATCTTAATGGAAGGTGAATCAGTCAAAGAGAATAAACAACCTGATTTCACAGAACAAAGAACACCTGAACTCCTGCCTTACAGTCAACACCACAGCCTGCTGAATTTGTGCAATTCTACCATTTGATTTGAGCAATTAAATACAGTTACCTTGTAGGAAATATTCCTTTGTTGAGCAGTCTCTGATAGTTTTTCCACAAGGTTTTGTAGTCTTTGTTGTGTAGCATGTGATACATAGCTAACTACATCAGGATGGATTTCTGTTATTCCATGTTTTTTACCTACAATCACAAAACAAATGAGTTGCAAAAAATCATTTTACAATACAACTAAATATGAGTATAATCTCAGTCACAGACATTTAAACCCCTTTTTCTAAACATGATTTGCAGGTTTTCCTCAGACAAGGATTTAACAGGAAATTACACACATATTAAAATTCATTTTAGTTTAACAAAATTGACAATCTATTAATAAATGCTGTGTACTACAGTGTAACAAAGAATTCAAGATTGCTTTTTGTTCCACCATCAATTCTAAATTACTAAGTAAAGCTGATAAAAGTGCTTCTTGACTTATTTCATTGTTTGTGTCATGCTTGCTACACCTTATTAGTTTATACAGTCAGACTTTAAGCCCAATTGAGTAGTTTTGATGTTGAATTGCCATCACTTTAGAAGGCAAATCTATGTTTGTTATTCTTTGACACTATTCTACTTTCATAAGACAAATGATTTCCCACAAGCATCTGAATATACAGAAGGTAACAACTCCAGCAACTTTAATTAATCAAACCAATTTATATGGAAAATGCCTTCAATTAAACCTAAGAGTAATGAAATTTATTTTTATTAATGTTCAAGATAAAATAACATACCTATTTCTAATATCCTCCTTTGTAAAGGTGCTGGGAAAAGGAAGGTTTCATCTTTACAGGACCTTGTTAACGTGCCCACGAGCTCAGAGTTTGTTGCCAATATCCGAGCACTTTCTTCTGACAGGTTGACTCCAGCCATTGATGCAACATCATTAATGTCATCATCATCCCTTAAAGGAAGGAAAACTTATTATAATCATAACATTCAGTGCTTATCTGCACACACTTCTATGATACCACAGCTGCATATAATGAATTCCACCCTAAATCTGAATATTTAATTTGACATTTTATTTGCTTTTGTAATATGATAAAATACAACTCCTTTGTTTGTAAATGAGAAATTACTGCTTTGACTTCAAAGAGCACTAATTTTGTACTTCCTGTTTTTTCCAAGATCCTTTCTTATGTAATATTTCAACACCTTGAGAAACAAGAGACCAGACTAATCACTACCACAAAACAATAACAACCTGCCCTCACCCCTAGGACAGGCTGTACATCTGAGTAACTCCAGCAGAGCTGGGAGAAGGGAAGGAATGAATTCCACTTGCTTGTCTGGGCAGGAATTGTTTATGAGGTTTAGTGCCAGGTAAATGCTAAAACCAGTCTGGCACGAGTATGTCCAGTGCTGTTTGTTGAAGTATTTAATGAAGAAGCAAACCTGCCTCCAGAAAATCCACCTCTAGGTTATTGTGAGTTTCCCCCAATGGATTCAGCACCAGGAGTTCAGCTGCCCAAGCAGCACAACCACAAACACACAGTTCCTCACCTAAAAGAGCCTCCCCCAGGTTCTTTCAGTTTATTCTTCTGAGCAGCAGCTACTTGTGTCGAAACTGTGGCAATAGCTTTGTTTCCAGGTAATACTGCTGGTTTTACCACAGGTACTGCAAGAAGACAGACAGGATTTGTACTCCATCAATAAGAGTCTACACGTGCAAACCAGTCACAGGTAGTTATAGCAATAGGTCTGGTAGAAAGAGTTGACCTCAACAGCTTCTGTCAGCACTTCACCCAGGTAAAAACAGGACCCTTCACACAATTCCAGCAGCCAAACCATTTCTCTGTCAACGCTGCCCTGATAGATCTGTACCCCCAGCCACTATGGCACTACACACTGGGAGAGTTTTAGCAGCAGTACAAACAGGGCACTTATAAACTGAGATTCACAGAACCACACAATGGTTTGGCTTAGAAGGGACCTTGAAGATCATCTTGTTCCAACCCCTCTGACATCTTGCACTAGACCAGGCTGCTCCAAGCCCCATCCAGCCTGGCCTTGAACACTTCCAGGAATGGGGTATCAACAACTTCTCTAGGCCTTTCCCTAAACCACACTTCAGGCAATGCTATCAAATATGGCATATTACAAGTATCTTGACCTCTAACCTGTCTGAAGCTGATTCAGTTGGATTTGAGGAGTAGTGAGCATGATACGACTGTGTGGTTGCCGCAATGCCACCATGGGTGTCTGTGTCAAAGTTACTTGTGGAGGCCTTATCAATGCCCCTGCTTTCTGAGACTGTTGGATAACCTGCAAATAACAAGAAAAAAAAAAAAGAACTGTAAATAATCTGAGAACCAGGTGGGAAGAACAAACCTTAAGAGCACTTTAACCAAGACGCAATTTAAGTTACACTTTGTTTCTCAGAACTCTGAGCTAAATCACCAAGTTACGAAGTCCTATTAAAAAAAAAAACCTGTGCAATAACAAACGCTGCGTTTCAGCTCACATACCAGTGGTGTGGACTGCCCTTGTTTACTGACACCAACTGGTGTGGGCTGAGTGAGGCTGATGACGGGTTGCTGGAGGGTACTGGTGACAGTGGCAGTGGCCTTGCCCGCCGTGCGCTGCACCGAGGAGCTCAGCAGCACGGCCGCCGCCGACGGGATCGTGGCTATCGTCGCCTGCGTCGTCGGCTGCTGCTGCTGGCTCTGCTGAATGAAAGCTGCAGAGTCTGGTGTTAACTGTCTCAAGGCAGGTAGACTCCTCTGAAAAGGAGAAATGAAAGTTTTGTTGAGTTGTTTAATCCTGGCTCACACAATATTCATTGTAAAGAAGAGACGCATTTTGTTTCAGTCCGTTGGATCGCTCTGTGTGCACCCAAGGAAAGGTGAGCACACAGAAATACCAACCTGCTCCAATTTAATAAGCAGGACAGAGGGACAATACCTCTTGGATACCAGGGGCATCTAGGCTGTGCAGCCTACCTGGAATCCCTGATACGTATTTAACAACCCAAGCCCATGCTGCCTTCCTTGACTGTCATCTTACGGCTCAAAATTTGCACTGGAACACCAAGGAAGATTTCAGAATAGCTCAACAGAGACCACAGTGTTTTAGTGGTTTCTTAAATTAGTTGTTTTCTTATGGCAACAATTTTTGTCCTTAGGAACAGCTCAAGGTTGAACAAGCATTTAAGAACCCAGAAATGTCAACACACACCTACAACTGTATCCCTTAATCATACATTAGTCAAGCAGCTACATTCTTACCATTCAGTGCTGTTGTATTTTCACTGATGGTAAATGTTTTGCAATAAATACTATTTTCAGATTTGTCCAACTGCTACAAAATTTACGTCAAATGTGATTTATCACTGGGAGGTGACAAACTTCCTGCTTATCCAAACCAGTTTACAGCACAGGCAAAACTTGCCCAGAAGGTACAGTTTTTGATATCACTGAATCCCTTTGCTTTCTAAGACTAAAAAGAGAGCAATAAATCAATTAATAGGTTTGTGGTTTAAGTCACAGAAAGAAAACTTTTCAGGTTTCTCAAAAGTGCTATGATGTGTTACCATGGCAGAAGTCACATTACTGACTGTGCCAACAAATCACAGTAACAAACTCCAGGAACTAAGAAACAAGAAGTATTTTTTAAGGGAGCAAAAGCCTAACCAGGCACCTTTTAAAACTTCCTTTAACATCATTCTGGAATACCTATAATGGTAAAGAATGCGTGTTCATTGCTGCTGATGTGTAAGCACAGAGATAAAGAAAGAGTAGTGAAGATAAGTTACCTTTAGGAAAGGCACAAGGTAAGGTTGAGGTGAAGAATTAAGTTCTCTGTAGAGCCTGCTGGTAAAGTCTTCTGGTTCAATTTTTCCATCCTTCAAAACAGAAAACCCAAATGAACAAACTTGTAGAAATCAATTTTTACAGATATCCAACACCAAAAAAAATTTAAGACTTGGGAACATACTGAAAAAAGTGGTTTTATCATCCCTCACTATTTTTAGTTACCGATAACTTTATGGCAGTAACCGACTTTACTACAAATTTCAAGTAATAATATCTAAAGACCTCTGGTAACTGCATGATGGAATACACAGCTTCACCAAAACTTAAAGGTTGCTAACGAGTAGGCTAAGCAGTACTAGTACTCACTCTGTAAATATTAAATATGTCAAGTTTTTATATTAGTATCAGGCCTAACGTTAATTACCATTTTTCATTGTAAAAACTTATGATCTCCTGCAATCAGCTATTGCACCATCTGTAGTGCTTTCCTTCAAGTACATAATAAATCTTTTTATTCATTGTTTTATCAAAATGTAGAGTTTAAAGAGCCACTACTTGCATTACTCATACTCCACTGAATTCATGTTCATTCATGCATGAATATAAGCAGTAATGTCTCTGTTATAAACTTAATGAAAAATTTATCCATCTATTTTGTTTCAGAAGAGGCAAAGTTAATTTGATTTGGCTCAGATTTTATAAACTCTATTCTCTGAAGAAAAAATAAAACACACGAAAAACCAGTTTTAATTCTGAATTTGCTCAGATGTTGTATTTTACAACTTTTAATGAACTTTTCTTACCAGCAGATTCTGTACTAATTCCTTCACGTTAGCCGCAGTCTCTGAGGACTGTTTTCCAGATGATGCCAGTTTTATTAATGTGGACAGAAAGTTTTTGCATTTCTTCACATTTTCCATTGTTTCCTTAGAAAGAAGGGTAAAAAGAAAACGGTCAGAGAAAGGAAGACAAACTCCTCTTAATACATGATCTGACCATATACTCTGAAATAAAGTCCTTCAGTTCATCAGTGCAGAGGAATATTTATAGATACATATCCCTCACCTTAAAACATAAACAGCCTGAAATTATTATTTTTCTTGATACATTCAAATGTATTGTACATTTTTGTTATCGAAATTTAAAGAATTGTGATTTTTCATGAAATTAGGAAACACCAAATATTTTAAGGATGGCACATTGTATATGGGAAAATACGTATTTTAGCAGGACAAAAAAGTAGTAAAGCTGTTGTTTCACAGTGCACAGTACATGGATTCTCCCAGTTTTGCAATCCTGGAAAAACGTGCAACTTGAGTGTGCAGTTCCAACTGCTTATCCCTTCTTATACAGATTGTCCTCTACAGAGCTGAACAATTCACTGTTCTAGAAAATACATCTAATATATTTTTAAATGAGCGCTTTAATACTGTTACAGAAACAAAAACACTTTGACATCTATCAATATTCAAGTCACTTGTACCCATACCTTGTAAATTATATGGTTCTATTAAAGTTTACCTTCTCAAGGTCAACAGCTCACAGAATTCCTGCATCTTTACTAATCTCCACTCCCATCTGTGTTTACTTTTATGTGTATATATGCACATGATGCACATGTGAGTGGACAAAGAGAGATGTTACATTTCTCAGTATCTTACTGTGGCAGCAGTGGAGGTGGCCGTTGTCCCTTGCACTGTTCTCTGAGGAGTTCCAGTTTGTACAGCTGTTGCTGTCCCCAACGTGGTTGTTTGTGCAGTGCCACCCAGAACAATCTGAGGCTGCAGAGAATAAAAAGCACAGGATTATTTTCCTTGGAACGTAGCAAGAGCCTGTTTTCCTGAGCCATCAGACAGAAAACGAGCCACAGGGCAGCGGAACGAACACCTTTCACAGCTGCTATAAATAAGCTGCTCATGTGCGGTCTGGTGCAGTGGAAGGAAACGGCCACCAGATGGCACTAAAAACATTCGGAACGGGAATTCCAAAAGTTGATTAAAAAAATGCGCGATTTTTGGTCACTGAATAAAATATCGTAAACATAATCTCAGCCAGTGGGGTTTCAAAACCCAGCTAAAACAAGTGCTGAATTCCTGGGAATTCAATTTATCTTTCTGCCTGTTTCATTAAATGCCACTTCCAAAGGGAGGAATTTCTAAAAAGGCACAACTGACACAAAAGCTTGGGGTCTTGTCGAGGTCTTTGTGATGAACAATGGGACAAAACATTTTTCTAGTTTTGTACACAAATTGATAATCTGAAGTGGAAATATCAACTCTGAAGAATCACCTTTACAAACAAGATCTTCTCACATACACAGCTCATTCATGGGTTTCCAACAGTCTAATCATTAACAACAGCCCAGTCTGAGAGACAAATTCCTACCAAGCTACAACTGACATTCAGAATGTTCACAAATCGTTTGTAAACTCGCTCCTTATATAAAGATGCACAAGAAAAGAGGCTCCTCTGCTGCCAAAGCTAACTTTATTGGTATTTTGGAAGAAACTAAGGGAGACAAGGATTTCATTTGTCTCATTTTTTTTTAAATCAGGATAAATTAAGTCCATGGTGTGCTCATTACACCACAAAATATGCAGATGGAATGATGGTTTTTGTGTTGGTTTTTTTTTTTGGTCCTGTATAACAGCAGTGCAAATTAAGGAGACTCAGTTAGGTAAATTAACTCTTAGATCTAGAAAGATCACTGGCAGAGGGAAAGGCTCTCTGAGGGGAAAAAGGTTAACTGGATGCATAGCAAAACCTGCATGTTTTAAATTAAAACTCTCTAATCCTGTCTACTCAAAGGATGAAGAAAGGACAATGAGACAGATTAGGCGACAGCAATCATATTGTATCACTGCTGCCTGGAAGCCTTGTGGAGAATTTCACACTCTTGCACTGTTTTTTAAACTCTCAAAATCTAAAAAAAAAAAAAATTTCCAAGCATGCCCAAAATGAATAGAGGCCAGCCCAGACTGACATCAGTCTCTCTGTGAGTTATCAGCCTCCAGAAGGACACAGACCAAAGCAGAAACTCATGTGAAAGGGAGAAGGCTTCAGGAAGAGAAGGCTGCCAGTGCAGTCATCTTTCCAATTGTGAATTTGACTGCAGAATTCAGAGGACTGCAGATCCATCACAGGAACAACACCACAGCCCCAAATCCAAAGGGAATTCTTGTCACTTCCTTCAAGCAGAAAGCATAAAGGTCTTTTATTTTAGTCAGCTCTGTGATTGTACAAATACAGTACCTTTAAACAAAGATATGTATAGGTGTAATATGCAGTAACAATAACATACATTTAAAAAATTATACCTGTACATCCAAAACATACACTGAGACCTGCAGATGCTTCAGAAAGGCTAATGCAGAAGGTGTTTCTCCATGCACTGAGAAATTGCATTTTCTGTGTAATGCACACATGACCTCCCTACAGCCTCACCTGCACAACTGGGGGACGCTGCAGTGTTGTGGTGGGCTGCACTGTTGTTTGAGCCTGAGACACTTGCTTGATGATGGTAGTTGGTGTCACCTGTCGTGCAATAATGGGCGTTCCTGGAGCCTGGGCAAGAGGAAAAAAAATCACAAACATCACTGTCTGTAGTTAAATACAATCTACTTTATCTAGTGTTCTGATTCTGTGGTATTACAAATATCAAAGGATGCATCTGAACCACTAGAAAACTCCAAGAAGGATTTTCAGTCTTGAACTTAATTCAACTGTCAAAATCTCGGTGTACATAGATCAATTTTTTTCTTTTAGCCTCGTATTTATTCTGGGGAGAAGAGTTGTACACATTAACCATATATGGTCTTCTTTGTATCAAAGTTTTCAACTTAATGAGATTCAGATATGTAAAAATATTTTTGATGAGTAACAGCCAAGCTGTAACATAATTAGGAACAAAAATGCAATGCCTATGCCTTGTGGAAAGCAGATTTAGATTAGATATTCGGAAGAAATTCTTGGCTCTGAAGGTGATGAGGCCCCAGCACAGGCTGCCCAGAGAGGTGTGGACTCCCCATTCCTGGAAGTGTTCCAGGCCAGGTTGGGATGGGGCTTGAAGCAACCTGGTCTAGTGGAAGGTGTCCCTGCCACATCAGGAACTGGATGAGCTTTAAGGCCCCTTCCAACACAAACAGTTCTGAGATTCTACGAATCTATAAAAAGTCTGTACATCCCAGTTAGATCTATGGTTTCTTCAAATCACCAGTACCACACCTTACTTTCTCATAAATTCTTCAGAGGGAACAGAACAGTTTAAGCAGCACAGCTTGCTGGACTGACCTGCACTGTGGATATCTGCACTGGGGGTGCACTGGTGGGTGTAGCAGGACGAGGAGTCAGAGTGTTCTGAGGCTGAGACTGGGCGTGTGCCTGCGCCTGCATCTGCGCCAGGGCTTGCTGGGGGATCATCAGCAGCTGCCCGTTCTCACTGCGCACCAGGACCATGCCTGCAAAACACACACTGGTCAAGGAACACATCCTTTGCAAATATCAAAGAACATATTCTTCTGTTTGTTTTGTTTTTGTACAAGTTGGGTACATATGGAATTAATGCACACTGCTGAAGGACTAGGCAGCTAATGAAAGAGGTTTAGAATAAAAGCAAAATATCCGGCTGCATTATGGCATCTTGTCTAGAATTGCTTAATTTCAGAAATACTCTACCTAAATGCTCAGTATGGTGTGCATCAGAACACAGCGAGTTGTATCTGCCCCAACCACAAATATTCCATGTGACCAGAAGCTAAAATGAGTAATCCTGTAAAAATCCTACCTGCTCTTTACTACGAAGTTTGTTTTATGAGACACTACAAATAGAAGAAAATCCTGCCATTAGGCAAGATTCCTGTTAGTTTGTCTTTAAGAGGGGAAGAAAAATAATCAAACCTAGGCTTCACCATCAACAGCAACACAATTGTCTAAGTCCTAAATTAATTCCCCATAACCAATTTAGTAATGAAAGCAGTTATAAAATCATAATCTCTCTCATGTGCATCAGCAACAGACTGCACTGTGCCACGTTACACCCCAAATGAAAAATAAAACAGAGAGGGAAATGAGGAAGTCATTCCCTGCTCAGTCACTCAGATCAATACACTTAACCCCACTGGGTAGCTGTGGGGAACCAGATTTGAACAGGCAGATTTTCAGATGTGACTCTCTCTTCCTTGAAGGCACATACAGGATCTGGAGAACACGAACTGTTTGCCAAGAGCTCCTTCATTCAGCACGCCTCACTCAGTCCCTGAGAGCCTCAGTACCACATCAGTTCTGAAAAGCTACCTAAGGAAACAAATTGGGCACTCAAAATTAGTTGGCTTTACTGAGCAACTACAGGAAGAACCTTTGCCATGAAAATCAAGAGGCACTAGTGAAATCAGAAAGTTTTTCCTAAGTGTTGTTCAGTGAATCAAAAGCCCATACACGCTCCCCAACAATATCTGGAGATGTGGTCTATTGCATCTCAGAGCATGACTACTTCAAAAGAATCAAGCTTTTATTTGCTTTTCTGTTCTGGTGAAGTGCTGAAATGTTTACGCACAATGCCTTAAACAGTTTTCTTGAACAGTTTTACAAGTAAACTGCAAAAATTCATATACTGATTTCTACAAAAATTAGTTCAAAAGAAAAGCCTTAGTTGATTTGCCCCTAATTTTTTCCTTACATTCTCAACATTAACTCTCTTTTAATGAAGCAGAGCCACACAAAGATGTTAAAGTAGCTTACATCCAAAATGTGACCTTCCATCATAACTTATTTAAAAGTGTTAAGGTGGGACTCACAAAATGCTATGGACAAGTTTTATATCTAGAAACAAATATCCTTGAAGTGTTTTTCCTGTAGAAAGGGAGGAGGGTGAGAAGCTTCTTTATTAATCTTGCAGACTGTAGAAGTAAATACTCTTTTTTTAGCTGTCAGGTCCAAAAAACTATTTTCCAGGCCATTCCAAAAAGCAAGGTCTCTTCTGTAACTTCTGTAGGGAGAAATATTTCCTTTGAAACAGCAAAGACACACCACCACATCTTAGGAGAACTTACAGATCCTAATAATGAACACAGAGCTTGATCCTGTGGACTGCTCACTGGAGCCATCACTACCTTCTCACCAGAGAAACTGAACTTTTTAAAGACTAGAGAATGACCTGCTAATACATCAACCTCATTCCTGCACCAACAGAACCTGGCATCCTCTTCAATGTGCAAACATAAAATCTTGGGAAATAAACTCACATTGCCCGTTTTTGTCATCCTCATTAACGATCAGCTGAAGCAGCTAAATGCTGCATCAGTGGAAATCTTCAATATTATTATAACTGAAATCATCAGTACAGTGGAAATCTGATTAGAGGAGCTATTTTCAAGTCAACATCAAATATTAGGGTTTGTTGAGTACTATTTAGTTTCTAACAACTGAAAAGGCCTCATGCACCTACCCATGCCTGAACTTTCAGAAGTTCTTGAATGCCACAGAACTATACTGACACCCCATAACAAACCCTTTTTCCTAAAATTCACCAGTTTGGGGGTTCCCTAAGATATCCTAAAGTTAACGTGCCATCCACTGTCCCAGTGATACCCCATCTTTTTTCCTTACAGAGGCAACATTAGAAATGCTAAGCCTAGTTTTGGACGGGGGGACGTGTTTAAATTTCTTTCTCAGTGCAAAAGTGACTGAAGTTATTTGGAAGCACCAAACCAAAGCAGCTCCCCTGCAGTGGCCCAGAGCTGTGTGACACGTGTTCCTGTCCCCAGCTCCACACACCCATGGGGCTCAGCAATGTGTCTGCACCACACACCACCACACCAGTACTGTCACCTTACTGCTTTGCTCCCCAGAACGTGAATGAGGAGAGAGAAAAGAGGGGAAACAACCCCAAAGTGAAGGTTCAATACCCCCGAAGTGCAAGCACAACATCTGAACAATGAAATATTCTCCCTCAGCTACATGCAAAATTAGAACATGCCTACACATTAACATAACACAACTGCTCAAACAGACAGTTGAAAAGCATATTAATGTGAGCTTTAGAAAACATATCAAGAAAGTTCAATTTTTGGCAGCAGACAGACAAAACAATCATTTGTAATTCAAACCCTGACTCTAAGCACTACACTGTTAGATTTCTAACTATGGGAAGTCTGAAGTACCTTCAAGTATTGAAGTCATAATAAAAAAGTAACTCATACAAAGACACATTTATACCTTACCCTACTTAAACAGTTCTTCCAGTCCCACTCAAATTTGATACACAGTTGTTTTTAATTTATATAGTTTCTACCATGTCATTAAGTCAGCCTTTACCACTGATAAATTCCTGTGCACAGGGGCTGCTACATACAAACATAAAGACAATTGCTACCATCTGACTAATCTTGCATAAACTTTAATCTCATTTTGATGATATGAGACATTTTAGCTGCTTGGAATGTTACCTCATTGGTGTCTGGGTGACTTCAGAAAAGGTGTAAAAATTCAGAATGTGATGAACTTTAAATTTCTGTGCAGAAATTCTCCAGTACTACAGAGCGCAGGCCAGGAAGTTTTGACTGAACACAAAACACCCCTCCAGCTTGATGGGAATTCTTTAAAACAGGAGATGGAGCTGCTCGCTGAGCTTCTCTCCCCCCAGCCCAACTACAGACACTTTTCCAACCCAGTTAGCTAAAAAAGGAGCTCACTAACCCAAAACTATACCCAAGCTGGCATTAAGTGGATTTTCAGTGAAGTTCAGGAGGGTCACTGGAGATAACTCGATTATAAATTAAAACAAAGTCCCATTTATCTCCTATTTCAATATAGAATCACTGTGGGACTGTAACTCCCCTTCTCTCCATCCATACATGAACCTCAGCAATCTGTGACAGTGGAGAAGAGGAAGGGCTGACAGCCACATGTGTAGAAAAACAAATTTCTTTCCAAAGCTCATATTTTAAATATTTAAATACAGGTAAGCATCATAACCCCAAACTCCAGAGTATAAAGCTGCAAATGCTGAATGAACCAGGTCAGAACTGACTACCAGGTACGAGAAGACAGTTAGAATTGTATAACTTATCTCACTGTTTCAAATAAATTCAGCAACATACTTAAAGATGGAAAACATCTTTCTGTTTTATCAACCAGGTTTTTGTTCCTGGATTAATGGATTAATTACTGTTTGAGATCAAACAGCTAATAAACATCACCGGAAATGGTCAATTAGAAAAAGGTGGGCCATTTTAAATATCTGCCTTCTTTTTCCTAGAAAGTCTGAGCACGTGTACTCTAAAATCATATTCACTATTAAAAATGCAAACATTCAAGAATTCTTTCCAAGTCTCTCATTAAAAAACTAATTAAAATTAAAATTAATTACCATTTTTTGTTAGAAGTTAGATGCTTAAGAGAATCCTGAAAGAGGTTCATATATTAGTTTGAATTAAACAATTCATCATGGCTCCAAATGAAGGATTAACAAAATTTAGTTGGCTGCTTCTGATGCCAAAAAGACTTGTGTTCCTGAGCAGTACAATGGTCACCTCACATGTTCTTGCTGTGAAGATGTTCCCAGACCAATCCTGTTTACAAGACTGGTTGGGATGGAAAATGCCATCATCATGTGATGTAGCTGCACAATTCTGCAGGGTCATCTTTGCCTGTTGCTTATTTGTAATTCCATTTGCTAATGACATTCTCATTTATAAAGTGTTGTGCTTTGGTGCTTTTTTTCCTTTGTTAGTGTTTTTTCAATGAATAAAATGTGTGAAATCATGCGCTGGAATAAAAAGTGAAGAGTTCTGGCCATTGGACATACCAGAAAAACACAAACTAGACTTTTTTTCTAATGCTTCCCTCTTCTTTCTTTGAAACATGGCTTAACTCAACAATGACTAAAGACAAAAATTAACAGAATGAAGACTAATAAAATATTTCGAAGCCTTTGCAGACCACTCTGATTATCTGTGTAATTCCAAAGGCATACAACTTTCTTCCCAGAGAGCCCCTACATCCAAAAAATAAACCAAACTAAAACAGTTCCTGTTTTGTTACCATTTTTTTACTGGTAAATCTTGATTAATAACGTTTATAGGAGCTGGACTTTCCAGTGAGGGAGATAAAACCATCTGCAGACACAGCAGGCACCTTCAGATCAGTGCTCTGAGCAAGTGCCAGTCCAGCAGCGTCCCCTGTGACAGTGACAGCCAGCAGGAGCCACTGCAACAGCAGCACATCCCAGTGTCACCTCTCAGGACACTGCTCCATGTCCCAGTGTCACCCCTCAGGACAATGCTCCATGTCCCAGTGTCACCCTTTAGGACAATGCTCCATGTCCCAGTGTCACCTCTCAGGACAATGNATACCCCTCAGGACAATGCTCCCTGTCCCAGTGATACCCCTCAGGACAATGCTCCCTGTCCCAGTGATACCCCTCAGGACAATGCTCCCTGTCCCAGTGATACCCCTCAGGACAATGCTCCCTGTCCCAGTGATACCCCTCAGGACAATGCTCCCTGTCCCAGTGATACCCCTCAGGACAATGCTCCCTGTCCCAGTGATACCCCTCAGGACAATGCTCCCTGTCCCAGTGATACCCCTCAGGACAATGCTCCATGTCCCAGTGTCACATCCCAGGACAATGCTCCATGTCCCAGGGACTCCATCCTCCCCATGGGGGACACACTGAGGGCACTTAGCCAGCTCCTCACAGGACACAGCAGCTGTGCTCGTGCTTCTCCCTGGGCTCACTGTGCAAGGACAAAACTCTCCTGTGAAATACAAACCCTGCACAGGATCCTACCTGATCCCAAGACATCATCTCTCTTTCTGATGCAGACACTCAGCAGAAGAACAGAAGGTTCAAGCTTACAGACACTGCTTGTTACCCACAATGTAGTTCATGGTTAATCCACATCAAGTCAGAACCACTACTAAGAATCTAGACTTCTAATAAGTTGTTTTTTTCTGAGACATAACAGAAGAATTAATGGATGTATGATCTTGAAAGTTCCTAGTCTCCTGAGGAAATTATCTTCTTAAAGTAAGAAAGTAACTATAAACTTCCCAAGAAAAAACAATTGGGGTCAGGGAGAACTGTTAGGCAGCAAAGAATCAATAGACACCCATGCTGGTGTTCAGAAAGAACGTCCAAGCCTGAAAGAATAACCGTAGGACTGATGCTTCTGGTGTAAAAAACCAAAGTCCCCACAAACATCTCTGGAAAAGGAGGTTATTGACCATACAGTGCACTGACATCTGACATATCTTCAAATCCTAACTAGATTTGCCAGGAAGTTCACTAAGAGGTTATACCTTCATGTCAAAGCCCTTTGGGCCTTAAGCTCTCGAGCACACACTCATTTGTGGCAAGATGCTGCAAACATTTGACATGGCAGAAAAATCTGACAGTAATACTACGTGGGCTGTGCCATATTAGCAGGAGAAAGCTTTATGAGAGAATCCTTTTGGTATTGTCAGAAGAGATTGTGCTGCGACAAAAGAGAAAGTGAATGTGTGTGTGAGGTTATGCAAGTTATCATATACACCACAAAAACCATCTAAAGCAAAGTCCGTGCTCTGTAACTGACTGTAGCAGGTTACTCACGGACTCCAGAATGACAAAAACCCTTACAAAAGGGCAAAGTTCTTACGATTTTTCAATACAAGAATGCTGGAATACCAGAGAAAGACCTGGAGAAAAAGACAGCTGCCAATACAAGCTACAGGAAGAGCTTCCAGAATAAGAGGTGTATGTGGCAGGGTCCCTTACTGCAGCAAAGGAAAAGATAACCTGGTACTGACATCCATGCTGTCCAACAATCCACCTTTCCTCCTCTTCCAGAAACTGATCCACCTGGAAAAATTCCCACCCTACAGGAATGAAAGCCCAAGGAAAGCAGAAAGAGCCTACTGAAGGCTACTAGTCCATGCAGCTCCATGGATATCTGGATCATTAAGGAAATCTTCCCTAACACCAGACAATTTCTACCAGATTTAGAATTATTTACAAACATTAAAGAACGTGAACTTGCTGCACAGACACGAGGCAATGGTAGATGAGCTCCCTGAGCTGCAGGCTCCAGAAGGCTGCCAGGCAGAGACAGAGCTGTCCAGCACACTGGAGAACCTGCACCAACTCCCTCAAGCCTTCACCAGAGCAGTGGGCACCCTGCAGTGCACAGAAAGTGCATTTGCTACAGACCAAGTACAAAAGTTCACATTATGAAAAACTGTTTCTTTTTTCTTACAAAAGAGCCAACAGACAAAAAACTTGGTTTCATTTTAAAAGCTTTCGCTTACTCTTACTACGCAAGAGTTCAGTTTCAAACAACACAACTGAACTGTACTGTCTCAAAGGTCAAGAAGTGAGTAATTTGTAAAGTATTGATTCACAAACCCTTTAAGAATATAGTTAAAGGAATAATGTCATGTTGGAATGCCAAAAAGACACTGCATTTAAGAGTGATCCCATATGTAAAATATCTTACCTGCTCATTTGAAGAGGTGTGTAAGAATTGTTCTGGGAAATATACCATTTTATATAGCAACAATTGACAAATGCTTCAACAACAATGTGATTTGAAGCTATTTTGACTTCTCTGGAAAGCTATATTCCTTGAAAGTGTGTTAACATTCCTTTCTAGTCAAGCATATAAAGCCAAAACACCAGAGTGCTCTGTCAAATTGCAACCCAATCATCACACAAATCTGTCTGATGTCGAAACAGCTAAGAAAAACACTATCAAGAGCTAAACCAATTGCTTTAATTATTGATCTCCAAGCAATTCAGATGTAGCTCTGCCATTAATTTCAATATACTTAGATCAAACAACAAAGCAGTTATACCAAAATCGGATTTAGGTTTGAGAAAGGAAGACACAAAATAAAGTGTCATTAATTCTTTATGTCTGTTATTTTAAATAGGAGGCTTAAAACTCAACCTGTCCTCATTTGTGACAGTTTGTCTGTACCAAGGTGTGTCAACATTAGGGCTGTTCAAGCACCTGAAGAAATGGGAATGGCCGAGCTACTTTGCATTTTATTACCATAGTCTGTACAGAAATACTTCATGAGGAATAATGCCTTAAATCAATGTTTTCTTCCTTCAGAATGCAACAGCCTAAAACAACTAAGCCCATGAGAAGCCATAAAGAACACATTTCTTTAATTTGTCCCCCCTCTGAATGCCCTGCTCAAAGTATACACTCTGTAATTTTAGCTGATGCCACCTTCTCACTGAAGCTGTGGAGACCTGGAGCTGGACAATTCCACCACTGACAGCTCCCCAGGGCAGCCTCAGCACAAACATTCCCTCCACCTCCTCCTCTGTGAGTTCATGCCTCTCTCACTGCCCATACAGAATTATCCTGCCTTGAGAATATGCCAAACACTACGCCTGCAAGTTCAATACAAACCATCAGCGGAGACATGATATTACATGTCATTTGGCTGATAGCAACATTTATTAAGCAGCTCTGCTTTTGCAGTTAGTATGAACACAGAAATGGAATTATTTTCACACCTGTAAGCTGGAATTCAGAAAGCTTTTCTACAAAATCAGGTTTCGTTTTGATTTTTACTAACCATCAAATGCACAGTCCTGAGTAATGACTAAGCTTAATGACTGGGTATGACTAACACTTATAAATAATTAGTGCCTTTTCTCCCCCTCCCCCATGGAGGACAGGGAAGGAAAGAAAATCAAATGATACACTGGTAAAAAAGGAAGAAAGAAAGGAACTAAGAGGTTGAAGCTCAGTGCATGAATACTTGTATCTTCTTCAATCCACCCTTAACACAACTGCAAACATGACTGCACCTATGTCTGTTAAAAACTAACAACTCCTCATCCTTGTCTTTCAAATTCCACTTCACTGTCAGCCTCCCTAGTTCAGATCTCTTCTCCCACTCTGATCCCCACACAAACTCTCCTCGGGTCCCCTCCATCGACTCTTTGGCCACAGGTGCTGCAATTCCTCAGTGCTACTGCTTGGAGCTGGCACCTCTGACTCATGTGAGCACAACTGGTCGCACTCGCCACACCGCCACTCAGGCTGAGAGCACCTGATGTTATTCAGATTCTGAATCAAACCCTCCCTTCCAGAAATATTGGATTAATAAACTGAAGGAAGGTGTGCAGACAACTTAGAACAGCCTTGCTGCCCCCCAAACCCTCTCAGAAAGACTGGAGGGCAGCAGCACACCTCATTGCTTGGGGTTTGTTTATATTCTGATATCTAGAGCACACATTTTTCAGCTGCACTGGTTGTCAGCACAGTCTATCCAGCATGTGCTTTATTCTGCACAAAAGCACTGTGATAGTTTTTAACAGTTCAGCTACTCTCAGAAGCATATATTAATCAAGTTATGATTATAAGTTAGACCATTTTTACAAGAGAGGCTTCCTCAATTCAATTCAAATCTTAGGACAGTCATGTCAGTCATGTAAAATAATATTACACACTGCTGTGAGTTTTATGTCTAGGTTCTGGGTATGTGTTACTGAAAAATACATTTTAGTAAGGCATTATAAGGGAAAAAGCATCAATATTAGTATACATAGCTTTCATAAGTTACAATTCAAATTTATAAACATAGATCTACCACATCAAAAAGTTACTTAATTTTCATCAATATACTTTTCCAAATCCCACAGAAAGAGTTTGGTATCCAAATTGGACCTCGCACTAAATTCTGTGCAAATACAAAGTAAAAGCACCATCCCTATTTAACCTATTTTGTAACACATTCACACATTTTGCTGAGCATCAACCTTTGATGCTCAAAGTGCAACTTTCTGACTACTGGCAAGCTTAAGTACAGAAACTCACCATTTTAAAATGTTATTTTGAGTCTAACAACAGTTACTGACCCAAAGATCAGCTACATCTGTACCCTGTCTTAAGTCAGCTCTACTGAGGTGCTGAACAAAGATCTCACTGCAGGTGTATCAATTCTTTATAATTATCACCTCTTTCTTGATTACTGATAATCTACACCATTATACAGTGACAATAATCAACGTTTTGTTCTCACAAAAAATATTCTATATTTAAAAAAACCCTTAAAGGCACAAAAAACCTTCAAGGACAAATATTAAATTTTACATTAAATATTATGCTAGAGACACCTGAAGAGAATGACTCCAAATTAGGAGGGTTTGTGGTTGTGGCTCTCAGTTGAGACATTCACACCTCCAGAAGACAACCAGCATTTCTGGGAGGAAATTCCCACAGATTAGAACTGCCATAAAAACTTCCAGAGTAAGCTGAGGTAAAACTGTCCTAGAAGGTTTAAAACAACCAAAAATCTCTATTCATGTGTCCATGGTGAAAAAAAAAAAAACAAAACAAAAACAAACAAAAAAGCCTCATCTAATCTGAAATATCACATAATCTTTACACCTGTTTAATTACAACCTGCACACAGACCAGGCTATATCAGCAATTTTGCTTCTCTTACAAGGAAGCAGATGCAAGAGGGCTGATACAGTTATTTGCACACAGGAATAGACCTGTGGCTGTGCAAAGAAAAAGCTCTTTGTCACCTGAGAGCAACACGCTCTCCCTAGAGTTTGGCCTTCCTTCACACAGAGCTCTAGGGTTCATAATACACCTGAATTCTGTCTATTAACCAGGATTCAAACCTGCTCTCCGTCATTGTGATAGATGTATGTGCTTCTCTTCAGTTGTGAGGAAATATATTTTCAAAATTCTTATCTTCATGCCACGACCTCTCTAAATCTTTCACAACAAAGCTAAACTAAATAGCTAAACTTTGCAAGTCTTCCAACTAGCAAAAGCCTTTTCTTCTTACGTGAAGCAATGGGAACAAATTCAAGAAGATTCAGACAGATAACAGAGTTACAAATGCTCATAAAGTTTCAACATAAACAATAATTTTAACAAGAGTAGCTATTTAAGGTAAAAATGCTGATTTTGAATATTTCTGACAAAAAAATGCACATAGTAACAACAAACGTTTAATGTGTTAAGTGACTTCTATGTCCAGCTCTTTCTGAGCAGACTCCATATTGATCACAGAGTTCTTACAAAAAGCAACCTTTCCACTCACCAGTACTTTCTCCTTCCTTGAACCCAGATAGTTTAAATATCACTGTTTTCAACTGTGTTCTAGAATTACTTCATAAAAATTTTTAGAAGTATATTTACATATCGTTTCCCAAAACAGGGAAGACAGACAATGGTAAGAGTTCTCATACACCAAAATACTTCATTTGAAGAGTTTGTGATACAGTTTGTCTCTTATCAGTGGCCCAAACTGATGCATTTTCACATCAGTTCGCCAACTGGGCTGCAGCATCTTCTGTCAGTACGGGATTCAAGTCCTGGGCAACATTCAGATTTGTGGTCCTCAAACCAAGTAGTTTCACAAGCAGCCTGCTTAGATTTCCAAACACAGAAAACATGTAACTTCTTGCAGAGTGCAAAATACTTCAAAAGAAATAAATCACTTCTGGTTATTGACCAATAACCTTTACCACAAGCTTAGTGATACCAAAAAACCCCAGAAAAATCACAATTTGAAGATCATATCCATATCCACAGATATATCCATACATGCACTTCTACCGGCTGTTGGGAACAGGATTTTTCATAACAGAACTGAACAATATGTAATCAGAGTTAATAGCTTTCATAGTTTAACAGAATCACAATTATAGTCCCATTAGATCTCATCACTTAACAACACAGTCTTATGAGATGTGCACAACATCAAGATACTCTTTCTAAGAGAACTGAAATTCCCTACTGTACAGTTCTCTGAGCCTCAGGTTCTTTGGGGTACAAAGCCAAGCAGGCAGGAGTCCTCAGTTATGGAAGTTGCAATGCGAACAAACACAACTTTCAGTCTGGTGACATATGGCAGATCTGATGTAGCAGATTCCAAATAAAGCAGAATGTTCCTTTTGCTGATGCATGATTTGAACATAAAATCCACCCCTCACCCAAAAGAGCTCTGCAGAAGAGATCCACAGTTATCTTCCAGAAAGACAGATACTGCTCTACACGCCAAGTACAGGACTCCCAAGCTCTAATCCTGGCAAAATATCGATTCCTGCATGGCCTTGGGCAAGTCAGAACTTCTCTAACTTGCTCTTTCCCCCAGCTCTAAAGCAGAGTTCATACTACTTTATTTACCAACCACACAGGCAGGTTGCAAGGATTAAGTTTTGTCAAATGCTTTGAAAGTGAAACATACTGTAAGTACTGTAAGAAACCCCCATTGTCATGGTGCACTGCAGACATTATTTTTAACAAAATCGAGCCATGCCAACACAGTTAACAGGCATAATATTGGCAGCACATGCAACATACAGGGAAACTATAATGAGGATATGTTTGAACTCGCTTCCTAGTCAGTGAGAAATAGAAACAACCACATTCCACTACTTCATAGTACTTCTTCTGTTCCTTTCTGTATTCCTTGTACTACGGAATTCTGGTAATTTCCTCATCTATCCACGTCCTGATTCCTTTGGGCACTTTTGGGGTATGTGTTTCTAGTACAAAGCAACGCAAAGAATGAGGCACTCAGTATGAAAAAGTAGCACAAATTGCTTGATTTGGTTCTTCTCAGCTGCCACCCCTCTCCATTTGTATCCCCTCTCCTTTGCCTAACCACCTACTACCCCAACTCCCAACTGAAGGAAATGGAATTACTCCTGCAGAAGTTATTTTTCAGTTACTCTCCCAACAGTACAACTGCTCAAGTCAAAAGGATTCAAACCCAAGCTTTTAAGTAAGTGTTCAGCTGGTTTTCCCATCATGAAGCCACCATAACCATGGGCTAAGTTAGAATCCTTCTTGGATAGTGAACACAAGCTAAAAAACAATTGGTTTCTACAAAAAAGCTCCAATTTAACACCAAATGAAGTTTTGAGCCTCTAAGGCCATCAAAAAAACCTTGAGCGTGCATATTCAGGTAGAACATCCTCCAGGACGTGCAGATGTACAGCAATGATGCTCTTTCAGGTATCCTTTGCTTCTGGAAAGCATCAATGACAAGTTTTAACCACTGCAGGAGTTCAGAACTCTGGAACATTCCACTGCTAAAGGGGCCCCAGCAGTTTCTCAGTCTATAAAAGGCCCATCCTGTCCTCACCACAGAAAAGGCACAATGAAATACCCTCCACAAAGAAAGCAACGAAGAAATTTGTAGTCTCATCCCCTATCATCAGCTACTGGCAGATCCAACTGAGCTTTGGGAAAGTAATAAAGAGAAGTTTTATTTTTAGGTACAAGGCAAAACAATTCTCCTCTACAACAGCTGCAGAACTGCACCACTGCTAGTGGGAAAACTGGTCATGACTGTAGAAGTAAAAAAAAAAAAAAAACCTAAAAAATTAAAAAAAAAAAAAGAAGACAACCCATCCTATCTGCTGCCTTCAAACAGGACTACATGTCCCCAAACCTTATTTAATCAGAAAAATACCAGTCTTTATGATCAAGCCACCAAATTTTCATAACTACCAACAGTCTCAGAAGGTAAAGAAAAGAGGGACAGAGGAAATGAAAGTTTCTAGATTTCAATTTCACCTAAGCTAGTAGAGAGAACTGTCCAGACCTACCTGCTCTATGCCATCCTCACTCACACCTTCAGCACTCACCAATCTGCACCTTTCTCTCTAAGCAGAAACCTTAAAAACTTAATAGGAGATGTTTGTACATAAAGATAAAGCAGAATAGAGCAGCAACACAAAGTTGCAAGAAGAAAAACCAAATCTTTGAACCCCAAGCTGACAGTATTGCTAAGTAAGCACAAGCTCACACATGCTGGGTTTGTACTGCAGCACTGTTGGACAAGATAGGGCTTTCAAAAATTATTTTAAAGCACCCAGGTTTTGCCAATTT
Source organism: Bombycilla garrulus (assembly GCA_013400315.1). Lineage (NCBI taxonomy): Eukaryota > Metazoa > Chordata > Aves > Passeriformes > Bombycillidae > Bombycilla > Bombycilla garrulus. Next base: position 1,207,401 of record VXBU01005400.1, read on the forward strand.
ACAAGATGATTCTACCCTGTGTCAGCAATGACCTCTAAACACTTTACACACTCTTACAATGCGAAAGATAAATTTTAGTGCATAATCCCATAATACTTTTCTGCAGACTTTTCTGAGCACCTCTACCAGTGGAACACTGCTTTAACAAACTCACTGATTTTCTACCTCTCATCATATTATTGTACATAACACATTTCTCATTGCTGAAGTACTCAGAAACAACAAGCTTCATTTAATTTATTTCCAGTCAGTTTCAGGAGTGTAGCACCCTTGTATTGTATAAACTGTAACAGGCAGTGTTGTATAAACTTGTGTTCCCACCCCTTTACAAAACCATCTCACATTTCCATGTCTTTTCTAAGAGGGTATAAATAAGGTTATTTTGGGACCATCACTACCCAAATTTGTCCAATTGGAGCACAAAGTTCCAAACACAGGTTCCTGAAGAAAAGGCTGAGGACAACAGTCCTCGTCCCCAAAGATGTCAGAAGTGGAAAACCATCAGTGATACACAGATATTCTCGCACAGCTCAGGTCCTTGGAGAAGAATACACCAAAATCCAGTAAGGTCACAACAAACATCTCCAGTTTGGTCAGTCAAGGTTTGCTGCACAATTGCCTTGATGTGACACAAAGCATTTTTCTAATAGTAATACATTTTAAAGGCCATTGATGGAGTTTATTTGAAACATTTGAAGCCTTGAAAGGTTTCTAATTTTCAAGTCTCAGCTTAGTAACTCCTGCTGACATTTTACATTCTGCTTTCCATACATGTGACACTGTAACTGTATTTTGGTGAGCCAGAAACAGTAATTGTGAATAAGAAAATAACTAAAATGTGTGCTGTCATGGTCAAACCTCCCATCAGAACTTTCTAAGTGTTTATAATTCTTGGTGTATAAAAAGCTGGGTGTGCAGTGTATGACTTCAAAATATTTCAAGCACTGTCTTAGAAACTCTTACTAGCACACACTATTAACTTTAAAAAACAAACTTGTGAATGAAAATTCAATGCATGCAGTAGGTGCACAGCACACAGGCACCGCAGCTTCACCCTACCAAACTCCCTCCAAAAACCTGGCCTGTGATGCTGTCATTTAAAATACAATTTCAGAAGCACAAACAGCTATTCTCCTTTCACTATGAGTGTGGCTGCACTCTGTGGAAGATCACATCAGCTGCACGTGGCCACATTTGCAGAGGTGCTTGGCCCTTGTTCCTGAGAGATGTTCTTAAGTGTTTCGAAAGAGATGGTTCATGCAAAGCATTTTTAAAGCTGGCTGTTTTTGCAAAGTATAAAAAAACAAACTAAAGCAATGTAAAAGAAAAGTAATCAGTTCCACTAAAAAAATATATATATTTTTCAATATTAAGTCTGTCATCATGCAAGAACTCAGTTTCCAATTTCTATGTATCCAGTCACATATACTTTCTTATTTTAAGTTATGCTTATTCTTTTGAAGTTGTAAGTATTTCTTTAAGTGTAGGACAGGAAAAAAAAGTGCTTCATAAAAATCCAAGTGCGTAGAACCTCTATTGTTTCACTCTGATGTATCAAGAACTCCAAAGGAACAATTTATGGTCCAATTTTGCTTAAGCTCTGGCAATGCTGCTTCTAAGAGTAACACATTTCAGGATGCTGTGGCATTCTGCAAACATCAGCTACCTGAAAAAAGGTCCCACTGGACTCCACAGTAGTATTTTCTCTCATAATCAGGTTTATAATCCAGTATTAACAAAAAAATGTAGGTATAAATGGCACTAGATTAAAATGGCAATAAATAAGGCTTTTCCAACCTATCAATTCACAGACTTCAAATCAAGCACCACGATTTCAAGATCTGAGTTTTACTGCTATTTTTAAAATTAGCAACATGTCATTCAAATTACTCATATATGGAATAATCTTTTACAGAAAAAAAAAGAAAAAAAGAAAGAGGAATATTTATACCAGTTAGTACGTGAATACACAGAATGTTTGACAGATCTCACCAAACTACATGGCATCACATACCACAGATAGCATATTACACAAAAACCCAGTGTTTAGGAACACAGCACATAATTCCTGATCTACTTTATGTGACAGGTGCACAGCTCTGAGGCTGGTCAGGAGTTGCAAGGGATGTATTTTACTAAGACCCCTTGTATTTTACTAAGACCACCTACTAAAATCACCACCAATTTCATTCAGTGTTAGTAGCAAAATTTAATTAGCTGTTCTTTGCCCTGCAAACAGTAAAAAAACAGCCCTTGTGTGTATTATTATGAGGACAGGAAGCAATGTGTAAGTTCACACAAGTATTTGCAGTTAAAAATCAAAGTGGATACAAGCAACAAGCTTGACTCAAAATAATAGCAAATATGTAACATTAAATCTTCAAATCTAGGATATTTAAGGAGGGACAGAACAATTCTGAGCAAATAAATGCTTCTCATCCTGCTTTTCACTCATCCACTGAGTTCAGGACCAGATTCCTTGTCCAGAAATGCTCAGCACTAAGCATGAGCCTAGCTACTACAAAAGCTGCAGCCCTAGACACAACAGGGTGAGGTAAGGACATAGGAAGTCTGCCTTTTGTATCAGAATGCTGGTGACTAAAAAGATGATCGTAAGCTTCAAATCTGTGAGTGTTTAAGTCAAACTCTGAAGGTTATTTAAAGCCCAAAGTAGGTAGTTTTCTTGCATTGTATCTGTTGCTTCTCTGTTCATGAGAGCTGTGTGGGGGCATGCAGGGACAGGAGGGAACTGAGCAGCACATAAAGGTTACAAACTACTGACAAAACCACCTGAAAATTCAAAATGTCTTTTGTGCTAATGAAGTAACAACATTTCATTGGATAATGTTCCATTGTCACACTTTGGCAGCTTGCAGCTTCATCTACACTCACACTGGAACAAAGATACGAGGCTGAATTATTTTCAATTACTGCTGAAAAGACTTTCTGGTCACTCAAAATCAGACACTAAGTAGTGGAATGCTACTATGCTACTACTACTCAACACCAGACCATTCTCATTGTTACATGACATGCCTTTTCCACAATTCACAATTAAATGGCACAGAATCTTACTTGGATTCCTTCCTCCCTGCAAGTAACACACTTCCAAAACAAAACCCCTCAATCCTCTGACTTACCTGGCGGTAACTGAAAATTCTGAATGTTAGTCGGATTCTGAGGTGGCTGAGGCAAACGAGGTGCTAAAACTGTAGGAGTCAAAGTTGCTCTGATTCCACTCGTGGTTGGTGTTGGAGTCCTCGGCAGACTTTGTGCCACAGTATTGGCAGTGCCTTTAGCCATTCCTGTGGGGGTGCCAGGAGCTGCAGGAGGTATCCCACCAGGATTGGGAGCAACATTGGAGAGCCCAGCTTGCATAGTTTGCCCAATAATCATGTTACCCCCTGTAGTACTGGGCTGGCCACCAGTAGCCAGCGTCTGCTGCTGGGACACTGCCTGGACTATAGTTTTAGGAGACTCAGACTTGATGACCTGTGTGGCAGGAGCCGCTGGCACAGCGGAACCAGACTGGCTGTTCACAAGCGACGTCTGGAGGGAAACTCCAGATCCCACAGTGGCTGTGGCGACAGCAGGAAAACTCCCCACGCTGATGGTGGAATTGATCACAGTATTGCTCCCGTTCTGAGTGGCTGCAGCAGCTGCAGCCACCGTGGGTCCTGCCGTGTGCATGGGGGGCCGCACGAGCGTCACCGTGGGCGCCCCGGTGCCGACGCTGGGCGGTGGCTGCGACGAGATCACCGTGGGAGAGGAGGAGGACGCAGAGGACACAGCAGTATTAAGGAAAGAAGTCTGGATGACAGTGTTAGAAGCTGAGGGCAAAACAGCATTAACAGCGTTTCCTTTCCCCACGGATCCGGGTCCATTGTTAACGAGAGGGGCGACAGCAGGTGCAGGAGCGGGGTTGGCAGTCACGGGAGTCCCAGAGAAAGCAGCACTTCCTGTGTGGTGAGAGTTCATCACCACGTTACTCCCATTCAAAGTCTGCACCGTCGTGGTCCCGATCTTGCCATTCCTGGTGGACAAGGCAGTTGCCATGGTGCTGATAACCACCGATTTGCCCTGACTGAGGGTCCCTGGAGCAGCAGTGACTTCAGATCCTCCTGCTGCTGCAGTGGTGGTGCTGGTGCTTGTTGTGGTGGCTCCATCCAGAGCTGAAGTCTGGGACCTGGTGTTATGATTAATAACACCCCCCTGCACTCCTCCTGCCCCTGCAAAACAACAGTGAGGTTAAACAGGGAGAATGAGCAAAAAGGGAAACCCAGCAAAGACAGAATGTTCTCCCTTATCACCAGGTCTTCTCCATCTCCCTAGCTGCCTGCCTGGAGCCAGGAAAACAGGACAGAGTACAAACCAAGCGCGGCTTTGAAGACGTTATTTTAAAGCCTCCGAGATCCCACCAAAGACTGGCAGATTCAGTATTAATTGTAACACCCCTGCTTTGACACTACAGTAAGACAAAACAGGGAAAACAGATTTAATATGAACCAAGGCAAGGGAGTAAGATGATCATCAAAGACCTCTTCCCCATTCCAGAGCCTCACATCCCATTTAGAAACAGGACTGCAACTGCAAGGGGGGGAAATGGCCATAAAAAACACATTATTAAGATATATTCCCTATACCCAGCACACATTTCTCTCTAATCCTGTCATCTCCTACAAAGTAAGTCAGTCAGATCAGGAGGCTCAACAACAGCAAAATATAAAAAGCGAAAGGAAAGAAGAACATTGGCCTGGCAAGATAAGAAGTACTGCAAGGCCTGGAGTAGATTTCTAGAAAACCCCTCTTCCTTATTACAGAATTTGTTCCGAAGGATCTGAAGTTCCCACAGCCAGAGATAGTTAAAAATAAATAAATAAAAAGCAAAGCTGGCTTTCAGAAGGGACAAGATGATGTAGCTTCTTGTCCTGAATAATCCTCATGCCCCTTGATAAGGCCTGGTGTTAGCACAAGTACAATCACACACAGTCCAGGTCTTGGCCCTAAGGAGACAGAAACAGGAAAAGAATAGTGACAGGCAGACACTGAGATGCACATTATAAGGGTCAAGGAGATCCTCCTAGAAGAGCTTCATCAATCATAACAGACGGTCTGTAGTATCTTCTTACACTTCAGCAAGACGAAATCAAAAATAAAAAAGGGGGGAGGGGAGGAATTGCAGAGAGATTCTGGGGAGACATTTCTTCAAATCGCCCTGAAAAACAGCTTCCCTCCATTCCCACTTAGTGAGCCCTCAGCCCCAGCCTTCACAGTGCCCCCTACAAGCCTCACCACACGAAGGGGGGAATATTCCCGGGCAGCTCCGGGGGGGGGCGGGTGGGAGAAGGCGCTGTGCAAGGTGGGGTGTTGTGGCCTGAATTCCCCCCCTTCCCGGGACCCGGCGTTGTGACAACCCCCCCTTGAGGGCACAGGAGGAATGGGAGGTGTTAGATGCCCCCTCCAAGCCCCTGGAACAAGGGAGGGGGTACGGGGGGAATATCAAGGCAGGCAGATATGGGGGGAAAGCGTTTTGAGGGACTTCCTCCCCTTGAAATCCCCCTTCGCTTCCTCCTCTACAGGAAATAGGTGTCATGATTAATAACACCCCCTTCCACTTCAGCAACAGCGAAGGGGGAGGGGAAGGAGCATTTACACAGACAGCTAAGGCGGCATTATCAAGAGGGAATCCCCCCCATAACCTCCACCCCTGGAAAGGGAAGGGGAGCAATCACAGGCGGCATGGGAGGCACAGCCATGACCAAGGGGGTGGGCTCTGCCTCCTTCAGTCCCCGAGATTAACAGAGCCCTTTTACACTCCAGCAACAAGGGCAGGAAAAGCAGAGGGGACCGGCAGAGTCACGGACGGGCACTGCCGGCTCCTTTTGCGGGGCGGCTGCCCCCACACATGATCCAACACCCTCGAGTAAGCACAGGCGAGGAGGGAAAATAAAGGGGAGGGAGCAGAGGCGCGGATACACACCGAGGGGGCATGATGAGGGGAGGCTCTCCCCCGTATGATCGATACCACCCTTTGCACTCCCGCTCCTGCCACAACGAGAAGGAGGAGAGAGGGAAAAGGGGGGAAAGCAGTGAGGGAAGGAGGCAGCGGGAGCTGGGGAGTGGGGGGAGGGGAGGGCCCCTCTCCCTCAGAGCCCCCCACCCCTGCCCACGTTACCTGCTTTTGTGATCTCTGGGGCACTCAGTCCCATCTTGCTGCCGCTGCTGCTCTCTGTTTGGGCATTAGCATTGCCTCCTACTACTACTCCTCCAGGGCTGGGGCTAGGGCTGCTGCTGCTACTGCTGCTGCTCACAACATGGTTCCCCAGCAGCCCCCCAGCGGCCCTCAGGGGCTCCTGCGCCTTGTGGTGCTGGTGGTGGTGGCCGGAGGCCGCCAGCTGGGACTCCAGGGAGCCCACCAGGTCGCTCACCACC
>VXBU01005400.1:1214172-1227645 GCA_013400315.1 Bombycilla garrulus
CGGGCAAGGAGAAGCCCCCGCGCCTGGCTTTCTCCCGCCGGCGCTGGCGGGGCGAGCCGTGGGCTGCAGCCCCTCGGTGCTGCCGGGCCGCGGGGGCGGGCGCCGGGCGCGGTCTGACTCAGCACGGCCGGGGCCAGCTCCGGGAAAGCGCGCCCGGCCGCGAACCCAGCGCCGGCAAGGGAAAAGGAAGAGCAGAGAGAGGGGAGGCGGAGGGGGAAAAGAGAGGGAGACGGCAATTTTGAACGGTCCAGTCGCAGCTGCGAGCCGGCACGGCGGGGCGATCCCCGCCCGTGTGTCAGCCCGCGTTACACCCCCGCCGCCGCTTAACCCTTGGGGGAGAGCCGCGCTCCGCAGCGGCGCTCGGCGGGGAGCGCAACCCCCGCGGCCCGGGCCCGGCCCTGGCTGCAGGTGGACATGATCGCTTACAGGAGGCAGCTGCACTTTGACCTTGTTGTGCAACCATCATAAAGGAAGTAAATAACGTAAAAATACAACCCGCCTTTCAATAAATGAGCTCTTCTGCCAGGCGCTGTTTCCACAGAAAAATGAATTACTGGAACAGTATTACCAGACGCAATTGCAAGAATATTATCAGATGGCACGATTTATCTTTTGCAGAATAGAATCATCGAATCATCAAGGTTGGATGAGACCTTTAAGATCAAGTCCAACTGCACTACCACTGTAACCCCTAAACCACTAAATGACATCACCCAGTGCCGGATCCAGATGCCTCTTAAACACCTCCAGGGGTGGTGACTCTACCACCTCTCTGGGAAATGTATTCTAATGCCCGATTTAACTTAACTTTCAGATTTTAAGGGGTAGTAAGTTTAAAATAGCACCTCTTATATCAGGATATTAAAATAAGCTTTGCTCTTATGTTTTGGGAATGGGTGGCATTAGAGGCTGGAGTTCTGTTGTAGTGGGATGGGCTCAGCACCTGCTTGTTGATGATTCTGGGGAACTGCCTGGCCTGAAATCGGCTGCCTGGAGGCTCATGGAGACCTGGAAGAACAAGAGCCGTGAGCTATCTGTGAAAAGGGGATCACTTTAAATATGCCCAAGTTTTCTCTATGTAGGGTTACCCAGATGTGGGTGTCAACACTTCCCCTGTCACATATTTGTGGTGGTCATTTAACCTGTAGTAGTCTTACATGAATTAAATTGATCTGCTTGACAGTTGACCTCATGAGCAATGGGAACAGGGGTGAAGTACTCTCCGGTTCTCACCCTGTCCCCAGATATGCAAACATACCTACAAGGGAGAAGAGAAGCTGTTTGCCAAAAATTCACGTAATCTCTGATGCGTATTTGCTCTTAATCTACAGGCCCCAAATAGTGCAAGTATCTTTAAATCAAAAATCCTAGAAATTCAGTTCATAGTGAGGGATATTACTCTTCTAGTTTCTGTCCTCTTCTCACCTGCAATAGACTTTGGCTGATAACTAAAAATTACAATGTTAAACATTTCCCAAGGCTCCACTCACTTATCCCCGTGGCATCACACCGAGAAACTGCCGGCATCCTCTGAGTTTGATATTAATATTTTATTCTTGTACTTAAATCCTTTTCTTAGTCATCACTTGAAACTCAAGGGTGAGCAAGAAACTGCCCTTTTCATCTGTATGAATTTTAACTCCCATTCTATCAATTTTTGACAAATTACCGTGTTGCAAAGTAGCTGTGATTTTACAGACATCACTGTAGGTCATGTTGCCCGTTTCTTACAAGACAGAAATGCTGCTTCGAGCAGGGCAGTCCCGGCCTCTTTGCTGCTGCCACACTTGAGCACATTGCTAGTTTTAGCTATGGTGAAATTCTATAAGCAACATACCAAAGAACTCTCTGGAATAGAAGCCCGGTCACATTCCCTACCCAGCAGAAGAGTTGTTCAGCTGCTCAAATTATTTATTAAGGGTGAAAAAGCTCGACTTAAGCTAAGCCAGCCTAAGGGTGCAGAGTGGCTGAAAGACATTTTTTGATGGCATCTAGCCAGGGTACAGCCTCGTGCTGGGCCACAGTGCCTGAGGAGCAAGGGAGGAAGAGATGGAGGATGTTATCAGGTGGCAGCAGCAGTCAGCATGAAGGGGCAGAGCAGCCTGCATTCTTCCTCTGCTCACATTCTAGGACAGCTTGAATGTAGTTTACAGATGCCTACAAAACTAGAAATAAAAACCTCGAAATCTTCACGTCCTCATTCTAACACTCTCTTTAGTGTACCATATGGCACATCTACCATATTAGGTAAACAACTTTACAAAATTACAAGAGCAACTGAGATTCATTACAACTTGTGCATTATAAGTGTGTAGGATTCATTACTGAATAATTTATCTTTTCATACACTCTGTCTGTTGTTTGACATTGGAAGCAAGTTTCTAGACTGAATTCTTCAGGACAGGGATTCCAGCTCCTCTGTGCTGTACTACTCCATTTTAAATTATACAAAAAGAACAACTTGCACAAGAATTCTAGTAATGGAGTACAGGTAATTATTTGTGTTGGTGTAGAAATAGTCAGACTCAATATACAGTGAATGATGTGGACTTCACCCATCAGCAGCCATCAGTTACATCAAAAGATCTTGAACATTACAGACACATATGGGTTCTCTGTGTGTCAAAGAGCAGAAGCTAGCAGGAGCTATCCAGGAAAAATGGAGAATTCTCAGTTCCTTTAACCTCCTTCTTTTATATTATTATACATTTTTATTTAAAATACTTATTTCCCCCCTAGATCTACAATATAGATCATGACACAGAGACTGTCTTGGGTTAAGGTAATGCCATTCTCCTTCTGTCTGTTTTCTAAAAATGAAGTTAGTCTACAACTCATTACAGAAACATCTGCCAGAGATACAGACTGGGGAGACAAGGGGAAGAACAGAGAAGCCTATGGATGGTTTTAGTCTTAACTGACCCATCAGAAGACTAAAGGCCCATCAATATATAGATTAAAACTTTATTGTTTTGATGGGTGATTTCTTGCTCTTCTTTCCTGCCCCTCACCCAGGATCATTTGAAATGCTGAAAGTTGGGATTTAACCAGTAATACCTTGATTTCAAAACTTCAGTCAAACAAGATGACAAAATTCACACTTGTGTCAGTCTCTGTGGAATACTGCGGAAAGTGTTCAGCAAAACCCAAAATTTTGGGTTCATTCATAAAGCTGCACTAACCTTTGTAGCCAGTATCCTTCCCAACCTTTCTGCCTTGGACCCCATTTCCTTTTTCTTTTTCTTTTTCCTTTTGGAGGAACGCAGGAGTTCAATGGATAATTTGGTAAGTAGAGAGTGTTGGGAGCAAAGGAATGAAGTCCTGGTTGAAGATGATGCAGTTCTGTGCAGAAGTTTCCCATTATTAACCTTGAAAGTCTATGAGCTGATTCTTCTGCAAATGCGTGTCAGTGTGCACTAGCAAGTGATCAGCAAAAGCAGCAAGACTTCATTTGCATCCAGAATACAAATGTTTGACAATCTATAAGAAAAATAATCCTCGTTTAAGTGTTTGAGTTTAGGAGCAAATGCTGTTTTACTCCAGACATGCACAAATAAGTAAAGCAACTTCACTGCCCCCAGTCAAGAGTCTACACTCTTGATTGTCTTCTCCCTGAAATCTCAAATCATTGTTCAAATCTTGGTCTTCAGCTCATCCCATGTACTTCAGTTGTCCTTAGGTGAATCCCTGAAGAAGTCTAATGCTCCTAATAGGGATTAATATTCATAATTAAGTATGGTATGCTGCAGGAAAATGTCTTAACCCTTGCACTGTAAAATAAAAAGAGATGAACAGTAGATTTGAAGAGCAACAGTACAGTCCCTTTTTATTTTATAATAATCATATCTACCTACACCCATATTTCCACTGAAGGACAGTGTCTGTCCTCGTGGGCACTTTTTCTGCCAGCCACAGAAGCACCAGCCCTGTGCTGCAATTCAGTGTTCTGGACAGAAACCTCACATGATGCTGCCAGGGAAGAAAAATGGCAAAAGCACCCACTTATTTAAGTGTTTGTATCTGCGTAACAATTACTGGAACTCCAGAAGTAGAGCAGAAAAAACACCACCTCTTCTTTTCATAAAATATATTCGATTGAATAAATATATTATGTGACAACTGAAGGGATATCCTCTTTTTAAAACCAAAATATTTAACAATACCTAGTCATGAATTAGGAAAGACATAGAAAATGTCTGTTAGATGGACACTACTTATAAGCTTGGTTTTCAAACCAAAAAATTAGCTAAGCACACAACTGCCTTGGCAATCTCCTAAGTGTTTCTGGGACAGAAGAATTTGCCACTGGAACATGTTACATGCAATTCCCACAGGAGTGTGGCTCTCCTGAGGCATTCCAAAGTCCACACAACTCAACATCCGGTGCCCAAAAGAAAACGCCCGGAGAATATTTCGTGGGATAAAGGGTCATTGTTTAAAACCCTTCAAGGCTTTACAGCAAAAAAGAGCTGTGGAAAACCTTTTCCTTCCCAACTGCTCTTCATCTGGCTCCTCGTGCTTGTTACTGCCAAGATAAGAAGTATCAATACCCAGACTCATCCGCAAGGGAATTCCTAAGGGACTTTACTCATAGGAGGAAATGCAAGTTTCTAACCACACACCCCAGCAGCTAACAGAGATTTCTAAAGCAAATCTTCTGAAGGGAATTACTAGCAAATGTCCAGAATTCTGTCTGTAGAAGAGACAAGCAGCAAGGATGTCAACTAAGATTTGTGTCTTATCTGTTCTGAAAAATTTCTTGTGCAAGCCTACATGATTCGTGGGAAAAAGAAAAATACTATTAGAAGATTAGAGGTCCTTGTGGTCACTACAACCACCTTCCGTAATTTCACATATTTTGAATTTAGCAAATTATTATAATTGACTGTGCAAAATGGAATTGCTTTCCTCTCTAAGCAAATTAAAGGACTTTTGGAAAATTGAATCACTATTTCCAAGACAGAATATGTCAAGAAAATATGCCTACTGATGGGTCTCATTACTGGAAATCCAATTTGCACATTTTACAGTCAGGATTTTTTAGAATATGTTTGAAATATTTCTTTTTAGAGAGAGGTGACTTTGGCAGGTTTTGCTTCAATTTTTCTGTGAGTCTTTGTGAGCAAAGTATGATCCTGCTAGGGGTGTTTTATCAACAACATATCCTCACACAAGCTAATGGTACATGATACCATGGATATTCCAGTAAGGGATTCCTGCCCTCTCCTGATTCAGAGCTGGACACATTAAACAATTGACCACTTTTGGAAATCAGAGTTATCCTCCTTCTTTATATGCTTCCCTCCACTCTCTGGCCTTCAAAAATACATAAATAAAAATAAGTGAAAGAACCAAAGATGAACCTTCATCTTGTTTGTTCTTGGTCAGTGCCAAGAACAGGTACAGCCAATGCCACATCAGTTGTGAAACAGCAGTTGCTGTAGATGAAAACATTTGTTTTATGGAATTTCATATCACAATGCCAAGAGACTGTAACCTGCAGGAGCAGAGCTGGACACACTCTTTATCTAAATCCTTCAGTAGCCCCGTGGTTCCTCTCTTTTAAGATAGAGGAATTATTTCAAAAGAAGGTTCTGTGTGTGCCTGAATGCACTTTTCTGCTCAAGAATAATATCAAATGAAACTAACGGGCTGTAAAGCTGGTAGAACTTTCAGCATGTGTTCAACACATAGGGCAAAATCCAGATTCTTTAGATTTGAACTGGAAGAATAATCCCATGTGCAAGCAGTTCTGGAAGTCACCTACAGATGACAAAAATGGCCAAATGGTTTTCCCTACTCCTTCTCCAGTTCACAGTCTGTCAAATGCTCTTACCAAGTCTTAGGAGACAATAGAATTCCTGACCAACCTTAGTGAGATTATAAAGAAAACAGACACAGAAGACACTGAACTGGGAAGCCAGTGTAGACAGAAGAGGTATGGAAACATCATCACTTACAGGAAAAAAATGAAAGCAGTCTAGTACAGGAGGTTTGTTTTGGTTGTAATGAAATGAGATTTTATCTAAACTTTTTGTGGATTTGAAATGCAAAAAGTATGTAAGGAAAATTTTGCCGAGTTTTTGTTTTGTTTTGATTTTTTTAATGACTCCTCTGTAATAACTGATTAAAATAAATAATGCCACAGCTTCCTTATTGAGCTGTCTCAGACTTAATGAAAACACAGCTAGAAAGGCTATTAGACAAGTTTATTTTTTTTTCTGGATTCTCCAGCACTCTAAATAGTTAGAGATATGATTCCAGAGCATAGGTTAAGTTCTTATACTACCTAAAATATATTCTCACTATCAGAGAGAGTCCTGGAATTGGCCCTATTCCTTTTTTAAGCTTTTGCCCATTTTGGAAACTGCAAACAAATCAAATAACTCCCATAGCTGCCTGAAGAAACTAGTGCATGTTTTGAAGCAAGTCAGACAAAGATTTTATCTCTTAAAAGACAAGATGGGCAAAACTTCCAGCCCAAAGGAAATTACACAGCCACATGGAGGGCCAAGAAAGTTATGTTAAGTTGTTCCTGACTGTTACCTACCTTTGTTTTCTGGGGTACCTTGCAGTATTCCTCCAATACCACACAAATACAATAAAGTTGTTGTCACTGTTCTTCAGACCAGTTCATGCTATAAGATAAACTTGCACAAACCTTTTGTCTTCAAAATGTCCCAAACAGCTTTGGAAGTTTGGCACAGGTGATGTCATGGGCAGAGTAAATGCTGAGGATGCTGCTGAGTAAAATACAGAGTCCAAGATGAAGATGTAAGTTGTTCTGGAGAAGAATTAAGCATATGAATCAGAATTAAGTGAGAAAATTGAAAAGCCCAATCTCTTCTTTATTTACTTTACAGAAAAAAAAAAAAGTGGTTTAAAAGTGCACTAAATATCAAACACCTTGTCACACATGAAGTGATGGAGGAATGAGGTATGAGGTACAAATAATGCAAAGGCTTTGGAACAGTAAATGTCAGAATTGTCATGTGTATGTGAGAAGTGTGTACACAAATACTGCAATGGTAAGGAGAAGAGTGAGTTAGAAGGAGATTAAATCCCAGTTTATTGTCGTACAAAAATTAATCTCTTTCTGAAATTGCACTAAAATTCTATTGCTATGAATTACTTTACCATTCTTGGAATCTTTAGCTAAACCTGAATTAAAACCTATAAACTTTAAATTCCAAAGCCTCTTTAGTCTTATTTTTAAAAGGAAAATAACAAAGATAAATGAAGAACACTCTAGAAGATAAAACAATGACTAATAATTCATATCCTCAAAGACATTTCTGAAACATGCTTTTTAAAACAAGTCCAGGAACAATTCAAGCCATGAAAAACTGCAGCAGATGTTGTGCAGGGAAAGAACAGCACACTGCCAAGGCTGGTAAAATGATCCCTTACCTCACTGAACAGAAAGAATCCAAAACTACAACCCATTTGTAAAACAGGTAGGGAAAGGGAGATCCTTTGGCTGAAGAAGAATCCATTGTAAAGTATGAATGCAAATGAGGTCTCTGAAGTAAAACATCTCATAAAGAACTCTACATTCTCAGCCCAGTGATGGACATTGTTCCCCATGCTTTGATTTGCACAGCAAGAGCTTGTGCAGCTGGGTCTTGGTTCAACCCCACTGAAGCCTCAGTGCCAAGGAAATAGTGCTCAGTACGGATAGCTGGAATGTGTTCAATAGTTTGGAGAGACAGAAAAGTTCAGAGAGGGAAGGAGGAGCCCTTAAAGAAACATTGCTGTTGAGCTGTCTGGAATTTTAGCCAAACCCAGCTGGTGAAGGCAGATTTCTGTCCAGGGAATGTGACATTTTATGCTCTGCAACATCCAGGGGTGTGCAGTACGTTTTGTACTCTCAAAACCGTTTGATTTTGTTCAGAAAAGACTGCAGAGTGATGTATCAGGCTGTACTCCCTTCTGCTCCTTGGTCTCTCCACTGAGACATTGTCCAGTGTACCAAGTGGGTCAGGTGTGACAGTCTGGCTGTACCTTGGGCTCTCTTCAGCCCAGAAGTGGATTTAGATCACTGGTGATCACTGCAGCTCTTGAACCTCTCAAAAAGTTGGGTATGAGGCTCAATACATAGATTCTTGTTCTCCCAATTAATGCATAATTGTGAACCTCTACAAAATCTTCCCCTGCAGACTAATCCTCTGCAGCATTTCATGCCTGTAAGCCAATTTTTTGCTTCCTTTCTTCATTTATTACTTCTTTTTTTTCCCTTTTCATTGCAGTGTGTCTTCAATCCACCTTTTGCTCACTTCATGCCTGGAAGAACTTTACGAAATCCCATTTTTATCCCATGCCCTCACATCAGTGCGTCTGTGAGGATACACAGGGGTTTGCCAATCCCTTCAGTGCAATATATTCCAAAGAAAAGCAGCCTAGGCAGCAAAAAAACCCAGTCAGAAATTTCTCCTAATGGAACTTGGTATCTTAGGCATTGTTCAGTGCTCCCCACTCTCCTAGAAAGACAACTCTATCTCTTTATGCCCTAATTATTTCTAAACTTCAGTTTGAATCCTCTTACTCTTTTCAATGGGAGATAGATCCATAAATGCCTTTTTTAGAACGTGTCTGACTTAAAAGTCTTCATCCTTCAACTTTTGTCACCAAACTGCCAACTTCAGCTTTGTCAACCTTTTTTGTATCGCATACTCTATCCATTTAACTGTCTTCATGAAAAGATCTCTTAAAATTACATCCAGCTTCCACATCTGTGAATAAATCACTACCTACTTAGCCAGGATAACTTCATCTTGCCATTCATGATCCAGAAAGCCTCGGCATAAAAGGGACTTGCACTTCTTTAACTGCTCCATTCCCCGAAACTTCAGTGACAAAGTGAACTGCAAGAGCAGGCAGGATTTTGGGCTGAGTTCTCAGTCTTATGTCCAGTACTGAATGTGGGTTTTAGTCTCATTTCTATAAAGCAGGCACTGGTGGAGTGGCGTGCATGTGGAAAGCCTGGGACAGCATTTTGTGTTCATTCTAATAAAAGATGTTACACATGTCCAAGATTTAGTTCTATACAAACAGTAAATTTATGTTCCTGCCTTACTCTGTCGCATCAAAAGTGACTCCTAACCTTGACAGATTCAGGCAATCAAACACAACTTTTAAGTAGATTCATGGCATATAAACAGCAAAGACTGGACAGGTCAGAACAGCACTGTTGGCTTATCCAACCCATTTAAGTGGATATAGTGATTTAGCGTTAAAAAATGAGAAGTTTAGAAGTGAGACTGGTAATTTGAATCTTCCACATGGAAGTGCTACACAAACAGAAAAATTCTCTGGCTTGTTTTTGTAATTTTACCACTGGATTTTCACAAGTACAAAAAGAAATTATCATTTTGCATTATAGCAAGGAGCTGCATTACCTTTTAGAAAGTGGTAGATTTTTCAGGGAAAAGAATAACCAACGACAGTATGAAAAGTGGCATTGAATGCATTCATGAAACAAGAAAATAAAGATGTATCATTCTAATGTGAGTCTATTTACAATAAAGCTGGTTAAAGTGTAGGTTAAGAGCTTGTTAATTCTAGTGAGTAATACAAAATGCTGCTTTTTTAATCTTTATAGGTAATTCCTTATCTCAGAGACTGACACAATACACTATAAACACTGTGTATCTGCACAAAATAAGTTTGTTTTCAGCCAAACTCACGTGAGCATTTCTTCCTCTTATGTTTGTATTTCATACAATTGGAGCATTCAAATAAACAGTGCCCAAAGTGTGGTTTCACTTTCATGCTCACAGACTCTCTGGATCTGGATAAGAAGTTTAATCTCTCTGCCATGTCCTTCTCACTGGTAAAATATATTTTGTCTTGACTGCGCAACGCCCTTGGATTGCTGAGAAATGCAATGGAAAAATGCAGATTTATGCCAGTGCTACTGAATACACAGTTGAGGTACTAATTAAGAGAGCCAAGCCCCCATAAGCCTAAAACTGTGACATTTTATAAAAT
Source organism: Bombycilla garrulus (assembly GCA_013400315.1). Lineage (NCBI taxonomy): Eukaryota > Metazoa > Chordata > Aves > Passeriformes > Bombycillidae > Bombycilla > Bombycilla garrulus. Next base: position 1,224,163 of record VXBU01005400.1, read on the forward strand.
ATTTAATTTAAAATCAGAAGTTAAACTGACTTTAAATTTGATATATGGGGGTGGAATGAAAGATGTCAAAATTAAATTCCCTGAAGCACAGACTGAAAACCAAAAAAAGAGAAAGAGAGAAAGGGGAGAGAGGACAACAGCATTACAGGTATTACAGTGTCTGTATTTATTTCTGGAATAAAAAAAGAAAACAACACATTGTTTTGATGGATTTTTGTTTTTTAGGACACCCTTTTTCCTGAGATGCAAGACAAACTAAAGTAATGGAACACTATTTCCTCCATACATCATTGTATCTCTTTTTCTTGGACTGTGGGAAATTGAGAAACTAATTTTACAAAGCCCAAATTATCTAAATACAGGTAACCAATTCTTCAATTTTTTTCTACTTATTAATACTTCCAATTTTTGTTATCCTTATTCCATTCTCTACCCTCACTCTTCCCATCATTTTAGTTTCCTTCAGTTGAATTTACGTGCTCTTTTCTTTATTCTCCTTCATCAGCTTTTTTTTGAGTAGAATAAAAACCCTTACAGGGCTGGATCATTTTTTCCCTTCTCATCTTTCCTGAGTCTTTTCTGTTTCTCCATCCTGTTCCAGGCCCTCCTTCAATCCTGGTTTCTTTTCTACTGCCCATTTCCCACCCCTCTACAGAACTGTGTCCTGTATTTGGTGACCTTCCCCTCCTTCCCTGCTGCTACCATAAGCTTATTTTGAAACTACTGCTCTAACATCCCTTCCTCTAGGACTCAAGCATTTCCCTCTTCCTTTGTATCATTTGTTTTATTTGTCACACCCAAATTCAGATCTCTGTTCCATTTTCAGTTCCTCCGTTTTCCATGCTTGTTTCTTTTCTTTCCTCTTTTTTTTTGTTTTTTTTGCCACCAACTGCAAACGCATCCCATGGTCCCCAGGTGGAAGAGGTGATGCTTCAGCAGCCAGTGCCTGGCTCCCTTCCTGCAGCACCTGGAGCTTCTTCCAGGTGTCCTGTGTCCTGCCAAGTGCTGATCTGTCCTTACCTCTGCAGGACTCACCTGAGTCAGTTCAGCTCACCTTTCCATGGATGTGGTCATCACCCACCACACAAGTTCTCTCACCATCACACACCCCACAAATTCTCATCACTGCAATAAATCACAGGTTTCTCCTCTACTTACTGTGAAATGTGCTTACATACATGGGTGGTTACTCTCTCAAATGCCTCTAGTTGCCTTCCAGCTGCCACAGGAGTCTCCTGAGTTCTGGCAACACAGGTTTTCCTGGAAATAAATTAGCTATGCAGTTACATGGTGTGACTGTACCCTGCCTGCACTCTCCAAAGACCACAGGTACCTGTAGCCCAGGTGGCTGTCGTGTGAATCCTGTGGCTGCTGTGATCATGAGGTGCCTCTCTGCCGAATTTCTTCCTACAGCCAGGATGAACTGCAGTCAGCAGCTTCATAGGAAGCCAAATGTTCCCTATTCATATGAGGGATGCCCAGGATAGCACACTTGTCATGAATTTACACAGTGAAAGATGCTCTTTGCTTCCCCCTTTCAACACTTAGTGGATGAGGAACTGCATTTTTCAGCAGAATAAATAATACTAACAGGCCACTTAAAATATCAGGTGTCATATTTCTTCTTGCTGATCGCTTGTTATCTCTGACTGTTGTCAAACACAAGATATTGAGGAAATTCATTACAATAAGAGTATCTTGCAGAAGCAGGCTGATTTGTGGCCATGGTGATTATAAGTAAAATTCTATATGTTTGCATATCTCTCCTTACCAGTGTATAGGTCATGCCATCTTGGTGTAGTTTTCTTTTTCCACACTGCTTTAATTAGCCTTCCTGCAGGATCTACATCACTGTGTTGGTACATGACTGTCTCTTTCTTTATTGATATTTTTTTTTTAAAGTGAAGGAATGAAACAATCAATATAATACCTTGTATTGAATAAGTAACAAAGTACTGGAACTTACAGGTGTTTATGAACCAGTGACATTTTGGTTTGCATAAAGAAAAAAATGAATTGAACTGCAAAACCTGGAGATTTATTTACTATTTCTAAAGAATATATTGAGAGTGGAAATAAGAAGCATCAATTTAAACATACTGTGGTGTTGGAAGATGTAAGCCAAGAAAGGGAGTTTTGTTACTCTACCTTTGGCTGCACTATTGGCACCATTTTTTCATTATAAATAATTTTTGGTGGGTGCCTCAAACTGACCAGCCACACATTTTTTCTATTATTTCTTTTCCTATTATTTCTCCATTTGATCTTTTCCACACTTCTTAGCTAGACACTCTTCATACAGAGGAACTAGAGGAGGTTTTTTTTTCATCAGGGAAGTTTCTAACCAGCAATTTGCCCGCTAAAGGGCACTGTTTACTGCAGTAAAAAAGGAATCTCTGCTTTTCCTCTCTAAGTTATACTTAAGGCTGAGCTAAAAATCTAAAAAGGTTGACTTTAAGGGTTCCATTTCTTGTTCAAAATTAATGCTTTTCCAATTAATATATATAATTTTTTAGTTTATATTTTTTTAGGAACGCTACACTAGAGCAATTTAACAAGGAAAAGACTGCACGCGTGTGCTTGTACGAGTGGAAAGGAAGCATCTGCCCTGTTCAGGGAGGGGAGATGCGCTCTCCAGGCTGTATAAACAGCATGAAGAACAGCACCATAAAATACGTAGGGTCACAGGGCAGACAGCTTGGGGCACTGGGAGAACAGCTCTCCGAGCACGGTGTGCAAGGACTGGGCATGAACCTGTGCACTCCTTCTCCCGTGTCGCTGCCGTATCGCTGATGGAAGACACGTAACCAAGGCAGGGGCGCCTGCAGCTCCAGCGAACCTCGCTGCTCTCAGACAATGGCTCCCGCTGTATTGTCCCCGGCTACCGGGCTTGAATTTTATTCATTCGAGTCACACAAATTAGTGAGATCCGTGCACTCTGACCCGCTGCCCGAGATGAACCGCCCTGCCTGATCCCCGTCAACCCTTGCTGGTGAGCGGTTTCCCCTCCCATGGCCGTGTCTGCCAGATGCTGCCGGCTGTCTCGCAGTGACCCGCAGATGGCCGGGGAGCCGGGCAGCTCCCGGGAGACCCGCACGGAGCGCTCCCATCCTCCAGCTGCGGCCTGGCACGGGGTGCGGGGCTCGCCGGGGTGACCCGAGCCGGGCCAGCACAACAAAGGCACGGGGCAGGGCCCGCCGGGCACCCGCGGCTCTGCCGGCGCCGGCCGCGGCACCGCGGGGAGAAGGGGCTCGGGCAGAGGCAGCCATGGCTGCTCCGTGACGGCAAAGCGACGATCCCGTTCTCCCCGCGCTGCGCGACGGCAGCTCTACCGCAGCAGAAGGGGCAACGACAAGCAAGCGAGGGGCAGCGGCACCCGAGGGGCAGCGGCACGGGCTCGGCGTCACAGAGCCGCCCTCAGCCCCCCCGCGCGCGCTCCCCTCAGCCGCGGCAGCGCGGGAAGCGGAGTGCGCGCGCTCCCGC
>VXBU01005400.1:1227929-1249615 GCA_013400315.1 Bombycilla garrulus
GGGGGCCGCCGTGCCGTGAACAATGAGCGCGCCCGGGGCCCGCCCGCCCCGCGGGGCTGCGGCGGGGCCGGAGCCCCGGGTCCGGAGCGCCGCTGCTCTCCGTGAGTCAGCACTGACAGGGGCCGCGCCGGAGGAGCGGGCAGGGCCCGGGATGCTGAGCAGCCCTCGGCTCTCCCGGGGAGTTCCCGGGGAGAAGCGCTGCCGGCAGCGCTGGCTCGCCTTGCNAAGCGGGGAGGTGACGCTCGGCTCGCCGTGCGCGGTTCGGTTCCCCTCTCTCGGCTGTGCCCGGCTGTGTGTCGGTGCTCGGCTCGAGCAGGGCCCCAGGCCGGCGCGGAGGAGAGCAGTTGCTGTTGTGTCTTTGTTCCTTCTGTGATCGATAACCGGACTCTGCTCAGGTGAGGAGGGTGGGAGCTGCTGCACAGAGCGCTGTGGGGCACCTGCACGTGGGTCTGGCTCGCCGACCTTGCTGGCTTCTCAGCGAGGCTTTGCGTTTTGTTTCCCTGTAGAAATACTGATCGTTATCTTTGAAACAGTGTCATTTGGGTTCAGTTGTCACCTGTGCTGGGAACTCCTTTATTTCATCACGGTAAAACCTGTCCTGTCTTGTTTAGTCCCTCAAACATGAACTTATTCCTGTGCTGCTTTTCAAGTCCAGCTTGGCTACTTCAGCTAATGTGCATCGGCGTTTTCTCTCCCTGTGTTTTGTCCTTCCTTGTTCTGGGAAGTTCACACGTTCTCCGTTGCCTGCAGCCAGCCATCAGGGTTGTCCACAAAACAAACACCTTTTGTTTTGAAAGGCTGTTTGCTGGCAGGAGGCACTGACTTGCTTGATTCACAACTACCCTCAAAGCAGCCTGCGCCGCAGTGTTTACCCAGTATAATGATGCTTTTATGGTGCTGGACATTATTTGACACCCCTTGGAGTATTTTCTGAGATTAAAAATGCGAGTTTTCTCAAATTCACTTTTTCTCTAGGAATGTAGCCGTTTATTTAAATGCACAAACAGAACTGTTTGTGTTGGTGCTTGGCTCAAAGTACTTGAGGGGTTGCTGGAAGGATGCAGTTCCTTTCCTGTAGGTCCAGGAAGGTCTTTGCCTTGACCCAGCAGCAAGTAGAAATGGTTCCTTGTGTAGTTCTGACTTGCCCTGGGTGGATTGAAATGGTGTTTCAAAGGCATGTGTGATTAAAGTGTTTTCTGATGTGAGGAAGTGCATGCTCTGGATAAGGTTTCTGGCAGTTCTTGTATTTATCAGTCTCTCAGTGTTCAGTTTTGATGAACTGGAATGTCTAAGAGGTAGTTGTTGCACTAGGTGGAGAATACATATTTCTACACCTAAAGAGTAGCTCTATAAACTTCACATCACAAACCCTGCTATTCATTATAGCTCAGAGGGATTTTTCAAATTTAGAGACTTTCTAGCAAAGCAAAATTAGAGTCAATATTACACATGTAGCAACAATGTTGAAGTTAGTCACTGCAGTATCAACCCCGAGTGTAGTGGCTGTGGTTTAAACCACTTGATCTCTGAGGCATTAGAAGGGCCATGAATTACTGATGTGCTGTTCAAGTTGTCCAAACTGCAGGTAAATTGTAAAACCCTGGATGTCACTGTTTAAACACTTCCACACACAATACAAGTGCCATTCTCTTTTGTTCTATCATTCATAAAGAAAAATTTAAGTTACAAGAGACCTCAGGAAGAAATCTGGTTCAGCCTCTAACTTGAAGCCAGGCTGACTTCAATTGATTTATATTTGTTAAACCTCAATACATGCACAGAATCTTAAAGACTGGAGATTCCATGGGCTTAATTAATCACTACAAGAAACTTGTCTTGTTAGAGGCTAAACTTAAATTGCAAACAAAGGAAGTTTAATCCCATTGCTGTCCTATCAGCAGTGAAGGCCAGGAACTTACTCTCCCTTAAGTAGAAGTCTAAAGAAATTAGAGTTTTTGAACAAGAAATATCCACCTAAGCTCTGCTTTCCAGTCAATCTTGCTCTCCTTCCTGCCCTTCAGAGCTTAAGCTCAACAGCCCAATGTGGGTAGGAACTGTGCTGTAAACCAGGAGCTGCAGAGTGGTGAGATTGATTTCCTGTTCATCTGTAAGCAAATCAGTAACTTCATGGAAGACAGCCCATCCCACCTCCACAGGAGTTTTAAGCTGCACTTTGTGCTGTGCCAGAAAGAATTAAACACCTTAGGTGCAGGGACAGGCAAGCTCAACTCCTGCTGCACAGTTTTGCCTACAACAAGGACTTGGCTTTCTGCGTTTTTGTTAGAAACCTTGGGACCAGCCAACTTGGATGCTGCCTGGGCAGCTTTGGGCTTTGCAGGCCATGTGTTTGTCCATGTGGAAGCTGATGGGCTGATCATGGTGCTTTCCTAACTGTGGGATCCTGCAGGAGCCCCTGGACACCTTTAGTACACCTTGCTGTGAGCTGTAATAATCTCATTTTGAACAGAGAGATCAGTGGTACAGTTCATGTCCACAAGGCTACAAGCATTGCTTTTAGTTTATAATCTGCTTCTGGTTGACTGGGTTACAGCTGTAATATGATCAAACAGCAGCTGGAGGTCTAAAATAACTTGGAGAGGTTGTTTACCCTGGGAACTCATGGAAGATGGCCACTGAAAGGAGGTGATCGACAGCTTCTCCTTGTAGCAGTGAAGATCCCCTTCTGTTGGGTGCCAGCTGAGGTGCTGAGCAGTGATAGGGACATTCTGGCATTCCTGAGCTCCTTGGGAGCTCACCTGTGTGTTAACAGGGCTGAGTGCTGCCTGGTGTGAGGTGAACCACCTGCATTCACCCTGAAACAGGACTCTTGAGTATCCCTGGCTAAGCTGGCAACACTCCTCCTAAGTTAGAAGCAGCATGGTATGCCAGGGATGCTCAGTGCCACTTTTGGTGCTCTTTCCTGGGTGGATGTGGTGTCCCCATCATCTGTGTGACAGGAAGAGTGGCATGTCTTGGTGGAGATGTTTCAGTACTTCCATCATAACCTGGTGGAAGCAATGGAAGGAACTCCAACACAGAATTCTTCCCTTGGCAGGAAACCTGCATTGAGCCAGTGTGTGCTGGTGCTCATCTGAACTGGGAGTGCCTCTCAAAGACAGAAAGCAGCTACAGCAGTGAACTTGGGAGTTTCTGTAACTTGGGCCTGAAATTTCAAGCTTTTACCTGTCGGTGTCTGATGTAACTGTGCTATCTGTTTTCCTGTGCCAGTAATCCAGTCTGACCTCTTCTTCCTTAATGGCTCAAATTAATTTATGCTTCCATCTAGTAGCTGCCACAGTTAGCTGAAGTCTTTTTTTTCCACTCCATTGTGTGACATTGGTGGTTAGTGTCTGTTCAGGTATTCTGGTAGCTGGCACTCAGTAAAGCCTCCCTAAGCACTGAGATCTTAGATTTATCACTGATGGCTTGCTTTGTAGCCACATTAATCATAAATACAGTGACATTGGAGTAGAGAGAGAATTTTAGTAGGAAGTTTTTATCATTGATAAACTACCTCTGTCTGCATAATAAATGTATTAAACCAAAGGTGCAGATTTGAGCTCTAAAGCCTTCTAAGATTTCCCCCTGCTGCTTCAGGGGCCTCTCCTGTGGCCTGGTGCAGTTGTCTGGAGCTGGATGCCTGCATGGGACAGCTGCTGGAGAGGGAAAAAGAGTGCAGCACCGTGGGGAAGTCCTTGGGTTTGGAGTAGGATTCTTCACTCCAGCTGGTCTATGGTCTTTACCTTCACAGCTTCATGTAAACAAAACTGTTTATACAGGCTGCTGAAAAAGTTGGCATTTGAGGGAACAGATGTGTGTGAGAAGGAGACTGTGGGTTCTGGAAGTAGCCGTTGTTGTTGTTGCTGTTACAAATGGCAAGTGTTGAAGCAGTATTTTAATGGCATGAATGTGAGGCTGCACTAATGTCACCGTTCCCACTCCAGTGCGATCCTTCGGCACCGAGGACCGGCCCACGGACAGACCGGCTCCTCCCAGAGAAGAAATCTATGAGTACATTATTTTTCGGGGAAGTGACATCAAAGACATCACTGTCTGTGAACCTCCAAAAGCTCAGCATACTCTGCCACAAGATCCTGCCATTGTCCAAGTAAGTCAGCCTGAAGTGTTGATGAAATGCTGAGATAAAACGTTGATGTTAAAAGACTGCATTTTGGTAAAAACTTAAAATGAAGGCGAGTCAGTATCTCCAGGAATCTTCAGATTATTTAAAGCATCCTGAATTTTGTTGCAATGTTTAAAGTAGCCAGCAGCATTAGAGACTTCAGTCAACAAAAGCCAGAGCTAGCTGAGAATGCAGGAAAATCATAAAGAGGTAAACTAACCCTTCTCAGAATTTACTTAAGCTTTAGTAATGCTGTACATGAAGTAAAGAATCACTGCCAAAGCAAGCTGACTTCTGGACACTGTAAATGGAAATGTACTTTGTCTTGTTACAGTCTTCACTGGGCTCTGCCTCTACATCATCCTTTCAGCCACATGTGCCTTACAGCCCGTTTAGAGGTATGCCACCTTACAGCCAGCTTGCTGCCAGCTCTTTGCTTAGCCAGCAGTATGCAGCTTCCCTAGGTTTAGGTAAGTACAAACTTTACTTGCTAGAATAAAGGTATGTTCTTGTATGCAGCTGCTGTGAAAGCAAATAACAGTAACTAATACCTGACACTTGCCAAGTGTCAGGCTGCGAGGAGCAGTGAATAAGCAGCTCATGACTTTGTGCAATGATTTTAATACAAGGAGGCCTGTGTTTCACTTGCACATGCACACGAAAGAAACAAACTAAATAGCTGAAGTTTCTTTCTGAAATTAATGGGAATACCTGACAGGTGAGGCCAATTCATTTCTAACTTAACACACCTCACATCCCATGTAAAAAGGACTTGTATTTCCGGAGTAGACTGTAAATAAGCTGCTCTAATGCTGTTCTAGACAATCTTGTATCTCTTTCCAAGTCCTTCAGATGTTTCACTACCTTGTATCTTATCCATGTATCTCTGCTCTCTCTTCTTCCCTCTATCTCTTTAGAGAAATTGGTAAGCCCTCCAGCATCAGCAGCTGCTTCCAGCCCTAGTTCTTCTCCGTCTCCACAACCTGTTTCAGAGCCTGACATGTCTTCAGAGCCCCATCAGCTCTCTTCCAAGGGTAACAGCAGTTTGAGGACTCCAAATATTTGGAAGAACTGCATGGCACTTGCAAACACTCTGTTCTTGTTAACCCCTCCTAGAATGATAGTGCTCATATGGGTAATGCCAGTAGAACTAGTTTGTTCTCAGCTTTTTTTTTTGCCTTTCATTACATGAAGTATGATTCCTCCTGTCCTAGAAGTATCAATTAGAGAGACAGGAGAAAGGAAAAGTCCAGGACAGTGGATCCTCTTGTGTAAGTATCAGGAGAAGGATGAAGCTTAGAGATACTAATGTGCTGCATCCTGTCCAGGCACGTGTGTCACTGTAGGGTTTGGGTGAGGAACTGGTCAGCCTTGCCTGGAAAAAGAAGCACACTGCTTAAATTGTGGGTGGCCTTGTGGTTGGAGGCTTAGGCTGGTCAAAACTTTGGGAGTATTTTCTGTCATCGAGGAAACATCAGGGTAGATTTCATGCATGATGGGGCATTGTAACTTGTCCAGACTCCCAGTTAGTAAAGCATGACTAACAGTTAGCAATTCCTGAATAGCAGAGATAACACAGTTCTGGGTGCTTGCTTCTGTGTGTAAAACATTGAAAGAAAGGTTGAGTTAAGATACCAGACTGACCATCCTCAGAGCAGGGTGACCATGTGCAGCCTGCATTTAAACAAGATAATTAGTTTCATCAGGTTTTACCTTAAGCATGTGTGCTTGTGTTGGCATGAAGCTTTTTACTTACTCTCTGCTTTTGGCCATCTATCTGTACGTAGTTCTCAGTAGTCTGGCTAAACTTTGAAACTTTCTCATGTTAAACTTGCACATCAGCTTTGTCCTGCTCAATAATCCTTAGGATATGTCTGTCTTCCTTGCAAGTTTTCCAGGTGTACATTAACTGGGAACCTGCATGATGTAACCTACTGGGTATATCTCATGTGGACTTGGGTGACCCAGAAGTGTCAGTGGCTTGGTTTGTGTGAACTCTTCAGCTTTTCACTTTTCTTGCTCTTTTAATACATTCAGTTAAAGTTTGCTTCCAAGCAGTTCTTATGCATAACTACATGAACCTGTAGTACTCCAAACCTTCTAATTAAACCTAGAATGCAGTGTTTCTTCTGAGTACTGAAGACTGTCACTTTTTAATATAATTGGTGTAAGGTATACCAAACCATGAAAAGTATTTACATGTTTTGTAGTGTGAATAAATAAGCCTGGATGGAAGAGCAACAGAAGTCTTGGTAACACTTTGGCCTTGACCAAGAAGGAATTTAAAAGGGTAACTTTGAGATCCTGGTCTGGTTTCAGGTTTTCTTTGTCTGAAAGCTCTAACAATAAGCAATGAAGTTGAAGGACTTCTAAAAGCGGCTTACAAAAGGGGATATAGCTGAGGTGTTTAAACTTTTGCTGCAAAACCTTTTTGACAAAGTGGGGAACCTTTCTTGGACAGTTTCAAAATGGTGAATTTTTGTTTCAGATTTAAAGTTGCGATGTAAAGTAAAATCCTGCATAACGTAGAAATTAGATTTTGGTGTAAACTGAGAGACTGACTTGGCTTGGTTGTTTAATGATTGTCTAACTTGATATAAGAAATAAATGGGTGTATGTCCTGAAAATGAGGCTCTGGATGTGAGAGCCGTGACTTGTATGCCAGTGGTGCCTTACCTGGTGCCATTTAAACTTAGCCTGTAATGATGCACGCTCAAGGCTTTGAGTCATTCTTGTCCAAACGGTTTCTCCCTAGAAGTGGGCAGGGTTTGAGTGCTGTTGGCACATTTTCCAAGAGGCACTTAGTCATTGGGATTTTTTCCAGGTGCTGGCTTTCCTTCTGTTCACCCAGTCCGCAAAAGCCCCATGGTAGAGCAGGCTGTCCAGACTGGCCCCGTTGACAGCATCAATTCCCAAAAGCTGCCCCCAGTGAAGGTGACTCCGGGGGTTCCGCGCAGCGCCCGCCAGGTCCCGCAGGCCAACAGCAAAGCGAGCGGTACGTACTGGAGCGTCCCTCCAAGGTGCAGCTCTGAGCTGACTGGGGATTGTTCCTGTGCTCCTTTAAAGTTTGTCCTTCTTGTTCAGTAGATACAGTTCAGGCAGCACCTGTGCAAACCCAAGGACAGGTGAATGATGAAAACAGAAGACCTCAAAGGAGAAGATCGGGTAGGTTAAGCTGACGCTAAAGTCGCAACAGCCTGTGAAGGCAAGTGGTGTTAACTTCAGTGGAGGATTAACTGGCTGAAGATTGAGAGAAAGCTTTGGGCATCCAGAGATGCTTCCCTAACAAAACAGCTTCTGGAGTCGCAGAAGTTCAGAACATTCCAGGGACAGAGTTCTAGCGCCTTTTCTAGAAAGTTGAAGGTATGTCATAAAAAAATCAATGCTGTGGCTTGGCAGCAGCAACTGGATTTCTCTGAAACCCCAAGTATTTTTACTGGGAGAGGCCTGTTTGTGACTTTCCAGAGTTTTTATAGCAGAGAGGAACGATGGGACACTCACCCCTCCATAGTGCAGAATTCTTATTTCAAAGTGGCAGTATAAGTATGGGTCTGAAGAAAGTGAAATTTAAAGAGGTTTCTGCCCAAGTAAAGTGAGAAAAGAGACAACACTTGAGACTCTCAGGTCTTCAAATTAGTGTGTAGAATGGGTTACAGCTTTTTCCAAAAAGGAGTGGGTAGCACCTCAGTTGGAAACCAGAAGCTAGACAAAGTACAAGCTCCCTTTGTGGGTAGATGAGTCTTTTCCTGGGTTTTCTGAGAGCTCCTCTTTGCCATCGTGGCAAGTTTTAGGCTAACTACAGTGCTGTGTTTGCAGGTGAAGAGCAGACAGGAAAGATAATTTTCCCCACCTTCCTCAGCTTTTCTTGCTGTAGTGCTTGTTCTGACTTCCTCTCTGCACACTGGAAGGAAAGTTGGGTGCGCTCTGTCTTAGTGGTAAGACTGACATCCAGGAATGCTGCTCAGAAAGTTAAAGTGTTGCTATAATGTGTCTTCTACAGCCAAAATCAGAAGTTGCTTTCAAAGAGGTGTGGCCTAACCACAGGACTGGAAGCCAGAAACTCCTGAGTTCTATCCCTGGTTTCCTCTGGTCTTGAGCAAGTCCTGTAACCTCCCTGTGCGTTACCAAGTGTTTAAACTCTCCTGCTTTCAGGAAACAGGAGAACCAGAAACCGTTCTAGAGGACAAAACAGACCAACTACTGTGAAGGAAAATACAATAAAGTTTGAAGGTGACTTTGACTTTGAAAGTGCAAATGCACAATTCAACAGAGAGGAGCTTGATAAAGAATTCAAGAAGAAACTAAACTTTAAAGGTTTGTGCCTTCATTAAATATGAATTGCTGAGCTAGTAGTAAACACTGCATAGACAAACTGGTTCTGAGAAACTGCATGATTACATCTCAAATCTTGTTTGAGGGAGCAAGAGAACAGATGGCTCTGCAGTGTGTGCCTCAAGGAAGTGTAATACATTTCATTATCTTCAGATGACAAAGCAGAGACGGGGGAAGAAAAAGGGGACCCTGGAGTGGCAACCCAAAACAACGATGGTAATGCAGAGGAGGACCTGCTGGGACCCAACTGCTATTATGATAAATCCAAGTCTTTCTTTGACAACATTTCTTCAGAACTGAAATCTAGGTGAGTGTTTTCTAGAAGCTTGTTTTTTAAATGGAATTTTAGGCATAAAATTTCAGACATAATCCATGTGATGTGGTTTTATTATTCAAAAATTTTAGAATAGACTTTAGACAGGGAATATTGCCATGCATTTGGTGCCTCAGAAGTGATGTGAACCAAGCTTCATGCGGTGGGATCAAAGAAAAAAGCTGATATGATACACTTGCCTAAACTATGATAGAGGAGGTTCCATTTCTGTTTCCCAGTACTGACTTTGAACCCATGGATTTTAAACAAATTCCTTATCTGGCTTGTGGGAGAGGAAGGCATCAGGACCATGCTGTCCTGAGGGTGCAGCTGGCAGACAGGAGTGAGCTGAGCCTGGAGGTGGGGCAGAGAGGTCAGCTCTGCCTGGGTAAATGCTTTAGGTTAAATGTTGGGAATGTGAAGGGAAAGCTTCAGCTTTCACTGCCCCCAGTGAAGTTACTAAGTGCCTGGAGAAGTGAGGCATCCCTTTGGTGTCAACATGAGGGATTCCCTCAGCTCTGTGGCTGCAGAGGGGTCAGGTCAGAGCGTGTACACTGCACCTGGTGCCTGTTCCAGTGCAGCTCAACAAAGTGAGGGGGTTGAGGCTTCCCCTCTCTGTGGGCTGGTGGCTCTTTGATGTTTGTGTTGAACCTGACCTGGGCCTTGTTCAGTTCCAGGCGCACCACGTGGGCTGAGGAGAGGAAGCTCAATACAGAGACCTTTGGAGTGTCTGGGCGCTTCCTCCGTGGCCGCAGCTTTCGAGGTGGATTTCGAGGTGGAAGGGGGAGTGGAGCAGCGAGGAGAAACCAAACCACTCACAGAGCTGGTACTGGCAGAGTGTAACTTCAGAGGCAAGTGCTCTAGCAAGAGTAAATACTCTCTGAGCTAGGTTTCTCTTCCTCCTTGTCTGTGCAGCCTGTTTTGCCCTCCAGTCTGATGGATATATCAAGAATTGTTCCTTTATTGGATCTGATTGATGTTTCTAAGAGCTAGAAAGAGATAGGAGTGGTTTAGCATGCTGATTGTTCTGTTGATTTCTTGGTCTCACCTGTCTGAGAAAAGGCTCAGCTCAAGCAAACAGCTTTTGGTTTCCCTAACTAGGCATTTCATCTGATACAGGGGTGTGAACTTTGCTATTTTTCTTTTTGGGAGAAGAACCCCATAATATCAAATCTAATTCTACCTTTTTTCTGAATAGGTTCAAACATCTCTCCTGGGAGGATGAAACTGTATATAGAAAGAAAACAACCAACTGCTGCACTAACGTGGGAAAATGGATCATATTGTTTACTGTCTCAGCTCAAACGACAGAATTTCATGTACTACTGCTTATATTTTGGACTTACTTTGGACCAGCCACTGTCTGCTGGAATATTTTTTTGGAAGAGGGAATGTGTTCAGGGGTACCTTCTTCAGGGTGTCTTTTCTTTTTGTGTTTTTCAAGTGCAGACTAACTTACACGGTTCTTCTTTCTGGGTCTCTTGAGGCTGCTATAGTCTAAGCTCAAAGTCAGACTCCTTTTCTGAACCCTGGAGAAGAGAAATCATGCTGTTTTAACACAGAACCAAAGCTCACTTGAAATAAACCAGCTATAATTTGTTTGTTCTGAGTAACCAAATGGATCCTTTGGTGCTGCTGGTCTCATGGATACCGGCAGCAGGTGTGAAGTAGCACTTGGTATCTGGAGAAATGGATTCCTGGTGCTGAGGAGTTGTGTATAGTGTCACTTGGGAATACTGGAGTGTTGATCATGTAGTAGTGTTTGACTGTACAGCTGTTTGTGGGCTGGTGCTGGGCTGGAGGTACGACAGGACCGTGGCTCTGCCTTGAGCTGGCAGTGCCTGGGGCTCGGAGCTCCTGGCTGGAGCGTGGGGATACGGTGTGGGATGGGAGCAGGGACTGCCCCCACTCATGTGCAGAGTTTTTGGCAGCAGTGACTGTCTGGGAAGGAGACCTGAAGCTCTGACTTGTTTGCCTCGGTTTGTACCTCGCTGGAGGCAGCACCAAATGCAAACAGTTCTCTGTACTCTGTAGACTGTGGTGGAACTCTTTGGAATGTTTTCATTCAACTAGGGATGGGAGACCATATAATGAAGCTTAACAGATGGGCATGTTTAATTTCTTTCCTCTATACCCCCATACTGTAAATAGTTTAGTTGTTTTTCTTTTGTTTTTAAAAATCTGTATGTGGGGAGAGGGCTGGGAGGGAGGGGTTACCTTTGTTTGCATGAAATAAGTGGGTTAAATTGCTATAGGCATGTGTCCCATTTTTGGTTGGTAGGGAATTTTGTTGAAAAAGCACCTTGATGACTGAACCCCTTACATAGCTCAAGTTTTTTTAGTTATGCATTGACCTAGGTTACTGTAAAAGCTTGGATTTATTTTTGTAGGACTTTATTGCTGAGAATTAGAACATAGCAGTGGGGCTGCTCTTTGGAGTAATGTAAATTGTAATTATAATAAACATGTAAATGTTTAATGTTTCCTTCCACCTCTGTTCTGTACACAGTTCCATAACATCACTCCCTACAACTCCTCTGGCTCCTGTCCTTGCAGGGCTCCCATCCAAGCTGGAGAAAACCTGGCTGCAGAGCTGGCAGTGTTACACAGTATTGGAAAAGGGCTGGAACACCCCAATCCAGGCACTGCACCTTGTACTGCTGCCCTGGTTCCTGTGCTGGGGCTCAGCCTGATGAGGGTGATGTTACTCTAGCCTGGCAGAGGCAGTCCCTGGGCTGGTGCGGTTCCCCAGAGCCTGTCAGGAGCCAGCGCTGCTGCTGCAGGACCCAGCTCACTCCTCTGAGCTGGGCTGTGCAGGAATGGCTCACTCAGAGCTGCTCTGCCTCTACCTTCTCTGCTGGCAGAGCAGCCACTGCAGCTCTAAGTGCGGAGATGGAATTGCACTGCCCTGGCAGAGGATGGGATGAGAAATGCTCTCTGCTCCTGTGTCATCACCACTCTTCACATGTAACTGTGCCTTTTTCATTGAGTGGGATCAAGTCCCTTGTTTCCACAGTAAAGCTTCAGCTCCCAGCCATTGGGACACTGCTGAAGTTTGTGTCCCAGCCCTTAAGCTGAGTGCTGGCCTGGCTCCTGGTGTCCTGGAGCAGAGGGGGCTCAGCCCCAGGGCCTGTTCCCTGTGAGCCCTTTCCCAGGAGCACTGTGGGCTTGGCTGCAGCCCTGTCAGCTTCCCCATGGAAAATTCCAGTGTATGGGAACAACTGTAGTGACTTGAGCAGGGAACCAAGTGCAGCTTTTTTAACTTCAACCTTCCAGCTCAGGGGCTGATAAATTAGACAACCTGGTGTTCCAGGACCATACTCCCTCTGGCTCATGTGCTCTGGTGTGTCCCTGAGCAGCAGCAGCACTGCTGCTTCCCTGTCCTTGATTCCCGTGGGATGCTCTGCCCACGCTGTGCTGGGCAGCGTTTCCCTGTAAACAGCTCTGGGCTGAGAGCCCAGCACGGTGATCTCTGCTGCCTGCAGCACCCTGCCCCAAGCTGCCCCTTGCAGGCTCCTGGGCCACGCTCACTCCCTGCTGTGCCTGCTCTGGCCTTGTCACACCCTCTGCGTGTGCAAGAGCAGACCCAAGAGCTGCTTCCAAGGGTGCTTTGGTTCTACTCGGTGGATACAAATGGGGAAACTCTTACAGTAAAGGAGCACCTGTCTCTATTGCTTCAGGTACTGAGACTTGAGAGGATGGGCTCAGGTGGGGAGAGGCTTGAGGCTCCTCTGAAATGAGGAACAGCTCAAACCAACTCCTGGGGTAAGAGGCAGAGAGGAAGTGTGTGAGGGCAAATACTGGAGCAAAGCTTCACCTCCGTCACATGTAACACTCGCTATAGTAACTTTAGTTCCTGCTGCATCCATCCTCCTCTAGGATTCACAACAGCAATGCTTCACTCAGCCAGACCTGGAAGCACCAGATCATGCACGTCTGCCCTGAGCGTGTGCCTGCAGCAGCACATTCTCATGCTGACCCCCAAACCACAACCCCCATCTCTGTCCTGCCCTTTAGCAGTAAAACACAGGCTGCTGTCAAAGGCTGCTGCAAGGCAGACCCAGCATTTTCACCCTGCAAGATGCCTGTTAGGGAATAAAAACCCCAAGTCCATGCTAGCTATGTTGGGACCCTAACACAACCCCCAGGGCAGCTGCTTAAGGTAAAAAAAAAGGGACATGCTGAGAATTTGACACTGCAGAAAAGAGCCATTAAACAAAGTGAAGTGTCCAGGGAAAAAATGCAAGCAAAGTCTCTTTCCTTTAATATGGGTCACTGCTGCTGTTCTGTAGCCAACCAGAGCATCCTGGGTAATTAAAATCCAAGGAACAGACAGGGTTTTTTTAAATAACAGCTTTAAAAAAAAATCAGTAGGTTTATTGTAGGTCTCAAGAGAGCACAGTATGAGTAACTGGAATGCCTACATGTCTATACAGAATAACCCATCACTTGAATTAAAAAGAAGCAGCTAAGCAGGTGCATTTCATTCATCATGATGTTTTCTTCTGTTTCTTCTTTTCATTTTCTTCCTTTTCCTTTTCAATTTCAGCCACATACTTCTCAATTTCTTCAGGGTTTAGGATCTAGAACAGAAACATGGGTCCAATNTAATAAACATGTAAATGTTTAATGTTTCCTTCCACCTCTGTTCTGTACACAGCTCCATAACATCACTCCCTACAACTCCTCTGGCTCCTGTCCTTGCAGGGCTCCCATCCAAGCTGGAGAAAACCTGGCTGCAGAGCTGGCAGTGTTACACAGTATTGGAAAAGGGCTGGAACACCCCAATCCAGGCACTGCACCTTGTACTGCTGCCCTGGTTCCTGTGCTGGGGCTCAGCCTGATGAGGGTGATGTTACTCTAGCCTGGCAGAGGCAGTGCCTGGGCTGGTGGGGTTCCCCAGAGCTGCTGCAGGACCTGGCTCACTCCTCTGAGCTGGGCTGTGCAGGAATGGCTCACTCAGAGCTGCTCTGCCTCTACCTTCTCTGCTGGCAGAGCAGCCACTGCAGCTCTAAGTGCGGAGATGGAATTGCACTGCCCCGGCAGAGGATGGGATGAGAAATTGTCACTGCTCCTGTGCCATCACCACTATTCACATGTAACTGTGCCTTTTTCATTGAGTGGGATCAAGTCCCTTGTTTCCACAGTAAAGCTTCAGCTCCCAGCCATTGGGACACTGCTGAAGTTTGTGTCCCAGCCCTTAAGCCGAGTGCTGGCCTGGCTCCTGGTGTCCTGGAGCAGAGGGGGCTCAGCCCCAGGGCCTGTTCCCTGTGAGCCCTTTCCCAGGAGCACTGTGGGCTTGGCTGCAGCCCTGTCAGTTACCCCATGGAAAATTCCAGTGTATGGGAACAACTGTAGTGACTTGAGCAGGGAACCAAGTGCAGCTTTTTTAACTTCAACCTTCCAGCTCAGGGGCTGATAAATTAGACAACCTGGTGTTCCAGGACCATACTTCCTCTGGCTCATGTGCTCTGGTGTGTCCCTGAGCAGCAGCAGCACTGCTGCTTCCCTGTCCTTGATTCCCGTGGGATGCTCTGCCCACGCTGTGCTGGGCAGCGTTTCCCTGTAAACAGCTCTGGGCTGAGAGCCCAGCACGGTGATCTCTGCTGCCTGCAGCACCCTGCCCCAAGCTGCCCCTTGCAGGCTCCTGGGCCACGCTCACTCCCTGCTGTGCCTGCTCTGGCCTTGTCACACCCTCTGCGTGTGCAAGAGCAGACCCAAGAGCTGCTTCCAAGGGTGCTTTGGTTCTACTCGGTGGATACAAATGGGGAAACTCTTACAGTAAAGGAGCACCTGTCTCTATTGCTTCAGGTACTGAGACTTGAGAGGATGGGCTCAGGTGGGGAGAGGCTTGAGGCTCCTCTGAAATGAGGAACAGCTCAAACCAACTCCTGGGGTAAGAGGCAGAGAGGAAGTGTGTGAGGGCAAATACTGGAGCAAAGCTTCACCTCCGTCACATGTAACACTTGCTATAGTAACTTTAGTTCCTGCTGCATCCATCCTCCTCTGGGATTCACAACAGCACTGCTTCACTCTGAGCCAGACCTGGAAGCACCAGGTCATGCACGTCTGCCCTGAGCGTCTGCCTGCTGCAGCACAGTCTCATGCTGACCCCCAAAACACAACCCCCATCACTGTCCTGCCCTTTAGCAGTAAAACACAGGCTGCTGTCAAAGGCTGCTGCAAGGCAGACCCAGCATTTTCACCCTGCAAGATGCCTGTTAGGGAATAAAAACCCCAAGTCCATGCTAGCTATGTTGGGACCCTAACACAACCCCCAGGGCAGCTGCTTAAGGTAAAAAAAAAGGGACATGCTGAGAATTTGACACTGCAGAAAAGAGCCATTAAACAAAGTGAAGTGTCCAGGGAAAAAATGCAAGCAAAGTCTCTTTCCTTTAATATGGGTCACTGCTGCTGTTCTGTAGCCAACCAGAGCATCCTGGGTAATTAAAATCCAAGGAACAGACAGGGTTTTTTTAAATAACAGCTTTAAAAAAAAATCAGTAGGTTTATTGTAGGTCTCAAGAGAGCACAGTATGAGTAACTGGAATGCCTACATGTCTATACAGAATAACCCATCACTTGAATTAAAAAGAAGCAGCTAAGCAGGTGCATTTCATTCATCATGATGTTTTCTTCTGTTTCTTCTTTTCATTTTCTTCCTTTTCCTTTTCAATTTCAGCCACATACTTCTCAATTTCTTCAGGGTTTAGGATCTAGAACAGAAACATGGGTCCAATAAACTTGAGACATTCGTGGAGGTGATTTTAATTCTGCCGTGGGAAGAACGTTAACTGCTGTTTATTTGGAAGCGGGTACCTGCTGCAGACACAACAACATTCCTTGGCCACTAAAGAATAAACTGAAGTATTTGTCAGTGCAAAATGTGAGATTAGGGGTTGGAAGTTCAGGCAGATCAACAAGGACAGTATCAGAGACAGGCTCAAGGGGAGAGAAGCAAACAAGAGTCTCACCTTCAGTGGCTGCTCCCGTCTCATGACCGCCAGCTCGATGTTCTTCCCACCAGACTGCACCACCTGGGAGGCAGAGGGAAGCTTTAGGAGCCTGGCCAGGAATTCACTCCAACAAACCCCTCTCAGGTCTCCTTAGAAGGAGAATAGATATGGATGGGGTGTATTTCACTCCTTAGCTCTTAAACTCTCAACACCAGCAGCACTAACTCTCAAAAGGGTCTTCACAGTGCTGCCAGTGCCCTGGGCAGATGGAGAACACCTCAGCCCCTTAGCACACCTGACTTGTGCCATCTTCTGTATCTTAAATTAAAAAAATAAAATATTCAGCATGTGCTTTAGCACATCTTTGGGGCATTTGTGTTAACACCCAGAACTGAAGTCTGTTCTCCTCCCCAGAGCTGCTGGTAAGTTCTGCGTAAACTATGGAAATTGTTACCCCAAATACTCTGAACCTTGAATTCAATCCAACACCCACAGTAAACAGCTCTCACCAATCCTCTGCAGTACTTCCTTGGGACATCCACAAATATTTTCCCATAATCACACCTATGAAGTGAATCTGGACACAGTGGAAAGCCACAGGAGAGATGTCAAACAGCCTCACCTCAAGCAGAGCCTTGATGACAAGTTTAATAGTCAGATCATCAGTTTCAATGGCCTCATCAGTGTAGTTTTTCTCCAGGAACTCACGCACAGATTTAGCTCCTCTGCCAATGGCATTAGCCTGGAAACATTAAGGGGAAAAACAAAATGAATGGGAGTTTAGAAAAGATTTCATTTGCAGAGTAAGAAAGAAACACAAAGTTGTACAATTGCATAATCTGTCACACACAAAGACAGTTGTCTGGCACAGGTGGGTTGGTTTTAGGTTTTCTTTTGAAATCAGGACAAGACTTCCCAAGGAAAGCTGAACTGCAGATGGCCACTCTCAGTACATTTGATCATTAAGGATTTTTGCAGCTGTGAGACAGCACCATCTGGCCAGCAAGATCATCTCTACCCCAATCCCACTTCACAGGAGACATTAACTCACAAATACTCCATTTCCAGCAGGGACATTTCCACTCACCTTCCAGGCATGGTAGGTGCCAGAGGGGTCGGTCTGGTACAGCCGGGGGGTCCCGTCGAAGTCGAAGCCCACGATGAGGGCGGAGATGCCAAAGGGTCTGCGGCCGTTGCTCTGTGTGTACCTCTGAGCACAAAGGACACACTCACAGGCAGCTCTGACAACATCTCCAGGCTGCAAAGCACACTCTGGGGCACTTACAGAACAGCCAGCAGAAATGCTTTTAGCTGCCTCTCTCCATTAGCCAGGACTGTATCTTGCAGAGCCCATAAGGGAGGCAAGTGAGAGCGGTTCCTGCCCAAGCCCTGCTCCTCCACCTGCTTACAGCTTCCAGAAGCACCACCCCACCTGCTGAGTGGTGCTGAGGCAGCCAGAGCCATGTCTGCAAGCCCCAGGGTGCCAAAAAATACCATGAGGACACCTGAATGCATTTTCACCAATGACCTGAACCCCATTTTCACCAAAGACTTGCACTGATTCCACAGGAAACCATGGCAGCTCTGTGGCTGTAGGCAGGGCAGGTTCCACTGCAGCCCTCCTGGGACACTGCTAG
Organism: Bombycilla garrulus; assembly: GCA_013400315.1. Classification (NCBI taxonomy): domain Eukaryota; kingdom Metazoa; phylum Chordata; class Aves; order Passeriformes; family Bombycillidae; genus Bombycilla; species Bombycilla garrulus. The sequence goes on from VXBU01005400.1 coordinate 1,245,291, forward strand.
CAGAGTCACTGCCATGTCACACGCCAGGGGCAGGAGGGCTGGCACCCACAGCACCAGGGCAGCAGGAGCTGGGCAAGGTGAGTTTGCAGCAGTTTGAGAGAAAAGGTGAGTGTGCCAGAGAGACAGACACAAACGGGAGATTGGGTAAAGGAACAAAGTGAAACTTTGGGAAGTGGTGCCTTGCTCTGACAGACTGGTGATTATTACAAGAATCACATTATTACCATCACCACTGTTCCAACACATCTGTGCATAAGTAAATTAGATTTTCTCTGATTCTTGCTAGTGGCTGAAAATCAGTTTAATACACTGGCAAATGAGTAATTTTCTCACAGAACGCAGCTGGGCATATTTTGATGCTGCAATTCATTCTAAATCCAGGACTATCAAACACAAAACATGTTAAATACTGCGCCAATTTGCTGCCCTTGTACCCATCCCTGCAATAGCTCTGCAGGAAGAAATCTACCAGGAGCTATGAAGAAAAGACAATAACCCAGGCTCACTGCTCTGGGAGTGAGATGAGCAGAGTGTTCCTGATGGCACAGCACAAGGAACTTGTGCAGTCCTTACAAGCACTAGCTGCTTCCTCTTGGGGAAAAAAAACTCAAATCTAACAGCACTCACTGGTTCTTTTCCACTGCTAATCCCCATTCCCAACAAACACCACAATGTGTTTTTACCAGGTAAGTGGAGTGAAGCCAGACATTTACACAGCCTGAAGAAGTGTCAGAAAGTCCACACTACACGCGTGTCCATGCTGCACGTGTGACACTCTAGTCACACACCTGTTACACACCCACGCTGTACACTGTGCACAACACAGGCTACAACAGCACATGTAACGTGTGCCAGGTCAGGACACATCTGCAGCAGCTGTGCAGCCCCAGGTACCTGTTTCAGGCTGGCAATGTAGCGTGTGATGTACTCCACGGTGACAGGATCCTCCACGGTGAGCCTGTGGCTCTGGCACTCCACTCGAGCTCTGTTGATGACTATCCTGGCATCAGCTGTCAGCCCTGAAATGACACAGTGGCCTCAGAGTCATGAAAAAAACCTGAGAACACCAATCTGGCCCTAAAAGGCCCAAGGGCTCAGTGTCAACAGCAAGGGAAAATCAAAGCAGAGCTCCAACTCTCAGGTTTGCTGAGCAACAGCATTTGTAAGGCAGCAGATAGTGGCTAATGCACAGAAATAACTACAGGATTTAGTTTACAGCTTCCACGTTTGTGAGTTAGGTGACACACATAATTCTGAACCAGGTAATGGGAATATTACTGACAGCATTCCATAAACCAGCAAATTTGCAACGCTCATTCTCACACACATTATTCCTCATGCAGTCCAGTTTCATCTGCCCAGCAAATCTCATCTAGTTAACAAGGCTACAGCAACATGATGTTAGCTGACAAAAGGGTGTGACTCTTAAAAAAAAAAAATATTTTAAAGAAATTTAATTATTATTTTACTTCTTAGCTAAGGCTGCCATTTTTCATTTACAGCCTTGTTTTCATTAGAGAATTTTCCCTTAAGTTTGTGAACACCCCTGCACATATCCCAGACCCTGGCTAAGGGAGCAATGCAGGAGAAAGAACTGAGCCTCTCATTCCTGCACACTGAACCTCAACTCTGTTGTTTTAGTCAGTTAAATCAGATCTCCCCTTAAAAATATTATTGACAGACGCTCTATATCTTCATATTTAAAAAAGAAGATAAAAGCTACTGTGGACATACTGGAAATTCCCACAGTTCCCAGCCAGTTACACTCTGTATTGTGTATCCTCAGATTCCATAAACACACCCAAAGGTGCCCCTGTAAGTGCCCAAACCCCTGGAGGGACCCTGTACCTGCAAAAGCCATGCAGACATTGTCATCCAGAGCACAGATCTTCCGGACAGTTCTCTCATCCTGCAGCTTTGCCACTGACTTCTTCTCCACACCAAGGACAACAATATCCTTCCCTCTCACTCCGACCTTCCATGCATGAAAAGAAGTAAAAAAGTTAATCCAGATCCAGAAATCCTCACAGCTGCAGACTTTACCCAAATGAGCAGAAACCAAGCACAAACCCCCACACTGCAACCATCACCTCAGCTTGAAGTCAGGATTTTATTTCCCACTCAACCCGGAGGCAGGACTGATGTAACAAAAATTGCAATGCGTTTCAGGGTGCAGTTTCATCATTAATTTACACCAACCTAAATCCCTGTGGCTCCCGAGAGACAGATTCCAGCTCCTCCAACAAACTGCCTTTCCTCCCACAGCAGCACCACAGCTGTGGAACCAGCATGGACAAGGAAAACCCCACCAGTCCAGGGGCACTGCTCAACTCCAGAGCCCAAGGCACTGAAGATCAGGCCAAGTAACACCCGCAGCTGCCAAAATGTTCTGTCAGCAGCTGCCTTGATGTCCTAAATCATATCCTGAATACACCTTTTGCAACGTCAGGGAGGAAAAAAACCCTCGACCCTTCCCCTTCATTCCCACTGTTTCTCACAGGGAGATGGGAATAATTATTTTCTTATGGGGTGCCCCTGCTGTCAGCGTGTTCCAAATGTTTCCAAAAACAGTAAACTCAAAAAGAGACAAGACGGGTGGTTATACTGCATGCTATCTCCACTTTTACAGTATTTTTAATTTCTGAAAAAAAAAAAAAAGAATCTATTTGGCACTGAATCTCTTGTTACATTCATTCCCATCCCAGAGATGGCAAATTTTCTTTTTTGGTAACGGCAATTAAAACATACAACTATTAATACAGCTATGAATTTTTAAAATTAAAACTTATTATTGCTAGAACTCATATACAATCACTAACAGAACGTTATTTTTAACGTTCTATTATTATCGTAATTTTCTATTAATACGTTTTTTCTCTCCCTCTAAATGAAATAAAACTTTAATTGAGCAAAAGCTTGGGACAACTGGAAACCGGGAGCCAGCAATACTTCTAAGTATTCTTACTTCTGAGTGCTTTTATCGACGTGTTTCCCAATCCACCGGGGATCTGCCTCGTGCACAAACGTAAAACCCCCACGATCTGCAGCACCCACAGCACCGGAGAGGAGCGGATCCCCTCTGAGCAGGCCTGACCCAGCGCCGGAGCCCCGCGGGGAGCGCTGGGCAGCTCCCCCGGCGGTGGCTGCACCCCAAGGATCTCCCTGAAGGAGAGACCCCGCNGCGGCGCAGGCCCCGCCGCAGGCCCCGCTCCGCCGCCGCCCCGCGAACCCCGCGGCCGCTGACTCACCGCGGTGGAGCCCTTCTTGACGGCCTCCTGCGCGTACTCCACCTGGAAGAGGTGCCCGTCCGGGGAGAAGACGGTGATGGCGCGGTCGTAGCTCATGGCTCCGGCAGAACCCGCACCGTCATCCGGGCGGGCCGGGGGCGGGGCCGCTGCGCTCCCGCGCTGCGTACTTGGCGTACGCACTCAGCGTACGGAGTTAGCGTACGGCCCCGGCGCACCGCGGGCAGCGCTCCCGCCCGAGTGCCGGCACGCCCCGCGCCCGCAGCGAGCCCGGAGGGGTTTGCGGTGGAAGGGAGCTCAGAAATCACCGCCTGCCACGGGCAGGGACACCTTCCATTATCCCAGGTTGCTCCCAGCGCCGTCTAACCCGGCCTTGGACGTTTCTAGACGTGGGGCAACCGCAGCGTCTCTGGGCAATCTGTGCCAGGGCCTCGCCGCCCTCGCAGGGAAGATTTTCCTAATATCTAACTCAAACCTACTCTTTTTCAATTTGAATGCATTCCCCGTGTCCTGTCCTCCACTCTCCTGTAAGCAGCCTCTCCCCATCCTTGCTCTGCGTCCCCTTGAGGCACTGCAGAGCCACAATTAGGTCACCCCGATCAGGCCAGGGGGAACAAGCCGGGTTGTCTCCGCCTTTCCTCGCAGCAGAGGTGCTCCATCCCTGTGGCCGTGTCGCCGGGCTGCTCTGGCCTCTCCGGCCGTTCCCTGTGCCCCCTCGTGCCGCTGTCCCACCGCTCTCGTTGTCCCCTGGGTCCCTGTCCCTCTGTCCCCGCTGTCCCCTCAGTCCCTGTCGCTTCAGTCCCTCTGTCCCCGCTCTCGCTGTCCCCTGGGTCCNCCCCTCAGTCCTTGTCGCTTCAGTCCCTCTGTCCCCGCTCTCGCTGTCACCTCGCTCCTGTCCCCTCAGTCCCGCTGTCCCCGCTCTCCCTGTCCCCTGTCCTCTCTCCTCTCAGTGCCCGCTCTCGCTGTCGCCTCGCTCCCTGTCCCCTCAGTCCCTGTGTCCCCTCAATCCCTGTGTCCCCTCAGTCCTCTGTCCCCTCAGTCCCTCTGTCCCCTCAGTCCCTCTGTCCCCTCAGTCCCTCT
>VXBU01005400.1:1249839-1282931 GCA_013400315.1 Bombycilla garrulus
GGCGCGGGGCGCGGCGCCCGCGGGTGTTCGCGGGGCGCAGATCGTACCATCTGCGGCCGCCCCCCTGGCCGTGCACTGCGGAGAATCCTCGCACGGCAATAGCAGCCAGATAATAACAATATTATTAGAGCCTGGAAACGATATATTATAGACACATAAAAAACCCCCACCATGTCGGTTGCCTTTGCTTCTGCTCGCCCAAGAGGCAAAGGGGAGGTCACCCAGCAAACTATCCAGAAGGTAAAAGAGCATGCTTTTATACAGACAATTTTAGACATTTATTCTGTCCATGCTCCTGCAGCTGGAGGCTGATTTCTAGGGCGATCAGGAAAACTCGTGAATTTGCGAGGGCTGCAGAGATGGACAGCTGGAGAGAGAGAGGTGGGGGAAGGAGGAGGAGGAGGAGGAGGTGGAACAAAGCAAAGGTGTTCAGATCGCTGCAAAGAGAGCGAGAGAAGGACGCAGGGAATAAAATCGGGATGGCACGTTATCCCTGCTGCTCGCCAAGGGGAAAGGCTGCCAAGCGTGCATTGGGAAACGGCAATAAAATTTGCAAATATGCGATTAATTTATGATGGTATGTCAGCTTCTGGCCCCAAAGAATCCAGCCTAAAAAAATGAATTGAAATAAAATACTGAATTTGTAAGGGTTTTCTTTTGTATCTGGATGCAGAATTTTAATCTCTCAGAAGATAGAGGGAGCACCAGCCACTGGTGTTTTTCATAAACTATTATTATTATTATTGTGATGTGTTTATTGATGTTTAATGACAAACAAAGGTTTTGAAAGATTTTCTCTGGAGAGGAGATCCCCACAGGGGTCTCATGTGGAGGCCAGATCAGAGGGTGCTGAGTTGAGAAGTTATTGTTTCCCATTTCCCAGGGTTGGCAGCAGACCCTGGCAGACCCTGGCACCTTCCCTCCTGCAGAAGGTGACGGTCAGGAGCGGAGGCTGGAAATGTCAGTAAAGAATGTGTGTGTTTTTGCTGTCACTGCTGTTTGCCAGTTGTACTTTTGGTGTAATTTTGGCTGTTCCCCACGGCTCAGGTGCTGTGGTGGCAGCCAGGTGTGAGCTCTGCGTGGTCCCTTGGCTGAGAGTGACCAGTGCACAAGTGCCACTGCCAGCACAGCAGTTAACCTGTCACCAGGGCTCGTGCAGCCAAGCCATCACCTGGTGCCAATTTATGACTTCGAGAGGAAAAAAAAATCCCCTCGGTGGAAGCGTGTGACAGAGCAGGGATGGAGGCAGAACAAACTGCCACAAGAGAGGCTGGAGAGATGACTTGCATCTCAGGAGACTGTTTGGAAACATCCCATTTTGTGGAGCTCCTGAAGCACGTGGTGTTGTGAACCAATTCATTTTAAATACTGAAATATTTCGGGCTCAGTGAATACGTTTTCCTCTAACCTGCAAATCAGTTGGAATTATTTCATTATTCAGATAGTTTGTAATTAAACCCATACCCACAGAGGGCAGATAAATTATCTTCTGTTCTCTTTTCAAGCCTTTTCCTTTTCGTATATTCATAAACTTCATGGAAGCTTCAAAATGTTCTTTCTTTAAAAATAAGGAGTGGAACCATTTCCCATCTCAGGTTACTTTGGGACTGTTCATCAGTGTTGGGCTGCTGGCAGTGATTTTCTCTTTGACAAACAGCAATGCCGAGCAAGAGACTTGCAGGCACAGGAACTGGATGGGATTTATTGTCAAGGAAGGAAATGGAGCAGAGAGAGCAGGAGGAAAAAAAACTCAAAAAAATCCTCATTAAATGAGGTTTTGAGAACATATAAAAATTTCAATGAAAAATTTTATTAACTCAATTTTAATAGTCTTTCAAAGCTGTTCTTATCCCAGTATCAAATATTCCTAAAATAGATTTCACATGGAGGAAGTCAAAGCTTTTGGCAATAGAGTAGTGGTGGTGCTCCTCTAAAATAGTTCATCAAACAGCATTTCCAGGGCAGTAAAATTCAGTTCTGAACCAGAAATGGTTCTTTCCTCAAGAGCTCTCCTCTTCTGATGACACAGTGCTTCAAGGGCCCAATCTTGCAAGCGCTTGATAGCAGAGGTATCTACCAGCTCTATTATGCCAGAGGCAAATCTAAATTTCTACATGCTGGTATTTTTTTTTTATTCATTCACCTGGAGAAAGTGTGCTGCATTCACAAGACCTCGGGGAAAGAGACAAATTAATGTGTATGAAATTTCAAAATAAATCAAAGGATATTTTAACGTTTTAATCATGAGTTCATTAAATAAAAGTAAGGACATATTGGGATGTAATTCTCTTAATCACGGTTTCAGTAGCTGCAGTGATGCAAATTTTGTACTTCATCAGGTTCAGCTGTAAGCACAACCTAGTCCTGGGCTGGAAAATGAGTAGGTTTAATTGTTTGAAAGTTTGTTTCTTTCTTAAAAGTGGGCATGTTAATAATACCTGATATTTTGGAAAGGGCTGGGTGAGATTTCGGGATGAGGCAGAGATAACTCAGTGAACGTGTTTTCCTTCTTCAGCATCAGAATTTATCTGCCATTTAAGGAACAAGGTAAGTCCATTAATTCCTCTGTGTGGGTATTTCAAGTACCTACTTTAAAGATAACTGTTTATAAGTGAATCAACCTTGTGGTGCAATAAAGTCACATGTAGGTAATTTACAGTAGCCACAGAACTTCACAAAACACCTTCTAGTGACAATGAGGGTGGAGGATCACAAAAATACAGGACTTTTATACAATTCTTATAGTAATATGTTTTGGTCCTATTTCTTTTATGCAGATGCTAGATGAAAATCACCACCTAATACAATGTATTATGGATTATCAGAGCAAGGGGAAAACTGCAGAATGCACTCAGTGAGTATTACGAATTTGGGAGTTTGTCAGAAATGTTTCCTGAAGTCTGACTCTTCTCTCTGCTCAGTGGCACAGCTGTTGGTTTGCTCTTGGAAACACTCCTGTTCCTTTCTAGGAGCTTTTCCAGTTCATGGAGAACTGTGAAGAAGCATAAATGGTTCTGGTGGTGCTTACTTGAGTAAACACTCCAGTCAGAGCACTCTTGAAAAAAAATCGTGTTCTTCTCAGCTTGCTGGCAGGGAAAACAGGTTTTGGGCTTTGGAGTTCTGGAATTTCATTTCTATCAGGGCCCTTGTGAGACAGAGAAAGGAAAACTGTCTGATTATTGGAGCAGCTGACTGGGTGCCAGTCCTCAAAGATTGAGGTCCCAGCTCCGCAGTTCAAAGTGCTTTCAAAGGAGGGTGTATTTTACCTTTCTCTTCCCCCAAGTTTATAATTTTGTAGAAGAGGTGTTGAGCACACTGATCCTCGATGGGAAACACGACAGCGCAGACACAGGTCACTGCTACCGTTATTTATTAGGACAGATTAAAAATGGGTTAAGGTAACTTAACTAAATTTGTAAATAGGGAAAAAAAAAAAAAGGAGAAAGACTTGGACTTTTGTGTACTGTTAACCCTTTCCAAAAATAAGCTTTACTCCTTGTTCTATAGATACCAACAAATCTTGCACAGAAACCTGGTTTACTTGGCAACAATAGCAGACTCTAACCAGAATATGCAGTCCTTGCTTCCTGCTGTAAGTACCAGTACAATTACTGTAACTAATAATTAGTTATTAGTATAACTAATACCATAGTTATTTCCCTCAGATACATTAGCTATGCCAGAGGGAAATGTTCTTTGATTCTGTCACTGATCACTATAAATGAACCGTTTTTTAGTATTTTTCCAGCTAAAAGTTTTGAAGTGGCCAAGTAGACCACCAAACAAATCAAAGGTTATTTTTACTGTGTTTAAATTATGTTCTTTGGGACATTTGTTTTAATCTCTGTCCCATAGCTCAAGGTGTATGACGCAGTGGTACAGATGTGAACAGCTCCATTTGTCCAGATTCAATATTCTTACCTGTTCTTACTGTATTCTTTACCTGGAGGTAAAAAACCGCTGCTGTTTTACATCAAAAATCTAATTCAACACTCGGGCATCGGTTTGTCTTTACACGTGTTGTTATTCTTGCTCAGCAGATTGATTTGGGGAGTACCACACATAACACAAACTGCAGCATAGCTTGGCAAAGGTCAATCTGTCACCACGCTCCTGTGTTGTCTTTGCTAATGCATTCCCCGCAGTGGTTGTGTTTGGAAATCCATGTGAGTGCAGAGGAACGAGCACAGAAGCCACGCTCTGTGACAAACACAATTTCAAGCCCTTCACTGTGCTGCTGCCTGCCAGCTGCTCTGTCATGCTCAATGTCATTCCCACAGAGGAGTCGAACCAAGGAAGGTTCACCCAAAAACCAGAGGAAAAAAATGTATTTAGCCGAGGCAGTTTTTAGTCATAGTCAGGCTAATTTGGGGGCTGCTATTTTTCTGATTGAAAACCTAACCAAAAAATTTGCTTTTCCTCCTTGTTGTTTCGCAGCCACCAACGCAAAATATAAACTTGGGCCCGGGAGGGATGAGTCAGAGCGCATCCAGCCAATCCCTCCACTCCCAGAGCAATCTCAGCGATGCCATCGGGACCGGCCTTCCTCCCTCCTCCCTCATGCAGAGTCAGATTAGCAATGGTGAGCTTCGGTCCCCTTTGTGCTGCTTTGCTGTTGCCTGGCAACAAAATCATTAATGCAGAATATACTTAGAGAGCTGGAAAAGACCTCTCCTAACTCACCTTTCAGGCATATGGGGATTTCAGGCACATGCTGAAATCACCACAAAATGGCTACAGGCAGGAATGATGGCTTCTGCAGAGTGCTTTGTGTTTCTGCAGAGGAAATTAAAGATTTTTTTTAAAAAAAGCATGATGAAAATCACTGAGTAAAGATGCATCCAAGTTTTTCAGTAAGGAAAATTATATGTTGCAGTCTTTTTCTCATGGAAGTGGCAGGGTTGGCCAGGGTAAAATGGAATTGCTTGCATGACTAACCACACAACCAAGCCTTCAGATTGCAAAGTCCTTCCAGGATACATTTCTCCTTACAAATCATTTGGTGTTGCACCAGTCTTTGTCCTCTACAGAAGCTTTCAGAGACACAGTCCAAGAATTTGCACAGACATTTCATATTAATAAATTAATATAATCTGTCTGTTTGGTTTTGTTCGTGCAACTAAACTAATTGAAATACAATTTTTTAGTATGTGCATTTTATATTATGAATAATCTGTTTATTTTGTAGATCATAGTTATTCAGTCAGTTCTTGTTTCTGTGGGTGTCTCCCAGAGTGACAGAGAGCAAAACCATTTTCTATAAATAGAAATATCTGATTGTAAAATCACAGACCTTGGCAGGAGGACTCAAAAGCAGACAATAACCATGAAATTACTTCTGAGTTTTTTAAAATCACTTTGTGGTGAAGCCCATAGTACCTTTTAAAGGAATGGATGAGGGACCTGTTTTAAACAGCTACAGTTTGTAGAGTGAACTTACTAAATTTTTCAAGGCCTCTGTTTTGAAAGAGGAATATATTAAATCAGCCAAAATACTGTTTTGTGTGTTAAGAATAGACATCTTCAGTGCTACTATTGTTGGTTTTCTAATTTGCTCCCCAGCCTCCTCCAGGTCTTTGGAGCAATTTGCTGTTGATTAAAAGAACCCTACTGGAAATCCTGAGGACTGGACTCATCCACATATTTTCCCTTGCAATCACAAATTAGCCAACTTTTTTTTTCTTATTTTAAAGAAGGCTGAGAATCTCTATTTCTTCCCATGCAAATAAGGCAAGGTTTACCAACACTTGCTTCACTCCATCTCTCACTCAAGGCAATTGCTATCTCCATTCACACACTGCGTGACCTTGTGTTACTTTACGACTTAAACAAACCACAGCAAAACACAGATAATTTTATGTAGCAGCATTTTGACCCAACTCCACTGATTTCAGGAGTTGGCTCTCTTTATCTCTTCTTGAAACTGCTGCTTGTGTCTCTTCATCAGAGGAAAATATAATAATTTACAGCAAATGTTCTCATTTTGATGTCTATGAAAACCATTAAGGGTAATTAATGAGGTTTGTACTAAATGAGTTAGATGTTTTTCAGAGGGTGCAGATACACTTAATAACCCTGAATTAAAATATCGTTATTTAAACATTACAACACCATTCTGCCTCCTCTAAGGATTCTGCATTCTACCTAAATTAATTGAGATTGACAACAATATGGCTGAATTTAGATAGACAACCATATGCACCATCACAACTTGGATAGTAACAATATACAGTGAAAATAACTTTCCAGAACTCATTCATAAAACTATTTACAGCAATATACAACAAACAAGAACCACATTTTCCCCAGTATTAGCCATCCAACTGCAACAGAATTCTAAGAAATAAGCACACTGCCAGATAAGCAGGATAATACAAACCCAGGATGTATCTGGAGCAGTCTGATGATTGCATTGTGGTGTTGGAAAGGGAGTAACAACTGGGATTGTTATGGCTTGGAAAATTGTTTTCCTCTGAGGTACTTTTAGTCAAAGGAAAAGAAAGATAGGCTTGTTCTCTGAGCAGAGGCTCTGTTGGCACTTCAGAAGGCCCAGCTAAGAAGCTGAGCTGGTTATGGAGGAACCCAGTGGATGCAGAAATGTGCAAAGCATCTCTCAGCCACCACTGTGCCTTCCCATAGTCACCACCTGTGTGAAGGGGTAAAAGGAATCAACTGCAGGACAAGAGGAAGTAAAGGACAGATTTCAAAGGGCTGGGATGTTTCCAGAGTCCATGTATTTTCTGCAGTACCTGAAATTACTGGCTTTTTAAATCCTGCTGCCTGCAAGGAAGTGGTTGTAGGGCATTCGCTGCTGATTTTGTTCTTCCCATCTGCAATCCTGTACAGCCTGGATTTGGTTGCCAGGAAGAGGAGGATCACTCTAACTGTGCAGCAGGCAGTTTTAATTTGTCTGTAGATAACGGGGAGTTTTAATAATGAGGATTTTTAGGATTTTGTTTTGCCTTATCATAGGGTATTTCAGATAGGCCGTGAGGCCTCATGCTCACTGTGCACTGCCCATAACTGCTCAGATGTTCTTGTTGCTCTGTCTAATTTCTGTAGGTCCTAACCACGTGTCTATGCAGCAGTCAGGCCAGAGCACCATGCCCACGACGTCTCTGAGTATGACTGTCAGCAGCCACGGGACTGGCCCTGGTTACAGCCACACAGTGCCTGCCTCTCAGAACGTGCCAATGCAAGGCCAGGGCTCCATAGGCAATTATGTCTCTCGAACAAACATCAACATGCAGTCTAATCCAGGTAAGCTCCTCTTCCTCCTCCTGGGCCGCCGTGACTTTCCAGTGACCTCAGAGGGTTTACCACACATGACTTGGTTCTGTAAATATTTTCGGTAGACAGCGACAAACGTACCAGAGGCAAAGACAGCTTTGAGACATCTCTGAATTTCCAGGTGTCAGGCGCCAGTGGAAGTCAGAACAGTTTCACACTTGCTTTAATCACAGTGGTTAGGGCTGAGCTGAGGAAAAGGGGGTTAGGCAGAGGTGCAGCTGCACTGTCTGATAGCCCTGGCAGCAAATCCCACAGTCATGGGAGGGATCTGAGCAGCACCTTTAGCCAAGCACAAAGAGCCTGCCAGGGTACAACACATTTGCTGTTTTACATTACTACCCCATTTTTTAATTTTATTGGTACTTCACATTGTTTGCAGGGCATTAAAGAGACTAGCAGACAACAAAATTAATCTCTTAATTAAAATAAAAGTTTGCTAGTTGAATTGCATTGAATGGGATGTCTGATGCTTTAGAATTCTTTACAGCAGCATGAAATTTAGGAATCAAATAAATCCTGGAACATCAATTTACTTAAACTCTATAATCATCAGGTGTAGGAGAAGATGGAAGCAGAAAAAAGAGTACATTAGAAAAGAAATGCAGCAATGCAATAGGGGGGAGACAGGAACAAACATAATTTCTTGTTTCTTTCTTTGACCCTACTGCAATAAGGTTTACATTCTTTTAAGTAAGCTAATAATAATCAACACTGGGTGTGTTTTTAAATATCTGCTGAAGCAAATGGCAAGAACTGACCATGTAATAAGATCCTTTCTGAATTCCAGTGCAGAAGAGTAAATAAAACCAGTAGGAAAACATCTCCCCCTGTGGAAAATTCACAGAATTATCAGGATGCATATTAGCTGAAGGTTTTAATTTGCTTCCAAAGAGGCTGGGAAAGAACTGCCCCATCTTTGGAAAACAATCTTTTCCATGTCCATTGCAGTCTCCATGATGCACCAGCAAGCAGCAACATCACATTACAACTCGGCACAGGGAGGGAGCCAGCACTACCAGGGACAATCCTCCATTGCCATGATGAGCCAGAGCAACCAAGGCAACAGCATGATGGGGCAGCGACCCATGGGCCCTTACAGAGCTTCACAGCAAGGTAAAATTGCTACCAGGTTATTGATAGAACTCTCATTAGATGGATGGTGCTCAGTCTGTCCTGACCCAAATTTCCAAGTTCCATTTACAAACAGAGAATCCCACCCAGGAGCACAGGAGATCCCGAGTGCTGCAAGTATCGTGACAATGAGATGAACCTGAATCTACTTTCAAGACTTATCTATTTAACTATTTCAGATGTTCAGAAAAATAATTCTGTCTAAAAGCGATCATAAGTCTTTAAAGGAAAGATGAACAATTTGATATACAGCTCATTCAAGCCGGTGGGAATCTATTAAATTCTTTCTCATGGTGTTAGATCAGCCCTAACATGGCACAGTTAGCAAGGAACACATTTCTGGAAAGAAGATACAGTTTGCCAGCAATTAGAATGCAAAATTAGGCCAAGGAAAGAAAAACACCAGAGGATAACTACTGTGCTCTAAGACCTCTCTGGATAAAGTTCTAAGAGGTAATAAAGCTGCTAGACTGATTCTAAAATAAACTGAATTTTGCTAAGAAGCAAATTAATGTATTAATGAAAAGGTATTTAATTCTGACAGTGCTCTTGAGCATGGAGTCTATTCCTGTGCTTTCTAATAACTCACATTAGTAGATGAATTGTAGCCCTTACTGTCCATGTTGCTGCAGAAGTGAGTGATTCTAGGATGTGTTACTGATTGTTGTGTGATTTCAATTGCAACCACTTTTTTCTGAGAATACAAATTTATTCCCTTTTTCTAGTGAACAAAACATCTTTATAACTGCTCTCAGTTGTTTGCTTATCCAGATAAAAACTTTGTTTTCTTTAAAAAGAAATCTTAGATAAGAGAAACTCATCCCTTAAGAGTCCACAGGCTCAGTTTGCCTTGTCTTGTGCCTTGCAGGTTCCTCGCAGCAGTACATGGGTCAGGAAGAATATTACAGTGAGCAGTACAGTCATGGCCAAGGCTCATCAGAACCTATGAACCAGCAATACTATCCAGATGGTAATTCCTCTGAGCTGGGCTCACCGTGATGCTGAGAAATTGCAGAGCACCACGACTGCCACATCCAAGGACGTGGCAAACCTACTGTGCTTCATTTCCAATCTAAATGCTGGAAAATTAGAATCCCAGGGGATGGGAGCCTGGTACAAAACAGGCACATCAGTGCACTCTGCTATATAAACTGCCCCAAAAAGAGCCCAAAGACCAGTTTGGATTAGTAAACACTAGAGTTTTATCTATTGGTGTGACTTTCCTTGCCGTGTATTCCGTGTTTTCCCTAAGGGGTGTGTATTTGGTCTTAGCCTCATCTTGGTGCATAAGCAGCTTCATGATATATATATTAAATACATATTCATCACTATGCCTACAGTCCCATTAAGAATGCATCTGACAAATCTCTGTGACTCCTTGCAGGACATGGTGATTATGCCTATCAGCAGTCATCCTATACTGAACAGAGCTACGACCGGTCGTTTGACGACTCTACACAACACTACTATGAAGGAGGTAGGAAAATGCAGCAAAATCTTAATGGTAAATTCAATCTATTATTGAGATATCTGAACTCTAAATCAATTGAAAATATTAACTGAATTATGATGCAGCAAGTTGGCATTTAGGAGAAGTGATGTCGTGTAGAGCCGCTGTTCGTTTTGTTGTTTCAGGATATAGCAAATGGAATTTCCATCATAGGTATTTAAAAAAATACCAGTAACAACTAAATAAGTGGTCTTTCTGGGATATATGAATAAACATCATTATCTAGAAGAAAATACAATGAGAGGGCTTCTTGAGAAAGCAGATATTTACCCTGGCAGACTTATCTTTGTAACTTTTTCTTCTGAAGCCCTTCTGGGGTAAAAAAAAAAATCCTTTGGGGAACAGGTTGTTTTCTTGTTTGTTTAGTGATGTGTATAAATAAGTAACTCTCCTATTCAAAAGAACTAAAAATCACTGGAGAAATAAACATCTTGCTTGGTAAAATCCAGTCATCTGTTTCTAAGAAAAGTGTTTGTGTATGAGTTCCAGACCTTATGCCTTTGTTTTCCTTATGATCGGTGAAATATTTGCCTCATCTATGACCAAACAATTCCAATATTTGCCTCTCCAGGAAATTCTCAGTACAGCCAGCAGCAGGCAGGATACCAGCAGGGAGCTGCACAACAGCAAACATATTCCCAGCAGCAATACCCAAATCAACAGAGTTACCCAGGACAGCAGCAAGGATATGGTAAGAAAATTCTCAGTGGCTGGTCAGGTGTTTGCAGTGTTTCACCCTGATGCCTCCATTCCTAAGCTAAAATAGGCTGTAAACTATTTCCTTGATTAACCTTGGATTAACAATGTACCAAAATTAACCAAAGATTTAGTAAAGGGATTCTGGGCAGTAACACACATTAGTATAGCACTGTGTTCCATCCTGAATCCCTCTCTCTTTTGACAGAAGCTAAAAAATACACATTTTCTTCATGTTGACTTTGTGGTAAACATCATCAGGAGGTCACTGCCTGGGTTCCCAGGCCTCCTACACACCTGGTGCTTCTGAACTGACATGAGAAAGAACATCAACAGTCCAGAGAATCACTCCTCTGCTGCTTATGGTGGCACAGCCAGATTAGACAGGAATTTAAACGTGCAGTTGTTACTAAAATAAAGGCCAGGTAGTTTGCACAGAGGTCATAAGTGAGCTGTGCCAATAGAGATTTCAGAGAGGCTTCACTTAGAAGTATTATAACATTTTTTGGGCTAAGTTTAAAACCTGAAGTTTACACTGCTGCAACTGCATCCTTATTAGTATTAACACCTCCTAGTGTGAACCTAGAGGGGGGTCTGGGCAGAATTTACTCCAGTTCTTGTTCACAGAGCTTACTTTGTTAGCATCATGGTTTAGATTGTGTTAACTCCAAGAACTCCCCCAGCAAATCCATCCTGTAATGGATTTTACTGCCTGTCATGGATTTTACTGTCTTCTCAGGTCCTGCACAAGGAGCCTCTTCACAGTATTCCAGCTACCAGCAGGGACAGGGGCAGCAATATGGAAGTTACAGAGCTTCCCAGACAGGTCCATCCGCTCAGCAACAGAGGCCTTATGGCTATGAGCAGGTAAATTGTCCAAATCTCTGCTCTGAAAGAGCAGATCTGGCTGCTAGCTCTGTCTATAAATGTCTGATAATTTGGTGCAGGTGATGGGTGATATATGGGTGATACTTCAGTAGGTCTTGTAAAATTCACAGACCAAAAGAAATTGCCTAACTTGCAGTAAGCCTCCAGTGTATTATCCTTCAACATTTCTATTTCTTTTTTCTTTTTTCTTAACAGGGACAATATGGAAATTACCAGCAATAAAAGAATACAGTGCTGTGTCAGATTCCTTTCAATAGTATCTCAATCTTTTGAACTGGATGTACAGGCAGTTTTGATTAATTGTAATATGTTGGTTACCCCTTAGCACAAAGCAACGTCTGTATGTGAACAGTGTTCATTTCATGCTGGATATGAAGCAGTGCACTACTGGTAACAAGACAATGCTTTAATGGTTTGATATTTGGTGCTGTGTATAGTACTGTATGTTGATACAACGCAGAAGTTTTCCATTTACCCCCTCTTGTCCCATTCTTGATGTTTCTGAATAGCTTTAGGATCATTAGATCACAGTTGTGCCCCGTTCTGGAAAACAGCCAGGAAAACACTGTTCTGCAGTCTGGCTCAATGCAGAGCCCATCAGTCACATCTCAGTCCAGGGAGGTTCTCTGTGGTAAGTTATTGACCTTTCTTTAACTGGATGCATTGAAGATTACCTGCCAGCCTCCAAAATCCATGGCTCTTCAGTTTACTTCTACAGAACAAGGGATGGATACATTCCTTATAAAAAGACAGTTCTATGCTATATGACAAAAAATAATTGCAACTTCTGTAAGACCTACCTACCCAAATCCTATAATTCAGTAATCTGCATAAATCCACATTTCTGTTGTGAAAGGTACAGAAAGAGGATCCAAACCTATTGCCACAGAAATGCTAATATATAGGGGCACCTTTTATATGTCCATGTAAACAAAGGTATTTCTGCAGTGGAAAGAAAAACAGAAGGGAGCTCTGAGACCTGCAGTGTCAGCCTGCTCGATGTCAATATTGCTTCATATCGTGCTTAGCTGAGAAAAACATCTGGCAGAAATCCCATCTTGAATATCCTACTCCAAATTTTATAACTTGCATATACATTTTTGTGCCAAATTTTGCAAGCAGGTGGCTGGCATCCTTCTTTATTCTGATTCCTGCCCTGCCCTTGCTCAGATTCCCCAGCAAGCATTATAATCATAAATATTGTCCAATTTGTTGGTCTGTTGTTCTTACAGCTCATCGTCACTTTTATTTTCCTATTGTAGCTTGACAGAAAAATAGTTCACAGGTGAAAGAAAAAAATGCATCTTTATTGCAGACAAGCAATTAATTTCAGCTTTAATTGTGAGACACTATTATGCATATAGAGAGGGGAGCTATTAATGGGGTCAACCAGTGAGAGAATACCTATAGAGGGAGAATTTAGAGAGAAAAGCTAGTGGTATGTAAAAATCAGTATGGACAATGTAAGTCACTTCTATTCAGTTTTATATGTTCTTATAAAGTATTGGGGAGGGGTGAAAAAAGGCACTTTTAAAGTGCTTATTTAAGTGTTGAACAAAATACTGTGTCCAAATTTCTCTGAAGCAAAAAGCTGGGGTGGCTGTAGCCCACAAACATTTTTTGATATGAGATTAACTGCAAACTTACAATCTAAAGTAAATACAGTCTGTAGGATTTTCTCCTTTTCTTTGTCTGACTGGTGTTATTTATGGGATTTCAAGTACTTTATATTTTGAAAAAACAAAGACCACAAGGAAAACACAACATCTCTCAATTCATTACTTTTTTTTTTCCTTTAGAAGAAAATCTTCTGGACAACTGGAGTTTACTATTAAATGTTGTCCAAGCACTGTCCTTCCTATGTTAATAATTTCAACTACTGATAAAATAGAAGACATTTTTTTTAATCAGTCCTCATTTCTCTCATCTTTCCTGCTGGTGTTTTCATACAAATAGGTACTCTCAAATAGCAAGGAACAGAAAGGAAGTAAGATTGTTTTCTTTATAATAATAATTACTATTACAGGTAGCCAGAAGAATGCAATATTGCTCTTTGCCAGTTTGGGAATATGCCTTTTATGTGGTTTTTGAAAGTGCTGAAATGCTTTTGAGAGAATATGAACAACACTTAAACCGAAACAGCAACATTACATCAATCTGAAATGTCTTACATTAAGAACTTCGTGAATGTTGTGTATATAATGTATTTGAAAGAGCACTTTGGAAATAGTTTGTACATTTATTTCCCAATTTATACATGATTTTTGGTGTTAATATTTCTAATTGTTAATAACAAAATGTTTATTTAATGTGTTGTCCATTTTTATGTATTAATGTGGAAACAAAGTGATGCCAGCATTTTGACTTCTTCCATGAACTGTATCATTTTCTGTTTTGTAATACAGAATGCTTGAAAATTGTTTAGTTTAAATATTATCTGAAAGTGGATTTGGTGGTACTTTTCTTGTGGCAGATGGAGTGCATAGCACAGGTTACCCTTTCCTTGGGGGTGAGAGCTGGACTTGCCCCAGTCCAGAAATCCCCCATGTGTTGGGCAGCAAGGGAGGGAGAATTCTGCTCCTCAGGGCATGGACCTGTTGGAGAGAGCCCAGATGAGGCCACCAAATGGATCAGAGGGATGGAGCAGCTGCCATGAGGAAAGGCTGAGAGAATCGGGATTGTTCTGCCTGGTTAGGGGAACTTTGGAGTGCCTTAGGTGCAGCCTTCCAGTGCCTGAAGGGAGCTGTAAGAAAGACGGAAAGAGATTATTTACAAAGGCCTGGAGCGACAAGGGAATGGCTTCAAGCTGGCAGACGGCAGGGTTAAATGGGATATTAGGAGGATGCTCGGTACTGTGAGGGTCGGGGGACCCTGGAACAGGTTGCCCAGAGAAGCTGTGGCTGCTCCACCCCTGGAAGTGTTCCAGGCCGGGCTGGACGGGGCTTGGAGCAGTCTGGGATAGTGGAATGGGCAGGGGGTGGAACGAGATGATCTTTAAGGTCCCTTCCAGCCCAAACGACTCTGGCTGCTGTGACTCGCGGCCTGTCCCACCGCTCGGAGCGCCGATCTCGGGACACACGGGCCGGTGCCGGGCTGAGGCGGAGCTGAGGGGAGGCGGGCGGAGGCAGCCGGGGCGCGGCTTCGCTGCAGCGGCTGCGCCCGGGAGCCCATGCGGGGCCGCCCCGTCCCCTCCCCGTTCCCTCCTCGTCCCCTCCCCTCCATGGCGGTGCTGTGTGGGGCCGGGCTGGGCGGCTCGGTGCTCCCGGCCGCTGCCGGGGCCGCGCTCAGGCGCTGCGGGGCCGGGGACAGCGGTCGCAGGCCCTGGAAGCCGCTCCTGCTGCTGCTCAGCCCGCCGGCTTTCTCCACGACCTGCGCCCGCTGCGCCAAGGACAGGCGGCTGAGGCAGAAAAGAACCATTTCCGAGCGGCAGCTGGTGAGTGCTGGGCTCTGTGCGAGTTCGGGGTGCCTCAGACACAGCTCCCGCCGCTGGCGCTTCTGCAGTGAGGAAATACCGCGTAAAATATAATTGACTGCCAGAATAGTGAGGAAATGAGTCTGCCCCGCTGTACTCTCGGTGTTCACAGTGATCGTAGTAGCGGTCCCCTTCCCTTTGTACTCTTTGGGCTGGAAGCATCCATAAGTCTAGAATGCAAAAAGTCTTTTTGAAGTAAAAAGTAAAAGTATTTTAGCTTTAACTCTAAAATGCTGTTTTGTTTCTCACTGGTTTTGCGGTGTAGTCAGCTGCCACATCGCTTCATGTCAGAGAAACTTCAAGGTCCTAGAATTTATTCTTCATCTTATTTTTATATTTATACGTCTCTAGAAAGTATTATTTTCTAATGATCGTAAATCACTTCCCTTTAAAAGCCATAGTTTACTGTCTCGCCGTGTGGTGGTGCCAGATACTTTCTAAAAGAGGCTTTTTAAAAGTTTTGCTTATCAAAAGTTTTGTTGAGAGGGCTTTTATTTTCAGTCGCTTATCTTTGGTATCATAACATTAATAAGTCTTATTCTCCCTCACGTATTATTTGTGCCGTTTATTTAAAGTGACCCTTAAAGCCCATTCTCATTATGAAGGTTCTTAGTAACTGACAGAATTTGAAAGTTACCATCATCACGGTCTTGCTTTCTCTTTTCATCCCTCTGTGTAAACAATTCCACTTGTCAGTGAATGTACTTCTCGAATATTTTCCCATGGGAATTTCAGCCCCTTTTCTGGAGATAGATAAAGTTATATCAACATAGCCTTAGGCATTTGCTTTTAAAAAGTTCTTAAAAATACTGGAAAGATATCTGTTTTTCTTTATCATTACACTCAGTACACTGCATTTAGTCCATCTGTGAATGGCAGTAGAGTTCTGATTCAGACTTCTGATATCTTTTTCTTTACTGTTGAATGGAATTCATCATGGCTAAAAATAGCAGGTCTGCCTGTTAACTAAAACTTCTTGGAAGATGAGTCTGATAAATTGTAATTAAAGGGAACAACTCCCACCCTTGTTGCAGACACGGTATTTCGTGGATCAGCGGAAAGTGCGCGTGGTTGGAGGACAAGGAGGAGGAGGGGGCCATTCCTTCCACAGTGAGCCCAGAAAAGTGTTTGGAGGTCCTGATGGTGGAAATGGAGGTGATGGGGGTCATGTCATTTTTAAAGGTAAACCTCACTGAATCTGTTCTGTTTGGTGTTGTTGTCTTATTGCTTAACTCCCCACCCCAGCAAAAGCAGCCCTACGTGGATGGTTAAGAAATGGTAAATGGCAAAAAGGTTAAAATGGTTATTTCTGTATGAGATGTCTTTGCTTTAGAAGTTTTGTCCTGAGCTGTGGTAAGGAGGACATAAATGACACTGACAGTCTTAGGAAGCATTTTGAAAATTGAGGTATTTTGCAGACACTTGTGCCTTGTGCCTGACTGTGTTATGTCAAGGCTGGGATCTGATTCAGTTTTCCTCTTAAGATGAATAAAGTTGCTTCTCCCACCACCCTGCTGTAAAATCTAATCTAGCAAATGAATTTTGGTTTGGAATGACCACATTGATAAACCCAGGCAGCTAAGTACAGACAGTTAAACTTCATCATGACTGAGATTAATGTTAGTTTTCCCTGGTATGTTATTGTTGAGACACTAAATAAGGTGTGCACTCACGTAATATTCAGAAAGGGAAAGAATAATCAAGAGGTGCCCTTTCTGTGCCTGTTTTACTAAAGCGTTGTGTTCAAAATTTGTGTCTCTTGTTTTACAGCTGACCAGCAAATGAAATCACTTGCTTCAGTGTTCCCCTTCTATCAGGGTTTTCATGGGGAGAGAGGAGGAAGCAAAAACTGTTACGGAGCGAATGGTGCACACATGTATGTTAAAGTAAGTCAGTGGGTGTTGCCTGCTGTGTGGTAGCTTGGTGCATGGCTGATTTTCAAGCTGAAGAACCTTACTGTGAGCAAATCTCATGTGTAATGAAGGGTAAATATCTGATGGTGCTGTTTGAGTTCAGAAAATGAGTTTCATGAAATACAGTTCTCTTTTTGCATTCCTCACCTTGAGAATATGCAGGAGTGATTTTCAGCAAATCTGAAGTTGTCTGGTGGAGGATCTGCTGCGGGCTTTGAGCTGTGGTGTAATGCTTGCATCTCTTCACTTCAAGGTCCCTGTAGGTACTTTGGTGAAGGAGGATGGCAGAGTTGTGGCTGACCTCACTCAGCACGGAGAAGAGTACATTGCAGCTTACGGAGGAGCTGGGGGGAAAGGGAATCGCTTCTTTCTCTCCAACGAAAACCGCGCCCCAAAATTATTTACTCCAGGAGAGCCAGGTCAGGACAGGCTCCTTCATCTGGAGCTCAAGACAACAGCTCATGCAGGATTGGTGAGTTTCTGTTGGTTCAGCTTCCATTTGGTTGTAGGATGACACTTGACTGACTGAAGAATTAATGTGTGATAACATTTTCTTAGCCCATGGCTTGCTTGTTTGGAGATGCAGCTCGATGCTTTCTTGCTGTTACTTGGTAGAAGGTGTCCAAAGTGATTCGCAGAGCTGTCACTCTCTTGCTACTTAGTGCTGTCCTACTTCTGCTAAAATCCACGCTATAGATAGAGAAACAAGATTCATCGGTGATTGCTGATGATGTACAGCAGCTTTGTCTGCTGGTTCTGCAGATGAACAGTACAGTATAGAGAATTCTTTTAAGTTGGTTTGTTTTCTTGTTTTGGGATTTTTTTTTCCTAAATGATAAAGTTGAAATCATCTGTTTCATCCCTGTATTTCTCTTTTTACAGATATTAAACATTTGACTTTGTTAGAGCCAGGTTTATCATCCTCTGAAATTAAAAATGCTGAGTCAGCTTTGAGCTTAAGCTATTTTTGTATTTGAATATGGAAATACTCAACACCAACTGGCAAAGCTGTGAAAGCTATGCTTTGCTGCAAAGTGTTCTTGGTGTAGACCAACAACTGCAGAACAACTGTCTGAGCTAGCAGAATTTTGCAGATTTGTTTAAAGATTGAGAAATGTGGGTGTTTTTATTCCAGGTGGGTTTTCCCAATGCTGGCAAATCCTCACTTTTGAGAGCCATCTCCCGGGCAAAGCCAGCTGTGGCTGCCTACCCATTCACAACCCTGAACCCCCATGTTGGCATTGTCCACTATCAAGACTATGAACAAGTGTCAGGTAAGAATTTGAAGTTTGTTGTGTGTACCTTGACAGCAATTTGTGTCACCTTTATAAATGCTTTAAAATGCTGCAGAAATAGGTTCAGGAGTTCTGTAGACTTCTTGCTTGTTCTAAAGCACTTCAAACAAAACTATGCAAAGCCCATTTCACCTTCACTTGTAGGTGCCCTTAGTGCCAAACTGTCAGTCTGTATTCTGTCTGCACTGGAATAATCTAAATTTAGGTGTTTTAAAAGATATCAGCAGCAAACTTAGCGTGAGTTGTGCCTTAATATTGAGGCATTGAGACATTAATCTAAAAGTGCTGACACTGGCCAGTAAAAGACTGGGGGGATTTTTTGGGGAGGTTTTAATTGGATCTGGTGGATTCACTGTGAAATTCTCTTGTTGCTCAGTTGCTGACATTCCTGGCCTGATCAAAGGTGCTCATCAGAACCGTGGGCTGGGGATGGCCTTCCTGAAGCACATTGAGCGCTGCCGCTTCCTCCTCTACGTGGTGGATCTCTCTGTGCCTCAGCCATGGGTTCAGCTGCAGGACCTGAAGTGGGAACTGGAAGCCTATGAAAAAGGCTTGTCTGAGAGGCCCTGTGTTGTGATTGGGAATAAAATTGACCTTGCTCAGTCCAGGATCAATCTGCCACTCCTTAGGGAGCAGGTGGCCGAGAGGGTCATTGCGCTGTCGGCACGGACAGGAGACAACTTGGAGGAGCTGCTGTTGCATCTGAGAGAACTCTATGACACTTATGTGAAGACAGAACAGTCACAAGGACAAAGCCCAGTCAAGTGGTAGAAGCCACAACTGCTGTGAACTGTGCTGGAAGGAGAACAGAGTTAAAATAGCAGTTTGATTTGATTGCATCTCTGTGATTTGGGTTTCCTGTGGGTTGTTTTTGTTGTTAAGTTGGAAGGGCACAGCACGGGGATTTGTTCTGCGCTGCTGCTTTGGAAAGATTGGTTTGTTTGTTTGTTTGTTTGTTAACCTTTGAGGTGTCTCTGAAATTTTACAACAAAGCTTGAAAATTGTAATTGTGGAAACCTGGCCCTTGTGTGGCATACTATGGAATGAAGAGAATGCTGTCTAGTAGAATGACTGAAGTCATGATCTGCAGTAGATGTTGGCTTAGTTTATGAAGCTTAATGAAGTGACTGTCTCAATTTTCATTGTCAAAAGTTCTAAAATAAAAACAGGTGGTCCCATGTATACCTGTTTTTATATGATGGTCAATTTCAGTTGTGTCTTAAAATTTTTCTTTTGTTGTGGTTTGTGTGTGGGTTTTTCTCCTCAGAGGAGGAATGGCTCAGGAATTTTAGGGATGAGGCATGTGAAAGAACTGCAATTAATGACTGAAATTATTTCCTCATTAATATAAATAATTTACTATATTTAAATGCTGCGAGCACCTAAGTAGCTGAATAAACTGGCCAGGAACCAGCCATTTGAGACTCACATCCGAGTTTTCCAGCTTAGGAATCTCAGGCAGTGTCCTGAGAGAAGTCCTAGGCCTAGATACATTAGATAAAAGAAAAATACAGTTCTTTGTGTGTGTGTGTGTGTCTCCTTTTTTTTGAACTATGTCATTTTATGGACTGTGTTCTTAAACTTCAGGAATTCAGGAATCTTCATTTAGAACAGTGGTCTTTGCCCTCACCTCGTACTGAAAAAAGAGCTGTTTCTGTATACTCTGGTAATGTTTTCTGTAAAAGATTATTATCTTAATAATGGAAAGTCAAAATTCATCAAAACATATTATTAAACTTTTTCATAAGGGACGTGAACGGGCTTGTGGGGTGCTGAGACACAAATACCATCAGAAATAGAGGAAATTATTGAGTGGATATGAAAAAACAGCTGTAGCCTCTAATCACTTTTTCTAATACACCACAGTGAAGGTGATAATTCTCTCTGCTTCTTTTACTGCACATTTTTTATTTCATCCCTGGTAGTCTAGTTCTGCATGGAACATCCTTAAAAGCAGGGTTTTAATTCTGAAAAAGTACAGGTCAACTTCAAAGCTTGAATTGATTATTAAATTATGGCAAACCAAGCAGTTACCTCTCCTAATTTCACATTCTGAGTATTTCTATTGGTGGGCAGGTGTGGGAAGTAATCCCATTATAAGCTGTGATGTTGGTATAAGTAGGATCAGGAAAAAAATCAAAACTAATATTAAATCCTAAAGTCTCTCTCATGTTTTGCTTCATCCCTGGGATTTACTGAGTGGAATTAAATAGAAGTTAATACTCAGTTCTGTTCTTCTGTTTGGATTTGTGCAGCAGTTTTAGGCTTCACTGCTGCTCTTCCTGCTATTGCTACATGCTCTTCACCCACTTTTAATAAAACCAGGGGAAGGTTTCCTGAACACCAAAGCTGGTGCAGGTTATTTAATACCCACAGGTGCTCTGCACTCTCTCTGGCTGTGTTTCAGAATGCCAGAGGCTGTGTCAGAAGCCTCTGAGGAGCTCCCACCCCTCTTTAGTGCTCAGGTTCCCTCAGTTCCCGCGGGCAGAGCAGCGTTGTTTACCGGTGTATGAAAAGCACGGCAGGTTTCCTGACACCTCCCGCCAGTGTGCCTTTGATCCTGGAGCTGGCTTCTTTGTTCTCAACATTTCAGCCGCCTGCTCGGAGGTGAGAGCACCTAAAGAGTTCCTGAAGCCTTGTTCTTACGGGGTTCAAAGAGGCTCTGCAGCATCAGGCAGTGAAAAGTGCCAAACAGCTCCAGCTTTACTGTTGGAACAGCTCTTCGTGGAAGCCTGGACTTCCCGTGGTCTTTAATCGGGTCACATTGCTCCAGGGTGCTCCTTCAGAGTTAGCGCCAAGATCTTTTGGATCCCGTTCCAGTGCAGGCACAGGACTGAGGAGGAACCTCTGGTTCTGCTGAAAATAAAGTATTTGCAAAGGAAATGCATTTTACCTCTAAAAACAGAGAGGGGAATAAATGATCAGTTTAATGGTGAATTGTTTTGGGGAAGAGTTGTGTGCTATGGGATTTCTTTCCACTTTGTTTTTGGCAAGGGCTGGGGTGGGTGGGCTTGTTTTGACCTAGGTTTTGGTGGATTTCTTCTGCATGGTTCCTGAACTCCCTTTTGCTTTCCTCTGCTGAACCCTTTGATGGTGACTTTGCTTCTTAAGCTAGCAAGAGGAGAGAGATATGGTAGATTTCATTTCTCATTCTGACAAGAAGCCGTGGCAATTCAGTGTAAATTGAAGTCCAGTCAATTCTCTATTTCCTAGAAAAGCCTGAGCCATAATTTTGTTTAGCACTTTACAGTTCTGGTACTCTTTTGCAATTTTTGGTACCTGATTACAACATTATTTCAGTGCTAGTTGTAGGGGGTTTATATTTATTTTCAATCCTTTCCCCCTTTGTAAGTCCTTGGAAAATGTAAGTGGTATCAATTGCCCAGAAAAAGAAAATCAAATGCTAATGAAAATAATAAATTAGAAAGGACTACACTTTAAACATGTGGATACTGAGGACTCATTGCAGTACACTAACTAAAACATTGAATCTATGTGTTTAAGCATGAGGTATTCTGCAATCTACTTTACTTATGGTTTCCAAAAGCACTTTTTTATATTACTTTTATTTTTTTTTTTTTACATTAGGGAAAGATCTTCCATTGTTGTCTCTGTCCTTACTAAGAGTCTTCATAGTAGATTTGTGGTAAGTGAATAAGTACTCTTGACTTGAACGTGCTGACCAACTCATTCTCTGTTCATTAATTCAAATTAAAGAATGACAGGAGTGGCTGTGAACGAGAGATGCTCGTGCACGTGGAGTGGGGTCTTGTCACAGTTTGTACAATGTACAGGATACAGATCCAGCATCCAGCTGCTTTTCTGTCCTGTTTATGAGGCTCACTGTCCAGCACCTGCACTGTCAGTGCACCCTTGTGGAAAGGGCTTTGGTGTGAATGAAAACTCCACCCTGACACTGCTGAACTTCATCCCGATGTTACTGTGTGCCTGGCCTGTGAAAACAGCTGTTTGCTGCTTCTCTTCCATGCTGCAGTTCCTAGTGCCTTTCCCCAGTAACAAATTTTTCTGTTTTTAAAATAGGGATTAAGTGTGCCTTCGCTGTAGAGGTCTGGAAAGACTGCAGTTATTACTTAGAGGGGAGTATTATTATTTCGAGGGGAGGTTATGTTTGTATGCCGATAATGATAAAAGATGATTTTGCAACTCTTGATAACAGAATAAAGCTCCCTTCAGGCTGCACTCGATTTTTCTCTAAGCAGTTCTGAAATTTATCATGTGGTATGTGCCTATTTTTCTGAGTCATATAACCAAGTTGGTAGGAGGAGAAAGGCAGGGACATTTTCATCAACCTTGTTTTAATGTTGAGACTGTGTTTGTCCTTCGTCTCCCCACTGAGAGCAATTTTTCATCTCATCTTCTCTGATTGAAATAGAATTGTCCAAGGAGGCCTTAAAGACATCTGATTTGTCATCCATAGGGTTTGGGAGGTTTTTTCTCTGCCCTTGTATATATAAAATATAGCTTTGACTCCTTGAAGTGTGCATTCCTTGCTCAGCTCTCTTCTTTCATGTTCCTATATTGTTACGCCACCAAGCTGAGGACATGTATTTGTGTATTTTATACACATTTCCTGACTGATGAGTGAGAACAAAAGACCAACCATATTACAAATCCATATAATTACGGTTTAATAACTGATTCGTGTCTGCATGTTCCATTTCAGTATGAAGGCTGTGGTTGGTGACTTGTTACAATCCATTTTATTCTGCTAACACTCAATTAACTGGAGTGAGTGGCATAATGCAGTGCTGACCTGGGCTCACTTTGGTGGGCTTTTAATCTGACTGTAGCACTGCAGCAAACTCAAATGCTGTTATTTTAGGTCATGATGGGCGAGTACAACTAGACACAAAACATGAAGAGCCTTGTACTTAGTAACGGTGAAAATGTTTTATGAAGACACAACCACCTCTTAAAATGGAGGTTTAGAAATGCACTTTAGATCCAAACTTATTAAGACTGAAAAGCTGAAAATGAACTGCTGAACAAATTATCTTTTGTTATTCAAATCCTACTTGGGGCCTTTTTGTCTTTGTAACTAGAGAAATCGATAGGCAATTAATGTACTGGTAACAGTCAATATTTTAGAAAGCATCTGATGGTTTGGGATCAATTTTTGCGTATGGAAAAGCTTCGTCATGGTTTAAAGATTTCTCATTTGAATCTTGGCATTTGGGTTCTCGGTGCCTAATTACCTCTGAGACTGGAACATCATTGTTTCCCAAAGACTTGTGAATCCCCACCCAGAGCTTCCTTTGTACACACACTGATCAGCCACTGACAGAAGTTACTATTCCCTCTCTAAATCCAGATAAATTAATCTTCCACTAAAAGTGGAAAATGCTTATGACAAAAAAATATTTGCATGAGGCAATGTAATTGCTAAAACACTGGTTGTCAGGAAGACATCTGTGATATTACGGATGAAGTATCCCTATTTTGATTATCTTATTCATGAAATCGTACTGGTTTGTGGCTCTTCATTTCCTGTTGTTTTCCTCTCTTATAAATCAGGAAGATGAGTTTGGGCAGCTTGAGTGCTTTGTCCAGACAGGACTCACATTTATCACATTTAAAAAGTAACCTGGTAAAATGTCACTGTATTAAATCAATATTTTTGTACTGCGTGGCTTTAGAAAATGTTTCTTCTCTTCACTTACCCACCCCCACAGCAGACATGTAATGGAAGCTTAAAGCAGTGGTGCAAACAAGCAATTACTGTCTAAAATCCCAAAATCTGATAACATTAAATAACTCCAGAATCAGGGGTTGGGGGTTTGAAGCTTGCCCCACTATGTGATGAGTTGGGTGTCACATTAACTTTGCTTGTGCCCCTTGAATCTGTGGACTGAAAAAATGTATTTTATTTTGGCAAGCTAGCACATCTCTGTTTCTAAATCAACCAAAATTTTCCAGCTTCATTAACTAATTTGTGGCCATTAGGAAAATGGTTTTGATGGATGAAAATTTTATGGGTTTAAATATTTTTTTTCAATTACAGTACCTTATGTTTCTGAGGGATTTTTAAAATATTTTATCAGATTAATCTTTTTTCAGGTAGAAGCTGAATCACAGAAGGCTGAGGAAGCCAGGCTTGGAAAAGCCTTCATCCCACTGAATTTTAAACATTTTGAATTAAAATACCTGTCTGGATTTGGACTCTAGCAACTTGCAGAGTCAGATAGAAATTCTGTGGCAAGACAGAGGACCTGGAATTTGGGAAATAATCCTCCAGTATCCACTTTACCCTCCTAATGGAACTGCAGCCCATGGCAGCGTTTAGGAGCTTTAGGAGAGATCACTCACACATCTATTTATTTTTTAAGGAATTCAGAAATTCCTTCACAGTAGATAAAACTTAATCTGTAGATGGATAACAACAATTGCCATGTGAAACATGTACAATTTACTAACTGGTGCTACTAATTGATATAATTATCCCTAATTAAATGTTCTAAAGATAGTGATTTTTGTAATTGTTATTCAATGGCTGGAAGTGGCTTATGAAACCGATCAACAGAAGAGTTCTAGAATTGTACATTAAGACTAAATTAAATTAGTGCTACAGAAGTTATTTTCCTAATGTATTTAGCCTGAAATGAAACTGGTATCACATTTAGCTAACCAGGGCACTTGATGAATGGGTGCACAGTAGATTTGCTTTTAGTTAATATTCAAGCTAAAAAATAGCTATATTCTCTTTCACGCCAGGAAAGCCTGAGTGCTCATACATTAAAGGAGAAAATAATGTCAGAGAGCCACAAATTCGATTGAATAAAGAAGGAACTTGTTCAGCTTTTCTCAGAAAATGCTCTCCCCATTCTGCTCTTTCAGTTAATATATCTGTTTTTCAAAGGCAGTGTGGTAGATTCTGTCAGCACACAAATACCTCTTCAGAGCCTATGGTAAAAGTGGCATTTAGGCCGATTAAAATTTATGTTCTGTGTTCTTTTGTTGTGAAGGAGGCAATTCTGGTTTGATAACTTGTTATGCCACAGTTGGGAGTGATTCATATTGATTACAAATATTTCCTATTTACAAATGGTGACTGGAAGGCACTTTTCTGAAGTGGTGCATAGTGCTGCTTGTCAGTGAAGTAACTGCTGAGGTGAAAACATGGTTATTAAGATGAGTCAATTGTAATGACCTTAAATTCCTGATTTCCTCAGCTTTTAGTCATTTGTTCAGTGCTGCTGGAGCACCTCTCAAGAGATGAGTGAAGGAAGGTTGAATTTCTGTTTTTTTTTCAAGGGAAATCAGTATAATCCCTGTGTTCTCAGGGATTATCTCATTTTTGAGATTGTCACTTCGTAGTAGAGGGCAGGAGCATGTGGGGCTTGTGAGGGGAAATTTCTAAGGTATTTCAGCTCTTAAGATGAATTGTTCTGCAGGTTCGTGTCTGCATGAGCTCTTCCCAGTGAGAGCCTCAGGAAGGATGTGTTGGGCATTTTGGTTCTCTGCTGAGGTTTTATATTGCCCTGGTGTTGTGTTCTTTCAATGACAGTCATCATATTTAACTTCAGTCTTTCCCTCACTCTGGAATTAGCTATGTGTCAGCATTCCTCTGCCTATACACTTCCATAAAGTCTTTTGCAACCTTCATTTTGATTAAAAGTTTTAATGGCAGCAACAAAAGATCTTGTTCCTTTCATGAAAGCTCTTGGGTAACAGCTTAATTCCCAGAGCACTGACCATAGGCTTCATAAAAGTATTACACATATTATTTTATCCCTATATATTTTGAATACAAGCTGTATCAGAGATATTAAACAGTGTTTTAACCATAGTGGTCTATTAAATTTGTGCCTCTTAGGGTATAAATTATAAATTATTTTCATAATGGAGGGTGATTGCTCTGCTTTGTTAATCTGTCTTCAATTCCTGGACTCTGCAGGGTGTACTTGCAGCCTCGTGTTCATGGGTTTATATGCAACTCCCATTATTGTTTGTTCTTCAATAAACAGCTTCTAAAGGCTAAAGCTGTGTGAGAGCTGTTAGTTAACAGCTAAAAAAATTGCCAGAACTGTTGTTGCCGTCCTAGCAGAGAGCTTGTTTGTGAATGCTCAGAGTTAATTGTGCTGCTAAATCCTAGGATATTGTGTTAAAAATAATTCCGAAAATGTGTCACATCGCAGACACATTTCTGTGCTTAAAAGAATAGATGTTCAAGTTGTGGGTCCAGTCTGCATATAAAAAACTCCAGTTTTGTCAGGAAGCCTTTACAACCCAACCAAAGGTGGGCACTAATGACTTAGTGCCTCTAAGTCATTAAAAAAAAAATAAAAATCAGGGTGTAGCATTTTAAAAATGGAAAAATAGTCTCGCTCTTCCCCCACAGAAGTACACACATATCTCTACCTATGATGCTTGGTGCTTGGACTAAGTGTTAGCTCTCTTTTGCACCCAGACTGTGCAAGCAGCTTGCAAATTATTGAGTATAAATGTGGGGCTTGCAAATAAGTAATGCTCATGCACCTTTATCAATAAAAATGGTGCTGACTGAATGAGTCATCGACATTCCTGAGCTTGCAACAAGAAGTGCAGGGACAGAGCTGGGGTTTTTTTTCCTTTGAGGTGCTCCCAAGTGTTCCTCCCTCAGGTAGTGGTGGGTTTGTTGAGGTAAATGCCAACGATGGTTTTAAATCTCAATAAAATGGTGGTACTGGGTTATAGGTAAGACCTTTCACCCTGCAGAATTCCTAATTGCTTTTCTAAACCCCCATAATTCCTTCATCCTGCAAATGCAACTATATTGGCAGAAAATTGTTGTAAGGAGGAGTGGAGGAGACTTAGAGGTTAAAGGAACAGAGAAGTGCTGTGAGTTCCCTACTGTCCACAGGAACATCTGTGCAATCTCGCATAAAAGGCTGGCTTTGTGGTGTCAGAAATTGAGAGAGCTTTTCTCATTTGTGGCACTCATCCAGGGCAGCTCACATTTTTTAGTCTTGTCTGCAATTCTCACATCAGAAGGAAGGATAAAAACTCTCCTTATTGTGCCTCATCTATTTGCAGAGCAAGTTCTGTAGAGTGCAGGAGGTCTCTTCTAGGACCAGGGCTGTACTGCAAAGTTGTGCTGGTGTCACTGCTCTGCAGCTGGGGTTGTGAAAAATTAGTCCTCCCTCATAGAAATCATGTTGTCAAAGTTCTTCCTGGCAAGGATGTTAACCTCTGGTCTTTCCATCCTAGTTCTGCTGTGAAAATGAATGGTCATTTACAAACCATTAGCATTCTTTCAAATCAAAATATAATCACATCTTGCTACTTTCAAAGCCCTTCCCTTCCAGCAAATCTCATTAATTATCATAGACAGGTGTTTTTCAACAAAAGCTCCTTCTTGCTTTGCCTTCCCCAGCCTCCTACTTGAGCTAATGAAGCTCCAGTGATGTCTGTGGAACAATGGAGCAATTTCTGTAACTGCAGGTTGGAGAGAACAAATAAGGGATGGTAATTGAGGAGGGGCTGGAGGAGAGGCTGTGGGAGCAAAGTTCCTCTGTCTGTGTAAAGAGATCTCTCATTACTGGTGATTGCAGAGGAAGCATTTAGAGAGACAGAAAGAAAGTAGCTGTGCTTAAAAAAAAATATGGTTTTTGATAGCTTATTGATATGCAGATGCTGCTGCAGGAAAAGACCAAAGACCTCGTTAGGGTGGCCCTCACGTCCTGGAGTTAATGGAGTGTAGGTTTGTATCAAGAGAGGGGAACTGGCATCACCTCCACACTGCTCCTGTGGGAAGTCACTTATCCAAAAATCTCCCTGGCATGACTTGCAGCTGTGTGAATGCTGTTTACCAACAATCCCTGCATAAATTGGATGCTTCTCTCTGGAATTAGCCAGGTTTCTTTTCTCTGTGGAGATGTGCTGTGGAAATGAAGCCTATGTGCTTCCCCAAATATTTGAGTCAGATTCATAATTAAAGCAAGTCTTCCTTCTTGGTTGTTGAAAACAGGTCCTGCCTGCTTAACTTATGCCTAGACAATAGGAAAGAGGCATTTTTTTAGCAGGTATGGCAAATAAATGATACACAGGGGTTTTGCTGGGCTGGTTGACAAGCAGCCCTGCCTTGTCTAGTGGTCATGCATTTTCACAATTCATATTGGATTATGCCTGGAAGCTCCCTAGTCCCTGCCTCTTCCAAAAACATATAGACATTTGTATTCTGAACACTGAAAATCAGCAGAATTCAAATAGTCTTTTAAGCATATTTGAATTAGTCATCAGCTACTCTGAAACTTCAGAGCAGCTCCCAAGATTTTCAGTATGAAAACCAGGCTCAGGTGTGACCTTATGTCCCAGCATAAGTAGTTATTTTTTCCTTTTTATTTGATAAAGCAAGAGCTCTTATTTCAGGAAGGAATATAAGAATCTTCCCTGCAAAATCCAACAATGAATAAAATTACTTTCAGCCAAGTGTAGATAATTCTGCCCACATGGAGGTCAGAGACCATGAAAATGCTGTGCAAAAGGCTCACAAGGAAATACATCATTTTCTTCCCTCTGGGAAAGGAAGGTGCCACAACAGGCACCTTTTCAATCAGAATGAATGATCCAGTAGTTCCATCTCTCCTGAAGAACAACTGAAGAGAACCACAGCTGGAAACACAGCCTTAGACACAATATGGCTTTGTCATTTTTAGGTAGACCAGTGGGGTTTGTAAGTTACAGGAAGAGTTATTGCTGATGTAACCTCTGCAGATCCCAGCTGCATGTAATGTGCTCTGGAACAGACCAGAAGCTGGAGAGGATTGAGTGATGTGCACTCACCACACCCTCAGGGGGCTGTCAGGAACCTGCTCACCAGAGGTAAGAGAAACTCAGCTGTTTCAGGAGCTGTTTTTTTCTGTGACTAGTTTATCTGCCTCCTCAGACAAATCCATAGACGCTTTGTTTCCAGTTGGATTTTATCGTTTCCGACAACACCTTGTTCACCATAAAATATCCAGCAAGCTTCTTATAAAAATACTTTATTGAAGTTTTCAGGAGGGAACAGACACAGGGAAAGGTAGGAGCAGACTCAACATTTGTGCTGTCAGTTCATAGCACACGCACTTCGAGGGGTGTATTTTATTTTAACCCATATATAACAGACTGACAGAATGTGTCACAAGTCTGAAATATCACATACACAAGACAAGACATCATTCAAAACCTGACTTCAGATGACAATACTGATCTATTTGACAAATATCACTGAGGTACAGTTGGATGGCATTTTCTTTTACTCATAGCAGCAGCCAAAAAGCAGTTTGCTTGCAACAGCAAAATGTAATTGGCAATCACAACATCATAAGCTTTTGGGTACTACTTTACAACATTTGGGTTTCTATTTGTAAATGTAGTTTTCAGACTTAGGATCTTGAGCTTCCCTGTGCAATACTGTTAAATATGAGTGTTTCCCATGGCAACTAATTACTTATTTGTGTTACTACATCACTGAGCAGTGCCAGCAGTGGAATTAATCTGCTTTTTGGTCACACTGCCTCCATGCCCAAAGAGGTCACAGAACAAAAGGGCAACTGTGATGAACAATGAGATGGGAAGCAGAGGTAAAATGCCCAGGATTTTATGGCAAGACCAAGGCTAGAGCCCTGATCTCTTGAATCTGATGCTCCATCTGTGTAATTAGTTGACAGCTCTAAAAAAAAATTTAAATTAAACAGTAAAAGAATTGATGCTTGTGTTGACTGAATCAGCTCAACCCAGGTCTCCAATGAAGTGAGGTATTTTAAAAGAAAGAATTCAAGAGTTCTGAAACTTGAAAATTTTAAGAGGTCTGAAAGGAACATTAAAAAAAGGAACACAAAAAAANAAAAAAAAAAAAACCCAAAACCAACACAAGATTTGCTTCTCTCTGAGATTGTCATTCCCTAACACAGTGCCAGAAGAGTATCTTTAAGATCCTGCAGAAGAGATTTGAAAATGTCTTTGGGTTGTCAGGATGGAGTCTGTGGAGAGGCTGGTACTGTGCTGGCACCTTTCCCACAGGCACAGGACCCCTTTTCCAGGGCTCCTTGCTCCAGGCAGGAGGGAAGCACTCCCAGGGGAGCACTGGGCAGTGTGTGGCAGCCCCCAGAGGAAATCAGAGCAGTTTGGAAGCAGGGAGGGATCAGGCAATGCCAATAGCACGCTTCAAGGTGCTCAGTGCCTCAGAGCCTGGCTGTAAACTCCTTAGGGCAGACATCTGTCCCTTCTTGGGCTGTGGAAGGGACATCTATTGCACCCCATAAAAACAGGGACCCAGATTATGGCTGCAGCTGCTGTAACAGAAATGATAAATGAGATGTTTTCCTTCTGAAGTCTGTTATCTCCTTTCTGTATCATCATCTATGTGCAATAGGTGTGAGGAGAAAAGGCTCCCATTTATAGAACGACCAGGTCTGCCAACAGCTAAGCTGTAGTTTAGTGCAGTAGTTGAAGCCAGATATTTGTATTAGCTTTTTCTTTTCAGTTTTCAGTTTATCGGAGCAAAAACGCTGGTGCTGCTCAGGCTGACTAGGTGGCAGCAGAGCTCTTTTGTGGCACCTGCAAGTGGCGGACACAGATTTCAGATTTCAGATTTCACAGATACCTGTGGTTAATGTCAATAATCCCCTTTATCCTTCTTTGTGGTGGGATATTGTTGTTGACGAACTAAAATAATTTAAATGTGGGCTCTCTTCTGCCTTCCTCACCTGCCCCACACCACTGCTCCTGGGTTTTTCCAAGGAAATGAGCTCCAGTCCCACACTAATGCTGCAGAAACCAAGGCTTTTCTCATCCTCCCACTGGACTGGCTTCCCTTTCAGTAGTTCTGAAGGGCATAGTGAGGCTGAGTCTTCAGCTTCTTGGGACAAAGGAGTTTAGTAAAAGCCCTTCTGAAGCTGGAGTGGCAGAGAGGGTACAGGACAGGGTTGACAGCTGAGTTGATCCACAGCAGCCAAAAAGAAGTCTCATACCAGAACTCAGAGATGCACTGGCCATGGCAGCCAGCGCGGATGATCATCAGGAGAGTGTAGGGAGCCCAGCAAATCCCAAAAATTCCCACAATGATTGCCAGTGATTTGGCCACTTTCTTGTCTCTAGAGAGCCTGAAGCGTTGAGTCGTGCTCTGGGACATGATCTTCACCCGTTTCTCTGAGGACAGAGCGGAGGCTGAATTTTTACAGCTCTTTTTGTTGCAACACTCGTGTTTCCTGGAGCTCTCTGAGCTTGTTGCCAGCAGGTCTTTGGCATCCAAGCTGGAAGTGGAGGCTGCTGCTTGAGTTTTGCTCTTGGAGAGGTCGAGGGTTTCAGATGACTCCTTCTGCTCCCACTTACAGCATTTCAAAGAAAGCTTAGCTTCTCTGCTCCTTTCCATCTCTTCAGTGAAGGACTGGCCATGCACTTCATGGAAAACATCCAGGCGCATCTTGGTGCGCTTCTGAATGTTCAGATAAATGCTTAGGTTGAAAAACATCACGCTGATGAAAGGGGTGAAAAACTCCAGCGTGGAGGCTGTCATGAGGAAATACCAGTTGTAGAAGAACTCAGCGTAGCACTCCCCGATGGGGATGATGCTTTGGCCTGATATGTACTCCCAGCTGATGATGGCAGGTCCGTAGAGCAGGAATGCCAGCACCCACACCATCACCATCTTCAGCACTGCTTGCCTGGTGTTGCCTTGCTGGGCTCTGTAGGCGACCTGCAAGAGGAAAGCCTTTTCTTACACACAGTCCCACACCCCAGCTGGCTGAGGCTCCTCACAAATGGACTATTAGCATTCCTGGTAAAGTTGCTAGGCAATATCCCAGCAGTCCCAACAAATTGATATGCCATAGGCAACTGGAGCAATTGCTAGACAAATCACACTCTTACAGGGAAGATTTAGAACACCCACTTTACAGCTCCAGAAATATAGTGTCTGCTAAGTGGAAATGTACTGACTTGGCTGGAGCTTGGCAGGTGTGTGCACCCACCACTTACCTGAGCTGTCCTGCTCTAAGTCCCAAGGACTTGACCAACTCCTGGGCTAAACCCGGGTGGTATTTGTAGCCAAGGAACGAGCAAACAGCAGTGGGTCAGATCCTGTGAACTGCTCGTTACCTCCTGCAAAAGGCTGAGCGTTTGGATCTCGCACACACTCAGAGACCTCGGCACATTCCCTGCCGGAGCCGGCAGTGCAATCTGCTGCCCTGCTAGCCAGGGAGGAGCTGCGAGTCTGATCGCAATCCACCCGTCTGTCCTGGGGATAATAAGCTCTTGCAAGTTAGTTAAAACTCTGCTTACCTGGCTGGCTTGCTTGTACACTACTGTCCTGTCACCTGGGAACACCTGCACAACGGGGACTGAGCCTTAAGTGATTTAATTATGCCAGGAATACTAATCTGAAACCAGCTGAATTATGTATTTGTGGATAATTATTGCCTTTCCAGGCTGAAAGATTCATAATTTCTAGAGGATTCAAAGAACTTTTAATTATTGCAGAGAATCTGGAGAATAAAGCAGGAGGAGAGTTATGTCCCTCTCAGCTGCCGTGACAGGACTCACCGCTCTTGTCACCGAGAGGAATCTGTCGTAGCTAATTAGTACGATGTTGAAGACCGAAGAGGTGCACAGCAAGTAATCAACCACCAGCCAGAGTTTGCAGAGGCTTCTCCCGAAGATCCATCTCCCCGTCAGCACATAGGGCACGTACAGGGGGATGCAGAAGGCACCTGCAAGCGGAGGGGTCCGTTCCCGGTGAGGCTCGGGCTCGCTGCCCCGGGGGACCCGCGGGTGCCGGGTGGGTCCTTCCGTCCGCGCCCGGCCGGGGGGAGCGGACAGCGGGAGAGGAGCGGGGGCTGCGGGAGGGTGTCGGGGGCAGGAGCGGGGCCGGAGCGGAGGCACGGCCGGGGGGAGCAGCCGGGCAGGCGGAGCCCTGG